>VDFB02000003.1:677479239-677870288 GCA_007258455.2 Sequoia sempervirens
AATAGTTGAACTATCAACAAGCTACAGAACAGTAGGAGTAGGTCTCATGTTTGCAACATTTGGTTGTTGCAGGATGTCCTTAGTCATCACATTTATTGCTACCCCCAAGTTAATTAGAGTATTCCTTATTTGGATTCCATTTCTGACAACTCCTACCATAGGACTACCTAGGTCAGTGTACTTAGGAACTATAACTTTTCCAAGCATGATGTCTACTAACTATCCTACTACATAAACCATGGTGGGGTCTTCCCTTTTCCTCCCTAGCTTTTTGAGGCATGCTTCTTTGATTGATTTGCCACATATAGGGACATCTTTTATGGATTGAAACAAAGGTATCTTGACACATATGTGTTTCAACTCATCCAAAATGTGAAAGGTTGGTTCCTCCTTTTCTACCTTTTGTTTAGTAACCTCTAACCTTCAAGGAAATGGTGGATCTTGGGTAGTCTCCTGAACTGGAACTGGTTTAGGATGTTTAGGCACACTAGGCTAAATGGGAATATTCAGAGGCTCCTCTTCTTCCACAAGAAGCTTGATGATAATAGGAGTGGAAGGAGTTGGCAAAGTTGTTCCTGAACACAAGTGGATATCACTCACACTCACAATATATGCAAGAAATTGATTAGGATCTGTAGAGTGTACTAGCTACTACTGTTGTGGTTTTTTATTTGGGTTGGGTGTGGGTTGAGTTGGTAACCGAGTAGGTCTAGGTTTTCTTGAACTTGAGCTAGTAAGAGGTGGAATTATGGCAGGCTACTAGGGCTGTGAAGGTGGTTGCATGTAACTAGTTGTCTAGTTTGGCCATTGCTGTCCTCCCCTCCATTTGGATGTTTGTTGCCAATTTCTTGGAGGTGGCTGCCAATTTCCCTAAAACTGCTATCAATTCCTTTGAGGTTGTTGCCATTGGGGTGGAGATTTTTGGTGATTGGGATAAGTATTTGGAGGTTTATTCCAAAGATGAGGTGGATATCCTCCATAGTTGGATGGATATGGGGGTTTCCATTGGTTACTAGATGCATAAGAATTGAAATAAGGCCTGGAAAAAGATAATGGATCAGGTGGCATACCTTGTCTTGGAACCCTTGGCCTCCTTGTGTAATGTAGTAGACTTGATCATCATCACCCTGGATTGGTTTGAACTCAGGTTGAATCTACTTGTTGTTAATGTTAGCTACCATTTTGCATCTTTAGTCCTTCTTTTGTTTACAATGAGGGCAATATTCTACCAACATTGCCTCTTCCTCCTCATGCTTCTTCTTTGCTTGAAGTGTATCCAGCTTGGTAGCAAGATTTTTTATGATGTCTTGCTTCAAGCCTTCCAACAAGTGAGTAATATACATCCTTGAAACTCCATTGGTGGATGATTTACCTATAGTGGATTTGTAACCTCTTCCTTTCTTTGAAGCTTCCCTAGAATAGTTCTCACATATTTCTTGATATCATCCCAAGGAAATTTGGGTGATATCTCCTCCTCCCATTAGGTCCAAAGCATCAATGCAACTATCATTGATTCTTCTTAGGAAGAGTTTCTTTTGAGACTCTTCATTAAGTGTCTGACGTGGGTATTTTTGTAGGAAAAATAGAAACCTTGAAATGTAATCCTCCAAACTATCATCTTCCTTATGTTGCATCCTAAAAATGTCATCTCCTCTCATGTCACTACCCCTACAATATTCCTCGTACTTCTTAAGAAAATTTGTCTTCATGTCATCCCAAGTCTCCATAGTATTTCTGCGTAAGCTCATAAACCATCTTAATGCAACTTGTTTCAAGGTGGTAGGAAACAAGATAAGCCTATGAGGATCAGTGGTGTAGTCATAGCTTCTATAGAGGATATCAAATTCAGACAAGAAAGAGTCAGGGTCTTCTGTGACAAGTCCATAAAACTTAGGAAGGACTGAAGCAAGGATATTTTTGAGGTTTTCAACTTCATTCTAATGAGTAATATGAAATGGAAAAGATGGTTGGTTTGGTCTATTTCTATGTTTATTCTCATTGTTCTCATCACCCATGGTTGCTTGATGAAGTTCCAAAGAAAAGGGATTCTCAATTAGATTTTGGTCTTCAGAGGAAGTGTCAGAACTAGTTAGATTGGGAAATGCATCAGCAAAAGGGTGTTCTTCTTCTTCTTCTTCATCTCTTGGTAGATTCTGATGCTCAACTAGTTGGAATGGATCAGGGTCATTAGGAAGGAATAGTCCATTAGCATCTCTCCTCCTTCCTTTATGCATGTCATATCAACTCAATATCAGCCAACTCACACAAAGAATTGGTAAACGAATAGTGGGTCATTACTTTTCCAAATAAGGGGTATACTAAGAAGAAACTTTTAAAAATTCTACACCAAGAAAGAAACTATCAGTGACTTCAAAGAACTTCCTAGTTCGACACCATCCCTGGCAAGGGAGCCGAAAATGTTGGCCTTCTTTAATGATTTAATGACTAAGCCTTTAGGGATGTGACTTAGAGATTGAACATCTACACTAAGTAGCTATCTCACTCATCATGAAGGTGCATTTCACTTGTCAACCCAAGGATGTAAACTTGAAATGGGTTAGCACTGTATGTGCACTAGGAATTCATTGCAATCATCCATAAACTAGGAAAGAAACAATGTTGGAAATAAAGTGTTGGAAGTAAATCAACTTAAACACTAAACATAAATTAATATTTTCACTAAGCATTAACAACTGGACTAGAAATGAAGGATATAATTGAAAATATTAGCAAACAGATAGGAAACTACTATGTCTGCCTTGGCTATAGGAACAGTCACAAAATGGAATTTCAATGGCTACAGGAATAGGCAATTGCTGAAATTGAAACTAACTACTAAAAATAAAATAAATTTTAAAATAATAGATGGAATTATCACCAATTTGGCCCCCTTGGGTGAGTCTTCCTTAGACTAACTCAAATGCAACAAATAAGAATGTCATATTATTTCTTGGAAGCAAAAGTACAACATATCAGCAGTTGAATTGTAAAAGTAGAAAATGCGAGTACAAACTTAGAATATCCAACCTTATCAAAAGGAGCATCTAGCCATTATTTATAGAGAGAAACTACTGACTAACCCTAACTACCTAGGAAGTCAACTTCATCAAAATAGGAGGATGCCACTTATTGAAAACATATAAAAAGATGGAGGAAGTTATGCATGTGCTAAATTGGTCAAAGAAGACTTGCTTCAATTGGTATCTAGCACAACACACTCCTTATATTTTCTCAACAACAGATATGACCATTAAAAAGGTTAGTATGTGCATGATCATGATGGGCCAAAAAGTGGCGATATGATGGGTATGTTTAGGGTATGTGGCTAACAACTTTTTTTTACCCAAAATTGATGAAACGAAAAGGGTTTTTAAAGGAGATTCTCGGGTTTCCGCCGGTATAAATTATGTTTTACTTTCAATTTAATAAATAATTATTATTCATTTTCTATTTGAATTATGACAATGTTCCTGATTGATAGGCTGATTGAAAAACATCTATAGCTTTCAAACGCTATCACATTTTTTCTTTGAAACATTTGTCACATTCTATGCTTCACATACTATAGGATTAAAAAAAAAAGAATTTCGTGAAGTTTTGACCAAGTTAATATGGTTATACATATGATTTTTTTTATATTTTTTAAAAGTTGTAATAAAAAATTCATAATTAATTATTTACTTGGAAACAAATTACAAAAAAATATGCATCACATCAGGACATGATTCCTCTACTTATATCTAAAATCTTATAAAAAATAATTATCATTTTATTGTGGTTAGGGTGGTCAGACAGACACCTACTTTTTTTCCCTTGACATTTAAGTACTACTGTATTAAAATTTCAAATTTTCACTAAATAGATTTTTTTTAAAAATAAACCTAGTATTTTAGAAACTACATTCAATTTGCTATAGATTATATTCTTACATATTTTTGAAATAATATAGATAACTTATTCAAATTTTTACATCAAGTTGCCTAACTCTAATTTTTTTGAATTTTTCGCCACTTAAAGGCCTTCTTTTTCCATGATGATCTTGTACATACCTAGGTGGTTACATTCTTTTGTTTGAATTAGGAATTTCCCTCTTTGACTTCTTAATGAACAACTTCTTGAATTCTTGGTAATTGACCAATCTGACAAGAATTTCTCCCATGTAGTAGGCTTTGTTGACATCAACATTATAGTGTAAACCTGCACAATAGCATTAGCATGCACAAGAAAAGTGTGTATCTATAATTTCCTTAGTAACATTCATTAAACCACTTATAAATTCAACATAGATAACTCTCATAGCATTATAATGTCATTAAAGTCACAAAGATAAACTTATGCCAAGGTCTACGGTTTTAAGGAAAATATCAACAACCAAGTGTCAAAGTCTATGATATGAATAACAAATATATAATGAATACTATCAAAATTGAGCCATTAATTTAACTCATCACCATTAGCATTTACTCCCTTAACCTTGATGATATCTAGTTGCATGCACTTTTTCTTCTTGTAGTGTAGAAAATTGTACTTCCTTCTTGGAGATGGTACAATTTCACACTTACTTTGGACCTATTTTAGCACCCTTGCATTAAATACCCCTTAAATAATCATTAATAGGCCCCTAGGACCCTTTATTTTAGATCTCAAGGCTTATTTCAACTAAAATCCTGACAAAATAAACAAAAGCATTAAATTTTCTAACAACCCATGATTGGTCCACCCCAAAAAACTAGGGTGGGACTCATAGACCACCTTGGGTGTATGAGTCCCTCTAGGTGGGACCCATATGCCACAAGTGGTGTATGAGTCCCATGTGGCCCATTTTTAGGGTTTGAGTGGGAAATTCAAGCTTTTAATTCAAATTTTTTGTTGATGTTAGCTTTTGAGATCTAATAAATGGTAAATTAGGGTTAATTTCCTATATAAACAAGCTTCTAAGTCATCATTTTTGTGAACCCTAATCCTAGACTTGCACAAACACAATGTTAGTCACATATGCAACTTAGAACTAGGATTCCCCATGCAATTCATCTACAATGCACAAAATAGGAAATAAATGAAGAACACAACAAGGAAAGTTATTAAATCCTATTAGATCATGCAAACTCTCAATCCCATGGGAGAATTGGTGTCATTTTGATGTGGAAAATGGCCCTTTTCCCAATCCCTTGCAAGCTTGATGAAGATTTGTTGATGATTGAAGCTCCTTGATGAAATTTTGGCATAACCTAGCTATGAAACCATAAAAACTATGAACACTTGATGAAATGGATGAAATTATCTCTAAATATGAAGATAGTGATTTCGCAATGAGGTTATGGATCCCAAAATACAAAGGAAAGCCTCTTATTTATAGATGAGAATGATGGAGAAGGAAGCAAAAGGGATGAATGTGGGATTAATCATCAACCAATGGCCAAATGCCACTTTTCAAGATGTGACAAGATGAAGGATGAGCACATTTTGATGAATGTGCACAATAAATGATATTAGGTGGAATTTCAAATTTATGAAATGACATGCTGGAAGGAGAAACAAATGGATTAAATGCCACTTGGCTCAAGGAGAAAGGACATGTAAGAGGGTTAAATGCTTTGTTGGATGTACAAGTCCACTTGGAGGGATTTTCAAACTTGGAGGAATATTCTCTTTTTATGCCTTTTTGAAAGTAATAGGAGATTTAATAAATCAATTAAAATGATTTTCATGAGAAAGTGGAAAAATCTAGTGGATTTAGGCAATTAACACCTAAATTAATCAAGATTTGATTAATTTAAAAGGTGATTATTTGATTTGACCATTTTGACTTAGATTTAAGGATTTATTTAAATCAAAATGAGAGGAAAATGATTTAGAATAAATTAAATAAAGATTTTGATTTATTTAATTAAAGAAGGATGATGTTAGATAAAATTAATAAAGATTGATTTAATTTAATAGAATGACTTCAGGGATTTAATTAAATAAATAATTTATTTAATTAAATAGAGACTATAGGGTTAATTAAATAAGATTGATTTATTTAATTAATAGGAGGTAAGGACTTAATTATATAAAGTTGATTTATTTAATTAATGGATGAAAGGTGATGAATTTAATCAAATAAGGATTATTCAATTAAATGAGTAGCAAAGAAGATGATTTAGGATGAAACAATGTTAGTAATCAGGATCAAGTGTGATCAGTACATTTTCCATGTCTACTATTTTCATCTAGAAAAAGCAATTCAAAATCTAAGAATTCACAAGCACTCAATCATCCTTTCACAAGAGAATTCAAGAGCAACTAGCAAACAAATTTGAAGTCTTGGAGTGGTATTGTAGTATTTTTTGTAGGTCTTCAAGCTTACTTTTATTCAATATCTAGCATTGTCAAGGATTGATTATGGTTTCCTATGGTGAGTCATAATGGACTCTAGGTTGCGGAGATGCAACTAGCCATCAAGCCAAGCCTAATGACTTGTTTCCTAAGAGATTCTATCATCTATTTTAATTCTACTTTCATTCTAAGGAAGGTACATGTCTTATCATGGCATATTAAGGTGATTAGACATTTCCCAAAGTGAGTAATTCATCTTCATGTTTCATTCATGCATCTCATTCTAGCACATTAGAATAGGGTTTCATTACACTTCATATTTCCTAATATTAGAGACACATAAGATTAGGTTTTGAATGCGCCTTTACTTTCAAGATCCATTTTTTCTATCAAGGTTTGATCACCGAACTAGGGTTTTGAGCAAGGAAAAATCCCCATAAGAAAATGAATACTATAGTCTATTTTGTAGGTCTTTTCACAAGTTCGGATTTAGAAATCATGTTGAGAAGGTAGAGCAGGGATAGAAGAGGAGATATGAACTTTGGCCTTCTAAAAAGAAGGATGGGACTTGGTGATCATCAAATCTTGTGCCTCTCCAATAGTCTTATGGAAAATTCAGCGAGTGGGAGACAAATTGCATCTCACTCAATACCTCTGGGTTTTTTATTGAAAGTCGGCTCTTCTTTTGGGGTTTTGAGATAGGGGGAGAATAAAATGTCAACATAAAACATAAAAGGTGATGTGTCAAAGCTTTTACAACATTTCAAACAAAAATCATTCCTATGATTGATATAAATAGACACAAAATGCCACAACCCTTCATTATTGGAAAGAGAACGAACAACAAAGGCTAACTTCAAACATAGTGCAGAATTTTAGAATTTTTTGTAGGTGGTGTTCATTAAGGTTTGATCAAACATAAAGATTCCTTATGGATAATAGAACAATATTTTAGAAATTACATGAACTCTTTCTCCCGATACAACATAGCACAACAAAATAATGACTTTCAGAAAAATAGAGAAGTCCAATGACATAGTCCAATTTTCCTAAGCTACTATTTTACAACACAAGCATACAACATAGAAATCTACTACTTAAACTATTTGGATACAACTTGCAAGACACAGTGTTTCATTCAGAATGACAATATAAAGAAAGAAATCCTGAAAAATGCCATGCATGCATAGTCTCAATAAATTATCCTCAATAGTTTGTGCTTTAATTATAATATGAACTTTGAAACAGAGGTCAGATGCCAATCTAATAATAGTTTAAACCTTAATAGATATAACATGCCAAAATAAAGTAGTTTTGCAACTTATTTCCAAAAAATAATTCTAAAACCCTCAAAAAACTAAAGAAACACTTTTATTAAAAAAGAAATTGTCATTTGGAGTCTAATCCTTCATTATGTCATCTCTCTCCTCTTATAGCTACCAAAAGAAAGAAACACCACCTCAGTACATAAGTAATTGTTTCCAAATGTCGATACTTGATAGCTCACAATCTGATTATAGACTCTTGGTAAGGCCGCAAAAGATCTTTGCTCATTAATTCTTGGTTACTGCATTAATACCCTTTAGATATTTAACAAATATAGAAGCTCATCCATGATCAAATCCTAAAGATAAATAGCCTATAAAAAGGATTTTGTTGAGCAATCACTTCACCTCAAGGAACTAAATCAAAGATTTTGTCCCAAGAACCAAGAAAAGAAAAACCAACAAGTTTTGATAGTCTCCAAAAGATATTATCTTGTAAGAGGCACAATCCTCCTTTAGTAGAGAAATGACACATCACACAGTTGGAGACCTTATGTTTTCCAAAAAATATTTTTTGGAAAAAAATTCTGCCATATCGACACATGTCTTGGGCCCTCTGAAAAGAAAATGATAAGAGAAATTCGTACAACCACCATGTGGCACATTTCCCATCTTTCTTACTGGCCCTTCATTAACCCGAAAGCTTTCATAGCCAAAGCAAAAGGAAGTCGAATACTAAAAAATTAAGGCAAAGAAAAACACTTGATAGTTCTAGTGACTCACAAGGCCCTTCACTCGCAAAGGTACAAACCCAACTCTCTAGAAATTATTGAAGTTTGAGGAAGGAGGAGTGTTGTGCTTGCCATTCTTTTCTTCAGTTGGTAAATACATACTAGGAATGAGCCTATAGGATTGATCAAGCTAGAAAAATTCTTTGAAATACATGACCCTTGACCTTCCAGTAACCACTCCAAGGTAATGATAAAGGTGAGAAAGATGAAAAATCTCACGCTCAATCTCATCAGTTGCATGCACCATGCTTGAACTTGGGAGTTCTACAAAAGTTTGATCCTTCTGTTTGATGGATTCTATAATTTTCTCTACTATTTGCACATCTTTTCCTAGGGAGAAAATGGGAGGTAGCCAGTAATTGATCAAAACATTGAAATCCATTTTAATCTCTTCAACTCTCCTTGCCAAGACCATCTAGAAATCTTTGTACCTTTTGGAAACCTTGTGGGAGTTGAAAATATCATTGGCCTTGATGTTAGTGGTTCTTCAATTAGTAATTATGGCATCTTCCAGAACCTCATTGAAAGCCACACAAAGTCTAGAAATATAACTTTGTGACTCCGCCACTCGAGAGTCACATACTTGTAGAATGTGATCAGTCGTCAAGCCAATTTTTCCATTTATTTCTTGGAAATCCCTCAAGAATTGAAAGATAGAACTAAGAACAAGAACTGAATCTAAAATCTACTCCCAATGTGAAGATACCAATCTTTTTAGTAGTAGGAGAGACCTCGGTATGTGCAGGATCAACATGGAAAAAATAGGCCCTTAAGTGGCAAAAAATTTAGAAAAATCAGAGTTAGGCAACTTGACGTAAAAATTTGAATAAGTTATCTATATTATTTCAAAAATATGTAAGAATAGAATCTATAGAAAATTGAATGTAGTTTCTAAACTACTAGGTTTGTTTAAAAATAAATAAAATCTATTTGGTGAAAATTTGAAATTTCAATGTAGTAGTAGTTAAATTTCAGGGAAAAAATAAGTAGGTGTCTGTCTAACCACCTTAACCATAATAAACTGATAATATTTTTTTATAATGTTTTAGATATAAGTAGAGGACACATGCCCCGATGTGATGCATAATTTTTTATATTTTTTTTCCAAGTAAATAATTAATTATGAATTTTTTATTACAACTTTTTTTTAAATATAAAAAGTTGTATGTCTGACCACCTTAACTTGGTCAAAACTTCATGAAATTCAATTTTTCTTTTTTTAATCCTATAGTATGTGAAACATAGAATGTGACGCATGTTTTGGATTCAAAAAATATGATACCATTTGAAAGATATAGATGTTTTTCAATCAACCTATTGATCAGGAATTTAGTCATAATTTGAATAGAAAATGAATAATAATTACTTATTAAATTCAAAGTAAGGCATAATTTATATTGGTGGAAAGCTGAGAATTTTTTTTAAAAACCATTTTCGTTTCATCAATTTTGGCTAAAAAAAAGTCATCAGCCACATACCCATCATATTGCCACTTTTTGGCCCATCATTATCCTGCACATACCCACCTAGTCTTTTGAGCAACAACTAGCTCCTAGTTGAGTTGAGTCTCTCTAGTCCTTGCATTCTCCTCTATTTGATCTTTTTTCTTTTAGAGTGTCTACCAACTCAAAACTTATTCTTCATACCTCTAGATCATGGGTTTGTAACATGGATACAACCTCTTGTTTTTCTCACTTTAATCTTTCCATTTCCACCTGTACCTTCTCGATGCTATCAAAAAACTCAGATCAAACATTATCCAACTCCTTCTGTAAGTTTTCGTGAGTACTTCTATACTCCATGTTGGTCTGATGCTGGGTGGCGAGGTCAGTTTTTAATCTCTTAATTTTGGTGTGTAATAGAACTTGTTGGCTCTATGCTTCTTCAAACAATCTTAAGGTTTCCCCTTACTTACCCTGAATTTGCATTATGCGGGCCAACTCTACGTCCTTCGCCTTGATCTCAGTTTGCAACCTACCCACTATTTCCCTTAGATTAACTAACTTCATCTCATGTTTTTTTAACTTTCTTCCCAACCTTTAATAGTATGAATATACGACCTACTGGGTGGTCTTAGCTAAGAGCACCTTGTCATGTGGACGGGTTTCATTTAGATCTAGGCCCATTTTCCATATGTCATAATCCTCCATCTGCATCTGCCCCTTGGTCTTAGCCATGAGTGGTGTCATGGTTTTGATCAAGAGAGAATTTTGCTTCTCCTTATAATAGGCCCTGATTTTCTTGGTAGCCGACAACTCAACATTCTTCAAAAGTTGCCTCTATTTAGTATTTCGTCAGGCCATCTTTGTTGCATTGAGATGATCCTAGAGGGTTTGAGGGACATTGACATTTTGTGTTGCAATAGGTGTATTGGGAGAGAAGCAAAAAATGGTAACAAAAGGGGAGACTTTAGATGTATGGCCATGTGGAGAGGCAAAAGGGATTGTTATCATGGAAAAGGGTAGCACACCTAGTTGAGATTGAATAGGGGATTTTCCAATATGGGTGCATAGAGACATGGTAGGGAAGAAAGGTGTTTGCTCAGAAATTGATGGGCTAGGACTGGGAGTTAGCACAAATGTCTCAGCTCTTTCATTGGGGGCCCTTGATAGGCCAAAGAAAGAGTCACCAGCGACTGAGACAGATGTTGCTCGCTTAACGTGTGGGGTAATCTCAGGAATTTCAATACGAATAAGAAGGGATGTATTCATGACTATTATGTCATGGCCCGAGGATGGAGAATTCCTTTCCAAGGATAGAGGAGAGGGGGTAACCAAAGATGCAAAAATAAGAAGAGAAGAAGGAGCAAAACTTACCTGAATCGTGGTGGTCAGTACATTCAAGAAGGTGGACTCCACTTCTTCTTCACCTCAAGACAACGTATCAGATATGCCTAGATCTTCAACTTGCCTTCTCTTTTCATGACCAGAACTAACATGTTTTTATCTCCTAGCCACTGATCCCTCCAAAACTTGGCCCTCAATGACTGCAACAGATGACGCTCTTATGGACTGTTAGGGTATCTTTCCCTTACTCTGAGCACTAGAGAACAATGGAGCTCGTTAATCCTTTTGCCTTGAATCCCTCTGACTATTGGATTCTGAAGGTCGAGGAGCTCGACACGGAGCTTGTTTTGCATCATTTTAATGGCTAGTTTTTTGGATTACTATCGTCGGAGCTAGCCTCCTTATCATAAATATACTCAAACTCTTCATCCTATGGGAATTGTCCAACAAGAAGGTTGAGGCAACGCAACTCCTATCATAACCTCCAAAAATCTACCTTCTTTCTTTTCAACTAGCCCTTTTTCTTTAGCTTTGTATTGATGGATTTATTTATTGGAAGGTTCCTATCATACGAAACCTTTGGTGTATATAAACTCATCCATTCTGGTCACTTGAAAGGATTATGCTTTAAATCAATGTATACCTCTGCACCTTCTTGAGTCAATTTCTTCCTCCTTTTGAAGTATTCCTACTCTTCATGCTTCACGCTATAAGGTCCCCATTGATTCTAGTCCCACTTATCACAAATGATGACCAGGACCAAGGCTACCAGTAGATCTTTGAGCTCTTCTTCATAAAAATAATTTTTCAGCGATACTCAGTTGTTAGCAATATTGAGGGGAAGTGAATACAACGCCATAGATCTTGTCGACAACCATCACCTGGTGGCATGCCTCCAATGTGAAGACTCTATTTGTCACAAACCTAGGGAGTCGTAAAGACTCATTGGGAAAACTATGAAACCTGATAAATGTGAGATCTACACCCATGAAATAGTCCACTAGGTTTGGCGAGATCTTCATCCATTGTAGAACCTTAGAATAGAAACAACCCATAGGACGAGGAAACAATTCTTGGAGCACGGGCCTCAAAAAGTAATCTTCAAACCCATAATAATCCCCTATTCTAGAAAGCATATGGGTCCACATAGAAACCGGCTGAAGATAGTCCCTTTCATCCAACCTAGAAACTAGCACATTTTTCCCAAACCATTCAAAATTTTGATGTAAAACCAAATGAGCCAAGAAAGAAGAATACTTGAATTTGGAATCAGTCCCATAATTCTTTAGCTGGTTCAACATTTTCCCAGCTATTACTTTGGAAAAATCATAGTGCCTCTGAATTTTTTCCTTCTTTAGCTCAAAGGAAAAGCCAAACTGAAAAGGAAGAACCTAAGCATTATCATCAAGACCAAAAATCTAGGCTAGCATTGAGAATACTACCTATGTGTCCCTTCTAAATATATCATATGATAGAGGAAAGGGAACATGACCTCTATTTGGTCGTTCCCTTGTTTCTTCCTCATAAAAGTTTGTTCTTCTGGCCTTTTCTTCCCCAAAAAGATCCATCTTTTCCTCATTGAAAAATTCTGAATCCTACGTCATAGGGATACACATGAACATATCCCATATGGCTTGAGCAGAAATAGTAACCCTAATCCTACCATTTTGGATAACCCCTGTCACCTGACAACATGAACCATGGCAAACCACAATCACATAACCGAAGCACAAAACCCTTAGTCATCCTGTACTTTTCCATTCTCTAAAATGTGCCTTCTCTAAGGATTTTTCGGTTAACCGACAGGTTGGGGTCAAAGACATTATCAACGATATCTTGTACTACCTCTCTCCTCATAGGCTTATCAACTGACACCTTCTTGTAGCATTTGATAGTTTCCTTCGCCACTGTCGGGGTGTTGGTGAACAACTTCTACCCAAAAACATTGGCATAACCAGGTCATTGACTTGAAGTTGTAGCCTGTCTTCCTGAGGTTGAGGGTTCCACCATGACTATATCAAAAGTTGTAGAGAACTTCTTAGCCTGCTCGATAATGACCATTTTCCATTTCTTCCAAAGGAAAAAACCCACTTTTGAGTGTAATTAATTGTCTTGCTAGTACATGCACTTAAGACTATGCTATTATTGTTCGGTCATTAAATGATTCCACCGAGGTGATACGTGTGGATTAGAGATTTGTATCCCTTGGGAATGCCAAAAATGTCATGAGGATGGAATTAGTACATTCCTTCCACTGCCTCTTAATAAAAAAAAATCATTGTGTCAAGAAGCATTCTTTTCGTCATACAAAATGTGTCGAAGTGGTGCAAGGTACCCTCAAAAAAATGTGACCATTAATTTCTTAGAGTTTTAGTGTGTTAACCACCTTCTTTTCTCATTAATGAGCTAGTTGGAACTTATGACGAAGGACACATATCAATAATCAGTGTGCGAGATCATTTACACCCAATCCTTGAATTTATTTCTTAAGCCATTCTAAGGGATCCTCCATAGGATTTATCTACCTTGCTCTGTTCTGCCTCAAAATTTCCCATTGTCATTTGTTCAAAAATAGATATTTTGTTGGTTGAGTTTTCTAGTTAGCCTTTTCTATATATAGCCATGCCACCTTTTGCAACATTCATTTGAACATAAAGTCCCTTAAGTTAGCTGGTCTTCCACTTATTTCCATTCCTCCATAATTCGTCGCTTTATCATAATGTTTGCTAGCTTAGGGACCCCTATTTGACTCCTTCCACGAAGACCACAATACAAATTTTTGGGAGAGATTACTAGTGATCGAATCAAATTCTTGGTGAAGAAATGTGACCAACTTATCATGAGTGTATTCAAATGGGTGGTGGGTGCGAACTTCATTATTGACGAGAATCAGCTTCAGAGCAACTACAATGTGCTTTCCTGCTTCGTGGCCTCACTATTGGACCTGAATGTGTCCAAGCCTATGATAATTGAGCTATGCCATGAGATGTTTGACACATCATTGATTGAAGGGATTGGTGAGGTAGTGCAAGTGGCCATCCTTGGTGTTGGTATCCCAAGCATTATGGGCCTCTAGAGGCATGTGGAATTCAACATAGATGTTCCTTGGTTACCCTTTCTCTCTAACTTTCGCACTATGGACATTGAAACACATCACTACTCCTCACAATTGGTGGCCATTTTTCTACTACATGAGTACGGTGTGGAGTGGGTTATGAGACTAGCTTGGAGGAAACACTTTGACTTCCTAGTGCAAAGTAGCAATGAGTAGGCCTTGATCTTGTATTTGTGTCTATTGTATTTTTGGCTCTCCTTTTGCAACCAGACAAAGAAGAAGAGAAAGAAAGAAAAGAAAGAAAACTCAATGATGAGCCTTTTCTACTTCCTAAGTGATGGCCAGAGGCACTTCCTAACTTCTTTTTTACATTACCCCCTCTTTTGAATCTTTTTCTTTGTAACTCCTTTTCGGTTCACTCAAGAGAGCCTTATGTTTGAATCTGAGCCTTGAGCTTGCATGTATGTAGAATTATCAATAAATATAATACAAGGTATTTGTTTCTTTAGCACCTTCTTAGTTTCTTTATTATCAAAAATTTGAAATATTTACAATTTTTTTTACATATGGTACATAACTGTTTAAAATTTTCAAAGAATTGTGCATTTTAATGGAAAATATTTAGATAAATACTATTTACTGGTATACCTAAAGTGTTTCCTTCCATATCTTCAAGTTCATATGTGTTCTTTTCTTTGAATGTGCTGATTTGGAAGGGTCCCTTCCATAGTGCTTCAAATTTAGTGTGTTTCCCTAGATTCGCAGTACGTTCATCATACTTTAGCAGTAAGCTCCCTTCTTTGAATTATGGACCAGAGGTCTTTTTGTCAAACCATCGCTTGACTATTTGTTGTTGGTTGATCATGGCTCTATGATACTTTTCTCTGTCTTCCTCTAGTTTAAGGAGTTTTTCTAGTCGTACCTCCATTCTACCATTTTCTTCAATCTCCAGGGCTTTCAATAGTTGTAGAGCAGGAATTTCTATGGAAATGGGTATCACTACCTCTTTTTCGTACAACTCATAAGGGTAGGTTTTCAAAATCTTCTTGGGGGTAATTTGGTCTTCCCATAGAGCCACTTGTAGATTTTTGTGCTAGTCCCTTTGCCACTCTTACCCAATGCATTTAATTAACCTACTTAGGTTTTTGTTGGTGGACTCTGCTAGCTCATTCCCTTGTGGGTAGTAATTTGATGAAGTTTTAGGAAAAATCCCATGCCTGATAGAATAATTTGACATCCTTGACCCAAAAAAATCTCGGACATTGTTGGATATGATGGTTTTGGTTGGCCCAAATTTTGTCACTATCTCTTCGAGGAAATTAACAATCTCCCCTTATGTTGCATTCTTTAGGTCCAGAGCTTCTGTCCACCTTGTAAAGTAGTTGGTCACCATGAGGATCCACTTATGTCCGACACTGGAAATAGGATTTATCATACCAATAAAATCCAGACCCCATTGGGCAAAGGATTCTTCGGTTACAATTGGGCTTAGGGGTTGAGCAACATTCTTCCTTTTACAAACAAAATATTGGCACTATGTACACTTCTACACCAAATGATGTGCTTCAGAAAACATAAAGGGCCAATAATATCCTACCCGCATTATTTTTTAAAGCGTTGGTCTTGGCAAAAAATTTCTCACCCTTAGGACTATGGTGAAATTCATTAAGAACTCTTTTTTCCTATAGGTTGTCAAGACATTGAAGTAGCACACCATCATAAATTTTTTTAAATAATACATCTTCAATTAGTACATACCTAGCACCTTGCAATCGGTAGTACCTCCTTTTATTGAACGAAAGACTGGTTGGGTAATATCCCTTCTACATGTACCATGTTCTATCAGTAACCCAAGACTCGTCAGACTCGTATTGGTTCGAGTAGTCTTGATCTGTCTCCTTTTCAACCACAATACCTTTTTCTTGGATGATATATTCACATAGACCTCTTCCTCAGACCAACTTAGTTGGTCAGATGCCTACCTCATATTCTATGATCTTGGTGATCTAGTTTACTCTTAGTGATTTCACCCTCTGTGTTGTATTCCCGCACACTGGGATGTGCTACAAGGATAGTGATTATGTTGGCTAAAACCAAGTGTCAATTTTTTTAAAAAATTTTAACTATGGAAAATGCTTTCTTTTCCACAAAGTTTTACTTCATCTCATAACCTTTCAAAGTTCTAGAATAGAATGCAACATGATGTTCTCCTTCATCCTGATCACCTTTCTGAGTTAGCACTGAAGCTATGCTATCTTGACCACTATATACCTAGAGTAGGAAATCTTTGGAGAAATATAGATTAGCTAAGATCAGAACAGTGGAAATTGCTATCTTTATTTGCTTAAAAGCTTCCTTTCCTTTAGAGGTCCACTTGAACAAAAGATTCTTCTTAAGCATCAATGTGATAGACCTCATAATACTGGTGAAGTCCAAAATGAACCTACTGATGAAATTGATTTTCCCTAGAAATGACTGGAGTCCTTTCTGGTTTACTAGAAAGGGTAGTTCCATTATGGATCTAACCCTTTTGGGATCTATTGATATTCCATCTTTAGAGACTAAAAAACTAAGTAGCCTACCTTGAGGCACCCCAAAGACACATTTTTTGGGATTTAGAGAAATCCCAAATTGTTATCATTTTTGAAAACCTTTTCTACATGATCGAAGTGATCATCTTTTTATTTTGAAAATACCGTTACATCATCCAGATATATTAAAATGACTAGGTTGATTAAACCTCTAAAAGCAATATCCATTGCTTGTTGAAAATTTGCACCAGCATTTGATAGGCTGAACGACATTTTGGCGTATGAAAACATTCCCCACTTAGTGGTAAACATCATCTTGTGTTGGTTACTCTCCTTCACATATACCTAGTTATATCTTGAAAAACCATCAAGTAGCGAGAACATTTCGGATCCAGCTACTATCTGTAGAATTTTCTCCATTGATGGCAAAGGGTAATGGTCCTTCAATGATTCCTTGTTTAAGTCTTAGAAATTGACACAAATTCTTATGTCACCATTCTTTCTTTGGAAAGGTACCAGGTTTGACACCCAGGTGGAATGTTTGATTCGGCATATTATCTTTGACTCAACCAATTTGGTCAGTTCCTATGCCATCAATACTTCAACCTTCAGGTTGATAGGCCTTTGCTTCTGTTGGATGAGCTTAGACCCTTCCTCTAATTCAATGGTATGTTGAATTATATCGGGGTCATAACCTCTAAGGTCATCATAAGTCTAGGCCATAACTCCATCGTACTCATAACATAGATCACTTTGTCTTTCTTTATCTTTTAGCAGAACCTCTTTTCTAACTTTCAACTTTTTACCGGGTATGTGCAGGGTCATCATGGAAAAAATAGGCCCTTAAGTGGCAAAAAATTTAGAAAAATTAGAGTTAGGCAACTTGACGTAAAAATTTGAATTAGTTATCTATATTATTTTAAAAATATCTAAGAATAGAATTTGTAGAAAATTGGATGTAGTTTCTAAACTACTAGGTTTATTTATTTTAAAACAAAATCTATTTGCTGAAATTTTAAAATTTCAATGTAGTAGTACTTAAATTTCAGGGAAAAAATAAGAAGTAGGTGTCTGTCTGACCACCCTAACCACAATAAAATGATAATATTTTTTTGTAAGATTTTAAATATAAGTAGAGGACTCATGTCCCGATGTGATGCATATTCTTTTGTAATTATTTTCCAAGTAAATAATTAATTATGATTTTTTATTACAACTTTTAAAAAATATAAAAACTCATACGTCTAACCACCTTAACTTCATCAAAACTTCATGAAATTTAATTCTTTTTTCTAATCCTATAGTATACGAAGCATAGAATGTCACACATGTTTTGGATTCAAAAAATGTGATACCGTTTGAAAGCTATACATGTTTTTCAATCAGCCTATCAATCAGGACTTTAGTAGTAATTTAAATAGAAAATGAATAATAATTATTTATTAAATTCAAAGTAAAACATAATTTATATTGGTGGAAAGCTAAGAATATCCTTTAAAAACACTTTTCGTTTTATTAATTTTGGGTAAAAAAAATTCATCAGCCACATACCCTACAAATACCCATCATATCGCCACTTTTTGGCCCATCGTGATCCTGCACATACCCTGCCACCTCTGGCATCAAGCTCTTCATAATCTCTTTCATCTACAGTGAACCTTCATTTTCCATTTCTTGTATCTTCACAGTCATTAAGGTTCTTGAGGGAAATCAATCCTCTTGGAAGCTTGTTTCCTTTTAATTGGATGACCTGCCCATCAGAAAATTCCATTCCTGGGGTTGGAGTGTTAAGAACCATTCCTCTATTTTGTATGAATGTAGCTATCTAAGTTTCATCATTAAAAACCAATGAATTTTTATCATTGTCAAGAATTAAGGGTCGGATAATGACTTGTACTACATTTTTCCTAGTTGAGTTAGAAGTTGGTTCGAATTGTGACCCAACCAATGCCATTTGATTAGCTATGCTATTTTGAGATCAGGGAATAAATTGTATGTTGAAGGCTTCCAAACTTTCAATTAGGTTCCAGATTTGGTGTTTATATGACCTCATTCCGATATTCCTTACTACTGCTTGACCATAGACTTGGCTCACTACCAGCTCTAAGTCTCTGAAAAATTGCAGTCTCTTTATACCCACTCTTTTTACAAGGTTTAGGCTGTGGACTAAGGCCTCATATTCGACACCATTATTTGAACATGAGAATATCAAACAGTAAGCTCTGAGAGTTCTCAGATCCTATTGGAGAGAGTAATTGGACACCCACACTTGATCCGTCTTTACACTTAGCACCGTCAAAATATAGGGTCCATAGACGATTATCAGACAGGCCATCAAATTTCTCCTCGTCCTTTATTAGTTTTGGAAAAGTTTGATCACCATCAAAAATTACATAAGTTCCTAGCCTGGTCACATGGAAGTTGTTGAATGGATCGAAATCAATGAATTGGTTGAGAAACACTTCTTCCTCAGGAGTCCCCTCACTTGTATCCTCTTCATCTTCTATCATTTCAATACAATATTTCCCCTATTGAGATATAGCAATATGTGTGGCTTCAAAGCATAGGAATGCATTGTCTATAATATATTCAGGATGCAAAGGTTCAAAAAAAAATTCATCTTTTCCCTGTGCTTGGTTCTCAAAATCAAGTGGGACTAGTCAAGTGCCAGATATCCGCCAAGTTTGGTAGTGAAATCTCTTGATAGACACATTCTAAAAATTGGTGGAATGTTTATTACTACCGCTTCCTACGTGACTCTTTGGCTTGGGAAGGAGAAAAGGGTTAGGGGTACATCTTTTATCTAACCAACGGTCGGGACCTTATTCCCATCTAGTTGCATAATTCCTTTTTCAAGGGGTTCATACTTAAGATTCAAAGTATCTGCCACTTGTTTTGGCATAATAGTTGTGCTAGCCCCTGAATCAATCATATCATTATGCAACAATTTTTTCCCTACTATAAGTGTTAAAAAGAAATGCATGGGCTTTGTTTTTCTTACCTCTTTCTCTTTTGTGTCATCTACATCATTTCCATAAGCTGTCACTTTCAGAGCCTGAGGGGGGAGAAAGGATTTATCGCCTCTGCTTTGATTGCATAGCTGAGTCGCATCTATCTGTGGGATTTGTTCTTCCACCTCTAATGCTTCCTAAAGTAGGGTTTTTGGCTCGATAATTGATATGACGGACCCACAATGATACATTTTTAGGCTCCTTCAATTGCTCCACCACCTTAAGCATCACAACTATTTGAACCTTGGGCTTGAACGGGGGTATTCCTCTCATTTTTGGAAGAAAACGTTCTAATGTGACTAAGTTTGGCACCTTGCTTTCCTTTTTCTCCGCCATTGGTGAATTATGTAGTTGTGGAAAAGGTTAGATGATGGCCGATGGAGCCTACTTCTCTTGCGGAGGTAGCTGACGCAGCTGTGGATGTGACAAAACTTGGTGTACATACTCTCTGGTAAGCCTCCTCTTAGATCTTGTGTTGTAATCTAACTGTACTGATGGGGCAAAAATTGTCAAAGTTTCATTTTCATATACTGCATATTCTTCCTCCACCCATGAACAGTGCTTGATCAGGTTCAATGTCTATCTCTTGTTCCAGGGACACCCCTTACTCTAAAATGAGAATTATCCATTTTAGATGATCTATACTCATCTGCATTCGGCGGTGGGCCTTTTCTCCCTTGTTTTGTTATCCATTTTTGCATGTTTCCCCTTGCGAAATTCTATAGAAGATGACCATCGATGTATGGGAAATAGCATACATCATCCTCTTTTGCCAAATTATTCTTGCCTTGGATCATTTCTTTGCTTTGAATAAATTTTATCATTTGAAGTGGCATGGTGATCAGAACTATCTAGTTTGTGGATTTCGTTTGTTGGCCCCCTCCTCAGGGAAATGCTTGGTATGTATTATGTTGATAGGACTTCAGGCAAGTTTTCGTCATAGGTCTGAGTGTTCAGCTTTGAAGGAATTGCTTGCTATCATTTGAGGATGACCAAATCATTAACAAGAGTCCGCATGAGAATCTTCATGTTGTTAATATCTTCCATGATTGAGTTTGAGCCTGACATGTTGCTTTGTGTGGTGGGATACACATACATAGATTGGGGCGTATCCAACGTGCTACTTTACATAGTAGAAGTACTCGAATAGGACTCTTCTTGAGATGTTCTGGAGGGTTCTATGAACATAGGCATGGGGGGTCATGGTGGGAGCTTTCCAACATCAATTAGACTATTATCTTCTCATAACATGACATCATAAGCATCGAATAAGATATCTCCCACCATGGAAGTTATCATAATTTTGATGTCTAGATTGATAGCCTTTAGATAGAACATGAACACCATCACAACTAAGGGTCGGGTAGTCACGACAATCCTATGCTAAGTTTTATCAAACTTGGTGTTGAAATCACTCATGGTTTCTCTCAGAGCCCTTTTAATGGTGATTAATTAATGCAATAGTGAGGAGTAATCTCCCTTTTCAGAAAAGCGTTTGAACAAGCACTCTCTGAGCTAGTCCTAGGAGATGATAGAACTTGAGACCAAAGATTGATACCAATCTTGAGCCTTTCCCTTAAAGGAGGTGGCTAGCAGCCTTAGAGCAATATTTTCCTCCACTATATTAGGTACCCTACATACCTCTACTATATCTTGAAGGTGTTTGGAAGGGGTTTTGAAATCCTCTCCAGAGAATCTTGGAATAGCCTTGAGGACATTAGCGGGTATATTAGGCCATGCATTTGTGGGTGTGGGTGGCTATAGCAGGCTACCACTATCCCATGTTACAAAATTCCTAGGAGCAGGAGCAGGTACGTGAGCCATAGAGAAAAGATTCCTATGAATCAAATATAGAGGTAATATTATTTGGAAGTTTAAGCCTTTGGGTGGAGTAGATAAGACTCTAGATACTAGGCTTTGACATCTAACTCGATTACTCCTTACAAGTGATACCGAACCTCTAAGTATTCTCCTTCTATGGATTGAGGTGGGTAACTGAGAGTACTTGAAGTGACCTCTTGAGGATGCTCTTATTTGGACTCTGAGTATGAAACTTCCAATTTCCTTCCTTAGCCTGATTCAAGAAATATTTTTGACTGCTAATTAGGAGTTTGGAAAATTTTTGGTCCCACTAGGCATGCTAGAAAAAGAACTGTTGATCATCAAAGCTTGTGCCTCTCCCATAGTCTTATGGGAAATTCAGTGAGTGGGGGAAAAATTGTGTTTCACTTAATACCCGTTGGGTTTTTTATAGAAATCTGACTCTTCTTTTGGGATTTTGAGATAAGGGGAGAAGAAAATGTAAAAATAAAATGTAAAAGGTGATGCCCCAAATATTTTACAACATTTCAAAACCAAATCATTCCTATGATTGATATAAATAGACACAAAATGCCACAACCCTTCATTGTTGGAAAGAGAAAAAATACCAAAGGATAACTTCAAACATAGTGCAGAATTTTAGATCTTTCCATAGGTGGTGTTCATTAAGGTCCAATCAAACATAAAGATTCCTTAATAGTAACAAAACAATATTTCAGAAATCACATGAACTCTATCTCACAATATAGAATAGCACAACAAAATAATGACTTCAAAAAAAATAGAGAAGTCCAATGACATGTAGTCCAATTTTCCTTAGCTACTATTCTGCAACACAAGCATACAACATAGAAATCCACTACTTAAACTATCTGGATACAACTTCCAAGATACATTGTTTCATTTAGAATGATAATATAAAGAAAGAAAGCTTGAAAAAGGCCATACATGCACAGTCTCAATAAATTCCCCTCAATAGTTTGTTCTTTAATTATAAAATGAACTTTGAAAGAGAGGTTAGATGCCAATCCTATAATAATTTAAACCTTAATAGATCTAACATGCCAGAATAAAGTAGTTCTACAACTTATTTATGAAAATAATTCTAAAACCCTCAGAAAACTAAAGAAGCACTTTTCTTAACAAAGAAACTGTCATTTTTAATCCAACCCTTCATTATATTTTCGCTCTCCTCTTATAGCCACCAAAAGAATAAAACACCACCTTAGTACAAAATTAATTGCTTCCAGATGTCGATACTTGATAGCTCACAACCTAATCGTAGACTCTTCGTTAGGCCTCAAAATATCTTTGTGCATTAATTCTCAACAATTGTATTAATACCCTTTAGATATTTAACAAAGATAGAAGCTTATCCATGATTAAATCCTAGAAAACAACAGCTCAGCAAAAGGATTCCACTCACCAATCACATCACCTTGAGGAAATGTCTCAAAGCTTTTGTCCCAAGAACCAAGAAAAGAAAAACCAGAAAGTCCTGATAGTCTCCAAAAGATATTATCTCATAAGAGGTACAATCCTCCTTTAGTAGAGAAATGACACATCACATGGTTGGAGACCTTATGTTTTCTGATTTTTTTTTTTTGGAGAAAACATTTTCTATACCGACATGTGTCTTGGGCCCTCTTCCGAAAAGAAAATGATAAGAGAAATTCATGTAGCCACCATGTGGGACATTGACCATCTTTCTTACCAGCCCTTCATTAACAAGAACACTTTCGTAGCCAAAACAAAAGGAAGCCAAAGACCAAAAAACTAAGAAAAAGAAAAAAACGTCATAGGACTAATACACCACAAGTAGCATATGAGTCATAGTATATGCATTTTTCTAGGTTTCTCAAGATCCTAATTCAACATTTCCAAATTTTTGTTTCAGTCCAAAAACCCTAAAATGGGACTGATACAGCCAAACTGGCATATGAGTCCTAGTGTTCCCTATAGTTTTAATTTTCAATATTTTAGAGTTTATTCTAAGCACATTTAGATTCCCAGGTGCACCTCTGTGTTCTCCCATATTTTTGTTTTGTTTTGCATTTATTTTTAGGTCATTTGTTGAGGTTTTACACATCATTAGGATTTGACATTAGGAATTGCATTTTAGTTATCTTTCCAAGCCCTAGCTTGGTGGTGAACCCCTTTTTAGTTTTTAATCATACCCTCAGACAACCTTTAGCATATCTCATTCCTTTATTCCATCATTGGATTGACATCTCTAGGGTTTCCTTGAGTCAAAAAAAGTGAAAATAGGTCTAGTGCTCCATGTTCAAGAAATTTAGAGAGCATCCACCCCATTTTTGAGGTTTCATTCTAGTGAACTTGGATATAGAACACCTCATTTTTTATTTGGAGTACATCATAATCCTAGATCTAGCTTACATTAGCTTTCCATTAGGGTTTGCATTAGTTAATTGGAATTCTAGGGTTTCTAAATCTTACATTAGTCAAAGTGCATATAGGTTGAATTTTTACATCTTGCATCATTGAATTTCATCTAAAATATGCATTTGCACTTAGCTTAGACATCAACCAATAAAAATAACATATCATTCACACAAAATTTGTTGAAGATAGTACAAAAACCCTAATCTAGGACTCATACGCCCCGTTGGGCAATTTAGTCCAAGTACATGAGATTTTGCTTGATTTTGGGGTATTTTGTGCTAACTATTATTCACCGTTCAAACTTCTGAAAAACGTTGAATGGGACTCATACGCCCCTCTAGGTGATTTATTCTATTTTTACAACATTAAAAACTCTATTTTGGTGTTCTTGTTTGTTGACATTAGCTTTTTATTTTAGTTTACTAATTTTCTGTTTCATTAGATCTAGCTTAATTTAGGCATATTTCAATTAGCTTAGATTACATCTTCCATTCATTAGAAGAAAAAAACCAAGAAAACCTATAAACTGATGAACCAATTGGATAAAACATAGTTATTTGAGTATGTCAAATCTCTTTGTCTAAGTTAACGTAAACCTCAAGCCTTTTAGTAGTGATGACTTTGACGTGTTAGATGAAGCCCTTGGGGATTTCATTTCACAAGTTCCATCCACTAAGGCTTGCTATAACCAACCAAAACCAAGAGAAGTTAACATGATTCAACCTCAACTCATCATTTACCCACATTCATGTAAACCTCAAACTCAAAACAAACCCACTTTCACCCTTGGGTCACCTAGGAACAATGTTTTGCAATAATCAAGAAATTATACAGTTGCTCATACAAATAACACTAGAAATAATCCACAACCAAGCTAAACAACCCTAGCATCCTTACCTTTTCCTAACTCCATCTTTCCTAGTGCCCCTTGTTTACCTTTGAATAGTGGAAAGGAGTATGATCTTGTTCAATAACTTAAGAAAATTCCCACGAAGATATCCCTATGGGACATAATTTAGAATTCCCCTAATTATCACACTATTCTTCAAACTTCCTTACAACAAGTTTTTTCTTCCTCTAGTATTGATGTAAATGATGTAGTAGCTCTAATTCAGGGAAGGAGTGTGATTAACGTAGACATTACCTTTCACTAGCATGAGATACCTCCTTTGGAAATGAGAAAGAAAAATGATGTAGTCATGATAATAGCCACTTATGATTGGTGGGGAACAAAAAGAACCCTTGTTGACAAGGGTTCCACTCTTAATGTGTGTAGTGTGACCCTATTGGATAAACTAGGAATGGATAAATCAAGAATTCAACTTGATTCCTTGTCAATTAGAGGATTTTTTAATGTAGGAAAGCAACTACTTGGTGTGATTACTTTTCCTATTACAGTTGGAAAGGCTACATTGAAAACTCCTATTCATGTCATGCTCGATAATTTTCCATACAATCTTCTTTTAGGGCAACCTTGTATTCATGAAATGAATTTCATTCCTATGGACAATGGAAATGGATGCCTCACTTCCTTGTCTACAAAATGGAATAAAGGAGAGAGATCCAATTTCACAATGTTCACATTCAAGAATACCTTAGAGATGTCAACCCAATGAAGGATGTGAGAGACCTAACTATAATATATCCTTGGAGATGACTAAGGAAAGAAATGGGGTTCACCACTAAGTATAAACTTGGAAAACATGAAATGATGGAAAACATAGTGTGAAGTGCAAAATGGCCTAGAAAATGACTTAGAAATGCAAATAAAGGAAAAAAAAAAGTTATAAAATAGAAATTGTGCACCTGGAAATGTGTTGAAGACTAGAAACAACTTTGAAATTCTGTAAATGATGATTTTTAATCTTGGTGGGACTCATTTGCCATCCTCGGTGAATTAGTCCCGATTCTGGAAAATTGCACCATAGTCTGTTTTAGCCAAATGGGTATCTGAATCCATGTAAAATCTCTAAAAAATAGGTACAATGGGACTCATTCATCACTAATGGTGAATGAGTCCACTTTGAATTTTTTGGAAACTCAAAAGTGGAATCTATAACTCTTGGTTTGCTCTTTCTGCTTCTCTAGGTGTCTGAATTTAAAACCCTGACTTCTCGGACTGTATGTAATTTTTTGTGAGAATTTTGACCTAAAAAATATAGAGATGAATCCAACAAGTTTGAAACCTATTCTTCAATCATCTCCAAGCCTATATCTACAATCACATAAAGAAAGAGAGAGAAAATGTTTATTGTTAGAGTATAGGGATTTTCCTTGGTCAAACCCCTTTTAGGTAATTAAACCAAAATGATGAAATAAGATAATGAAGCATGAATATGAAACAATGAATTTATAACCTTTCCATGATGATCGATATTGAATTGCTGCAAAAATGGATGAAGAATTTCCCCTTGAATGCCTTATAATTGATCTTGAAAGTTATCTTGATGACCTTGTGAAGAGTTGAAATACTTAACCCTAGAGTGATTGACTTGAAAACATGGATGGATGGATGGAATAATGATTTGGAAGATTTTTTATATAGGAAAGGCACTCAAATGGTTGTTAATTGGATCCCCAAGGCCAACATTAAATAAATTTGAACTTAAAACCCAATTTTTCTCGCTCAAACCTCAAAAATAGCCCAAATGGGACTCATTCTCCATCCTAGGTGAATGAGTCCCATCTGGATGGGACTCACTCACCCAAAGTGGTGAATGGGTCCCACAGGGGCTCTTTGCCAATTGGGATGTCTTGGAGTGAATAATTTTAGCTTTTATGTTGATCTAGTCAAGTCTTTGATCAAAATATGCCTTGAGATGCACAATATGGGGTCACAAAGGCCTATTAATGATGATATAAAGGGTGATTAGTGCTAAGGACACAAATTTCAATGTGAAAGTGTGATTAAATACACTCTACAACATTAAAATGAGGTCCACATAGCCTAGAAAGGCACAAGATCTAATGTGAATGTGTAAAACACATTACAACACTTGATTAAAACTAGGCTTAATTTACAAGCCTTCTAGATTAATGTGAAAATACAATTAAATACATTTTACAGCATTGAATTAAGGGAAAGATAGGTCCATGAGACTTAAACGCTTAATAAAAGTCTAGAAAAGTGTGAAAGTCTTTTACAACACCTTTACAAGATAGCGGTAAATGCATTTTATTGAGTTTGCAAGGGCCCAAGACCTAATGTGATTGTGTTATCCATATTAAATCAATGCATTATTAAGCCAAAATCACAAGGAGTGCCCAAATGAGTTAGAAAAAGTAGAAGGGTTACTTTTTTGGTGTCCACAATTCCTTCAACTCTTCATCACATAATGAAGTACGTCTATAACAATAAAGTGTACAAAGTTGAAGTAGACCCCAAGCCTTAAAGTTGCTTACAAGTTGAAAAGGAATGACATGTTCTCTAAACACATTAATTACAACATCAAACATAGAACATATAGAAGAAGAAAAATAATAGATGGAGATGGTGTCAAAGTTCTTGGATGATGATTGAGGTTTCTTACAGTTCACACCATTATTTATGGGAGAATATATAATCACAAGAAAAGAATATGACAAACAAAAGCAACCAATGGTGATGTCAATGCATAATTCAGAGGAAAACTCACAACAATATACCTCATCTACTTTAGAAGAAGACACAAGTTATACAAAAAAAATTGATGAGATAGAGTATAAAAAGCCACCGAATATGAAAGAAATGGAGAAACTTTATGGAAGAGGTTATGAGCTTGTAAAATAAATTTTCTATAATGGAAAAGGATGTGGAAAGAAAGAACAAGGCATTCATGTTCCAATAGAGCCCAGCACAGAAGAAACAAAAAGTGGTTTGGGATATTTTCCTTCTAAGATAACACAAGAAAATAAAAGACCCTTTTTGAACTTCAATTCCATAACATGTAATCCTAAAACAACTCTCACCTTGAAGCATCCTGAATTGCTTGATATGACTTGTGAACCATCATGGGAATACTTTGAAGATGACGAAGCCTTGAAATAAATGTTAGGAGTTTATGACAAACATCTACTCCTCCTAAAAATAAATGAGTTACATGTGATATGATTAGTGCTAAGCAAAAATATCGAGAAAAGGAGAGTAATGAGATTGATAAGGACAATGAAGAATAAAAATATGAATTACCGAAACAAGGTGCACTTCCTTTTGGAGATACAATTGGCATACTAATGGATATTAATAATTAAGAGAAAGTGATTAAGATAGAAAAGTGCCTTGAAAAAGATGAACAAGAATACCATGCAACTTTGCTTCATGAATTTCCCAAACTTTTTACTTTGACTTATTCAGATATGCCCAGAATTAATGCTAAGATAGTGACACACAACATAGTCCTTGTTGAAAATGTTAAACCGGTAAGAAAATGTTGGTTCTATATGACCTATAGATTATTCTCCTTTGATTTTGAATACTTTTGTAGTCACAAAACCTAACAATCATATTAGGATGTATACAAAATTTATTTATTTAAATAAAGCATCTTTAAAAGATGACTTCCCCCTTCCTAATATCAACATGATAGTGGATTCAACTACATGACATGCTTTGTTATTGTTCATGGATGGATTTTCTAGATATAATCCAATCTTTATCAACCTTCAAGATCAATACAAAAAAAAATTTACTATAGTTTGGGGAACATTTTGTTGGGTAGTCATGCCTTTTGGATTAAACAACACATGCGCAAAATATCAATGAGATATGACATTAATATTTCATGATTACATACATAAGATTTTGGGGGATTGTGTTGATGATATTCTTGCTAAATATTTAAATCAAAAAGACAATGTGAATATCCTTTAAAAAATCTTTGAGCAGATGAGAAACTATAACATCAAATTAAATTTGAAAAATTTTCTTTGATGTAGATATTGGAAAACTTGTAGGTTTTATCGTATCTCACTGAGGAATTGAGGTGGACACAAAAAAAATCTATGCTATGGTTAACATGCCACCTCCTAGAAATATTTCTCAATTACATACTTTTGAAGGAAGAATTCAGGCTATCTATCATTTTGTAGCATCCGTAGTGGACCGAATGTTACCATTTACACATATTCTTAAGAAAGAGGTGCAATTTAATTTGAATAAGGATTGTAAACAATCTTTTGAGAATTTGAAATATTATCTTGCTACACCACATGTTCTACAAACTGTTTATCCTCTATACATCAGTGTTAGACCATGCTCTCATAACATTGTTGGCCCAATAAGATGAGAATGGTAAAGATCATCCCATTCATTACATCAACTAAACATTGATTGATTATGAAATGTGATACACAACAATAGAGAAAAAATATTTGTATCTTGTATTCGCTACTAGTAAGTTGAGACACTACTTAGTAAATGTTGAAATACATATGATAATGAAATTCGATCCTTTAAAACATCTTTTTACTAAAATAGATTTATTATGATGTTTAGCTAAGCTGGTTATGCTATTAATTGAGTTTGACCTTATGTTTGTCTCACAAAAGAAAATTAAAGGACAAGCTTTAACTAACCAATTAGCGGAGGCTCCTTCTCCACTAGCATTACCTAATAATGACTCATTCCCTAATGATAACATGTTAAAAATTGAACCTAATACATGGGAGTTATATTTTCATAGCTCTAGGTGTAGAACTAGCTCTCGTGTAGGGGTTATAATAGTCTTGCCTAATGGAAAATCTATTCCATTGTCCTATTGCTTAAACTTCCTATGCACAAACAACATAGCAGATTATGGAGTGTTAATTGCAGATTTACACATTGTTTTAACTCTAGGAGCCCAAGACAAAATATTTGGTGATTTGCAATTAGTCATTAAGAAAATAAATGGATCGTATCAATCAAAACATGAAAAATTATCAAAATATAAGGATCTCACAATGACTCTGTTAGAAAGATTTTATTCACTCAACATTGATAACATCCCATGTAAGGATAATCGACATGCGGATGCAATGGCAAGTGCAGCTTCTCTAATATCTCCTCAAGATCCTTCAAAATATTTCACATTCATTATGCACACAACTATGAAACTATCAATAGAATCTAAAGTCAAAGAAGTGTTATCAACCACCATGGAAAGCTCTATTGAATGCTATGCACCAATATTTAATTATTTAAATGACAATCTCTTTCCTGACTTGACAACAAAGAATATTCGAACTCGCCTTTGGAAACTTGCAGCTAGATACATAATCCTTGCTGGCATGTTGTATAGAAGGTCCTTTGATGGTCTTTTACTTAGATTCCTTAAACAATCCAAAATACCCATAGCACTTGCAAAAGCTCATGCAAGTACTTTTGGAGGTCATTTTGGAGGAATAGATCATTAGTTCAAAATTTAATGCACATAGGAAATTATTAGAGGAACATGGAATAAGACTACTTCAAATATGTTAAGAAATATCACAAATGCCAAGAGCATAGAAATTTGATTCATGCTCCCACCTCTGAACTTCACTCTCAATTACCCATTTGGCCATTTTCGGTATGGGGTTTGAATCACGTTGGAAAAATATCACTACCTTCCTCTACCTAACATACATTTTATAATTACTACAATAGTCTATTTCACAAAATAGGTAGAACCTATTCCTCTTTGTTCAATAATTTCTGATGTAATATGTCATTTCATATTGGAACGCATTATTGCTTGCTTTAGACTTCATTCTACATTAGTTTCAGATAATAGGACACCATTTAAGAATAATGATGTAAAGAAGTTCTTAGAGACATTTAACATCCAACATTGTTTTTCAACACCCTACTACCTACAATCTAATGGTCAAGCTGAATCAACTAATAAAACTCTAGAGCAAATCTTAAGGAAAATAGTAAGTAAACATAGTAAAGATTGGCACATGTAGCTTACATATGCATTATGGGCTTATTGTACTAGTCTTAGATCATCAACTAGAAACACTTCTTATAACCTTATCTATGGTGTCAAAGCAATAATGGCCTTGGAATTAGAAATTCCTTCATTGAGAATCACTCTACAAGGACTTATTGATGACAATGCACTTATAAAGAACAACGATTGCATCAACTTGAAATTCTTGATGAACAGTGTATTAACGATCTTGAGCATCTTCAAGCTTATTCTAGAAAAATGCAACATAGTTACAATGATAATGTCATCCCTCAAACATTTACTAAAGGTGATTTGGTGTTATTTGAGAATCAATATAATGTCAATGCTTCCCCAACTGAAAAAGGAAAATTCAGCCCTACTTGGTTAGGACGTTGCAAAATTGATGAAAGCTATGGGTCTAGAGTATACACATTAATAGAGATGGGTGGTACACCTCATAAAGAACCTATTAATTTCATGCATCTGCACCGATATTATGTGTAATCTCCTTGAATAGAGTGAATGATAGAGCAGTGGTGTTGCAATCAGTAGATTATACTCTATGTTCTCTCGCATTGCTTCATTATGGACAAACAATTATTTGTATGTCTTGAATAATAATGTAATTATTTAAATTAATTTTTAATGTTTACTTTATGTTTCATACTATTCAAGTTCATCTTATATGTTGTGTTAGATTAGATCCTTATATGCATTTAATTTTCTCAATTAGATCATAGGTGCATTTAATTTAACATAACATATTTAATCATAATGTTGCATCTAAAAGAAACTAGAATTGTTTTAAATTAGATCACATAAAGCATGCTAAATCATGAAGAAATTTATTAAAAAGTCTTACAGAGATTATTTGATAAATCAGATTGTTATTTAGCTTAAAACACATAAGCATAAATAATCAAGCATCAAATGATCATATATATATATATATATATCAAATTTTTGAGTACATGTCATCAAATATACAATGCTAGTGTGGCATGTGACTACTAGATCCCTCGGGATCTGGTGATCGCATCTATCTAGAGGTAGTCCGTCGAGAGACAGTAATGTAGTGTCGAAAAAAGTATATCTTTTTCACACTTAATTAGGGAATAATTGATACAAAATTAGCTTAATAATGTCTCAGTTTAATGTTGTAATGTGTTTTACACATTCACATTAATATAGGCCCTTTTTTAACTAAATGTACTTAAATTATACCTTATTTAAGGTGTTGTAAAGTGTTGTAACACACTTTCACACTTATCTATGATTTCATTAGTTAATTGAGCCTAATGTGATCCTTCAATTCAAACTCAAGCCGTCTTAATTATATTTTTCAAGAGATTTATCCCAACACCCATAAATCAAATTGCATAAAATTTAATTTGGAAAAATCAAGGTCCTAGAAAATGGTGCTAGGACCCATTTACCACTAAGGGTGAATGGGTCCTCTCCAAATAGGACACCCCTTTCTGTGCATTTTTGAAATTGGTTTTTGATGTAATTTAAACTCCTTGAAGCATGGTCTTAGGAAGTTGTGCTAGGATTCATTCGCCCTGGGTGGTGAATGGGTCCTCCCTTAATAAGACTGCCCTTTTTGAGTTTCATTCTGGTAGGATGTTAATTATTTTCAATCCTAGATCTGGGGTCATCTTGAATTATTTGAATTTCGGGGTTAATTCTCAAATTATGTATAAATACAAGGTTTTTTTACATAATTTCACCTAGAATAAGATTTCAAGCAAGCTTGGAAGCAAAGGAAATTTCATGAGGTCAACCATTCATTATCAAGAAGGAAGCAAAATTGAAACTTGGAGCAACATTGTAGGTCTTCAAGCTCATTTTGTGTGAAAGATCAAGCATTAAAGAAGAAGGTTGATGATAGATTCCTATGGAGAATCATGAGGGATTCTAGGTGTTGGGATATACACAAGAAATACAACCAAGCCTAAGGATTTGTTTCCTAAGTGATTCCATGTTCTATAATCATCCTATTTGTAGCCTACAAGAGGTATATTCATATTTGTGGCTTATTAAGGAGATTGCAAATCTTCTTTAGTGAGTCATTTGCATTGTTCATGTTTCATCTTAGGGTTCTATTCTGACACAATTGAATAGAATTGTCTTTACATTCTCATAAATCTTAATCTTAGACACACATAAGGTTCAGATTGCACATACAATTAGAATTTTTTTATTTTTGTTCATCATCAAAGGTTTAATGACCAACAAGGGGTTTGACCGATGAAAAACCCTATCCATCAACAAGATTTAAAATTTGTCTTGTAGATTAGTAGAAGGTCTAGATCCGAAAGCAAGAATTTTCCAGTGCAAAGGAGTGTAGACTTGGAGGTTACAAATAAAATTAAGAGATTTCTGGAAGGACCTAATAGGACCCATTTTTCCTTTAGTGCTGAATAAGTCCCTATTAGGGCTTGAAGGGAAGTAGATTTTACACTGTACAAGCTTCTATTTCAGATTCAGAGTTCCTCAAACAAGGCTACCAGGACCCATTCTCCTTTGGTGGAAAATGAGTCCCTACGATCACTTCAAAAAAGTAGGATCTAACCAGGTGCACAAAATTCTCTACTCCTTTTTTTGCCAAAAAAGTTATAGTTTCTTTCTATTTTTGTTAGATTCATGCATTACATGTGTTAGACCTAGAATTAGGGTTTCCTTGTTAGTTCAATCTCCCTAAGTTGTGATTTAGCTCACCACGTCATCCTTGCATAAAGGAAATATTGTAAGATCCCTAAATCTTGATTTAGTTTACCTCTTGGGTTGATAATTACTTCAAGGTTCTTGGATCTCATCTTTTGAATGAAACCCTAACTAGCAAAAGGGGGTTAGATATACGAGCCTCTCTTTTTCTATGTTTTACGTAGTATGTGATCATGATTGTGAATGGATAAGAGCATCCAAAGCATACTGTAGAACTTGTGCTCATCCAACACTCACAATCTCCCATCTGATGGCCTCTAGGTGCTCTTGCTCTATGCGGTCTCTATTTTTCCTCTATCCTAGCTACCTCTGCATGAAGTCTATTGATCTCCACTGGACCTCAAGATGATCAAATCTCCTCATAATCAGCATCGACTCAATCAACACGCCTTGTAGCACCCTCATATGATACTCTCAATCTGACATAAGGCTTGAATAGCTTTGGGTCCCACTCCACGATGGGTGGGGGCACGTAGTCTATACTGGTAGCCTAGTCAAAGACTAAAGGAGGAACTATCTCTATAGCTACATGTCGATAGAGATCCTACAAATCTCTCACAACCCGTGGGTGCTGGCAAGAAGTTGAGTCCACTTTTTGGCCAAAAAGTGGAAGTGTTTTCGCTGATTTTAAAAATTTCACACATTTGACCTTAAATTTGAAGCACTTAAAGATGGAATCTTCAAAAAAGTCACAAATCATAAAATGTAGTACTCAGAGTCTAGTTTCCAAATATGTAATTTATTTCCATACCCAGATTGTACAAATTAAGTTTCAATAGGTGTTTCTAAAAGCCACTATTTAAAAGTCACATTTTTATACCATACCATGCACGTGTACGACATCCATATTTTGACCTAAATTATCATATTTTTCCAAATCCTTTTGGGAAAAGATTTGTGACTCAGTAAAGCTTGTTTTCAATATTTTTTTGTATTTTTTTATTGAATATTTTTTATTTTTGTTAATTTTTTATTAGGCATATTTGTCGTTTTGAAAAATCATCATGTACGACAGACATAAGATGACCTAAACTTATTGTTTTTTGATTTTATTTTTTTAAAATTGAAAAGAATTGTCTAAAGTTTGTTATCGTGCAATCCATTCGTCAAAATGTTATGTTGATCAAAAGTTATTAAAATACTAAAAAAAACCTGATAATTCAAGTTTATGGACTAGTTTCATTAGAAATTAATTGAAAAATAGAAAAATTAATCAAATTATAAAATAAATTACATATTTGGAATCTACACTGTCTCATCTATAATGGGTTTTAATTTTAGAAAAAAATTATGAAAAATAGGTCTTCAGACACATGTCCAAAGTCATTATTTACCTGTGACATTAATAGGACCTTCAAGTTGTGGTCAAACCAGGTCCAAAGCTTAGGTTCGAGTTCCCAAGCCATTTCCTGAACCAAAAAACAAGCCAAAAACCCACCGAAAAATTCATAATTTAAAAAACGGGATCCCATTTTAAAATGGGATCCCGTTTCATAATTTTATTTTTTATAGTTCTATGAAACAGGATACCATTTTGAAAATTACCAAAAATGGAAAGTTTTGAAAATGGGATCCTGTTTAGAAAAATTTCTGAAAATGGAAATTTTTCAAAAATAGAAAGTTTTCAAAATGTGATCCCGTTTTGAAAACTTTCCATTTTTGAAAATTTTTTGGAAAAATTTCAAAATGGGATCCCATTTTGAAAATTTTCCAAAAAAGGAAATTTAAAAAAATGGAATCCCATTTTTTAAATTTAGGCTCGGGATCTCGAAGCTAAATAGGATCCTGCTTTTTAAAAATGGGATCCCATTTATTAGAAAGCAGGATCCCATTTTTTGCAAGACGATTTCATTTTTTTTCCTAAGGAAAAAAATTCCATGTTTCGTGGACTCATCTTCTTGCATTTACCCCCATGCAAGATAGAAATCATAAATCTAGTTAGTAAGAATCATGATATATATATACATATATACATATATGTATATATATATATGTATGTATATATATATATACATACATACATATATATATTAAAAGCATAAGGATGGACATAAGCACAAGTATAACAATAAATAAAATGTTGTCACCTAGATCTCTAGTCAATTGTGTAAAGATAGCTTCATCCTATGTAGGAGGAATGGAGGATGTGCTAGCCTCTCCATGCTCATAAGTGTTGGTGCATGTTGCAACTGCCAACTACAAGATCTAGCAACATGAGTGGGAGCTAGATCTCTCCACTCATGGGCAACTAGACCCTCATCTAGCATATCACTACCCTCACTCATAGGCTTCTCCTCATTGTCCTCCTCATTCTCCTCTCCCTCATAATATGGGTCTTCCTCCTTGTCGTAGTTCTCATCTATCTCATATGTGAAAAGGTCGATAGCCCTAAGCTCTATATTTTCAACTATCTCCCCCTTGTCCCTCTGATCTGGAAGTGGTCCTATGAATCCTATAGGCGTATCCATTGGAAACACAAGAGCTTTTCATGCTACTACCCACCACTCCTCATATGCATCTATAGCACCAACATCATCAACATTGGAGACTAGGGGCATATCATGGTTATTATCCTTTGAATCACTGAAGACATCATCTATGGTGAATCATCTTGTATCTCTGGGCCTCCAAGCACTCTAAACTGATTGCCTGTAAAAAGGTCATGCTACTGGTGGTACCTATATCTACCTGAACTACGGCATGAAACGGTCATAGTAGAATGGTCCTTACTACATAATTATGTCTTCCTAGAAGAAATTTGTCCATCTGCATCCTCCTCAATTGTTGGGTCTCATCCGACCACTATCGTATTAGTTGATATGGTCTACACAAGATCTCTTGATCTAGTCTATTGAATCTGACTCTCTAGAAAGTAAATCCCCATACTATCATGCATGTCTTAGTGGATAACTGAATGCACATGGGTATCTAAGGATGGATATCGAAGGGAACCCTATTGGTCTAGTGCATGTGATATGCTCTAAACACCACACATGTAGCACCATACATTGTACCATACTATCCACCTCATGATATGTGAACGTCCCTAGATCATAATATAAATGAGCCAAAATGTTGTGGCCCAAGGCATATAGAGTCTTATGGTGCTTCAGCTACCTAATCATGTGAATAAGGCCTCCATCCAGGAATCCTCCTTAGCCATAAGGGACGAGTACTAGTGCTACTGTAAACATCATGATCTATCTTAAGACTAGTTATCATGCGTAGAGTGGCCACACTAGCTTAATGCATGGCCCTACAATCTTGTCTCGAATTGGTCCTCCCAATAAATACCCTATATTAGCTCACATCTATATGTGTGTGTACAATCCCCTACTAAGTGCACGGTCTCGCCTCATATGGGAACTCAAAGGATGTAATGTACATCCTCTAGGGTAATTTCCATCTCACCGGTGGGTAGCTGAACTGTGCAGGTATTGGCATTTCATCTCTCTGCAAGTGCTATCAACATGGCATCATGTTACCTCATGGGAGGCATGAAGCATGCCTAGTAGATCCTAGTGGTCTATAGAATTTGAGTGTCTACCTTTGATAATGTCAAGACTAGGTCTCGTAGGTGACAGAATTGCCTGTAAATGAGATGTTGTGATAGAGGAAAAATCTAACAAAAAAGAAAAAACATATCCTATAAGCATTCTAAAATATTAAATCTATACATAAATAGTCAAAGAGTATACTAAATTTGTTGTAGTTTACTTTTCTAAGGGTCCTAGACACTTTATTCCCCTTTTGTGACACTTCACAAATAATTAGGACACATTGCGACAAAGTGAGACACTTTGCAAGAAAGTGGGACACTCTGCGACAAAGTGGGACACTATGCGACAAAGTGGGACACTCTATGACAAAGTGGGACACTCTATAAAAAAGGGGAAACTTTGCGAAAAAAGGGACACTTTGCAAACTTTTCTTTCAAGGTCTTAAATCTACCTAGAAATGTGTAAAAATATAAAATAAATGCATAAAAATGAAGCTAAGACACAAAAGGATCAACTCACCTGATATTGGAGGTCACCTGGAGCTCCATCCTCCAGTAGGCTCTCAAGACTTAGAGGCACATACTCTTGATGGCTCAAAATTTTCACTCACTCTCTAACAAAGTCAAACTGTAAGAAGGTCGAAGACAAAATGATTACAAATTACTACACTTTTTACACTTATATATGTTTAAATTAGGTTATTTTCATATTAGGATCAAAAAGTTCTTTTTCATTCAAACTAGCATATTGGGGGTTAGCAAACTCTATTTTTGACGTTGTCTGTTATGTTGGGATTGTGGTTTCGCTCCCATTTTCATTAAAAATGTCTATCTCTATGTGGTATGGTACATGGAAATACCCTATGATCAGACTTATCTAATTTGATGCAATTAGAATACTACCTTGATTCCACCTCCATAAAGCAAGTAGAATCAAGGGGGGCATACATCTACCCTTGAATTTGATTTCTAGAAGAAGTTAGATAAGAGGATTTTTGAGTGACTAATGAATTGGTGTTGTAGGATGTGGTTCCTAATATTTTGGTTTTGAAGATATCTATAGTGGGGGATTCATTCTCCTATACTCACAAATGAATCCATATGAGTATCCGTTTATGAAACAAAGATTACTGTTTAGAGTCCTTTAGCTTCCATATCCATGTAGAGTCATATGGGTGCTAAAGTGGGGCTAAATGTAGTGTAGAAAATTATACTCCATTCTTAGAGATGGTACAATTACACAATTACTTTGTGAACAATAGGAAAAATGGGGATGCTTTATGGCCTAGGTCATATAACACCACTCTTCCCAAATTGTCATTCAAATATGCCCTAGGATCCCAAATTGGATAGACTATCAACCCAAAGGTGAGTCAATTCTCAACAAGGAATCTACCTAGGAGGGGTTGTTTTAGTCTTTGAAGGGTTCACCAACAAGCAAAAGCTTGGAAGAGGTAATTTAACATTTAACACACAAAACCTAGTAATGCAAGCCAAATAATGAGTACAAATGATGAAATTAAGCAACAACAAATTAGGATGTGTACTTGGGAGTCTAGAAATGTAATGGGGATTTTTGAAATGCAAAAATATTGTCAAAATATATGTTAGGGAGGACTAAGACGCCCTTACTATTATCTTAGTCTCACTATTATCTTAGTCTCATTGCTATTTTTTGGGGCATATGTGGAATCTTCGGATGTCAAAAGAGGATTCGAAAGAATCTTTGCAAAGTTCCACTTGGAGGACTAAGATTCCCTTACTGTCAACTTAGTCTCATATTGAATTTCTAAAATCTCTGAATGTGATCCTAAGGATCAATATCTGCACTTCCTTCTTCCCAGATTTCATGTCCTGAAACATCTAGATATGGCCTGTAGGTGAGTTTCCGTGAACATGAAAACTTTGCAATGAAACTTTTCAACTTTGCACTCCAAATGATCTTCAACCTATATCTGCAAACACACATACACAAGAGAGGAAAAACTTGTTGATTGTTAGTAAATGGGGGTTTTCCTTGGTCAAACCCCTTGTTTGTAATTAAACCTTAGAATGAAATAAAATAATAAAGGGAAATGATGAACAAACAAAAGTCCTATATTTCAACTCACCAAACCCTTGATATGAAATTTTCAAACTTATATGAAGTGGCTAGCTTGAATATAGATCTTGAAATGAGTGAATGCTAATAGATCTTGACTTGAATTGCTTAGTTGAACCAAAACCCTACATCACAAATGTTAGCTCAAAAACAAACATGATGCAAGAATATCTTTGACATGATGCTTGAATCTTGATGATGGCTCCAAATGCTTGATTAATTATTCTTGAATGCTCTTGTGGACTCAATTATGCTATTAGGAATGTCTCACAAATGTCTTGTTATCTTGGATGATAAAATGAGTGAAAGAACCTTATTTTTATACTTATCCATGCTTAATATCCTAAAATTACACCACAAAAAGCTGGCATATGAATTCATTAATTAAAGGAGGCTAAATCCAACCAAGATTTGAAATTAAATCCTAGAAATAACCTAAAGGGGACTAATATGCCCTAGGTGGCATCTTAGTCTGAAGGCATGAAACTTGGGGCACAAAATCCAAAAAGGGGCCCATTTAAGATGCCTTTGAAATTAGGGTCCCAAGAACTTTGGAGGAGAAAGAGGCCCTAGGTGGCATCTTAGTCTTGGTCCAAAAATAAGGGACATAGCCAAAATCATTAAATCATCATTTATCCTTTGATTTTTGACAGGATTAGCCATAAAAAGGATGTAATTTATAAGGCTTGTGGATGTACAATAGGACCAATTAAGACATAAATAAGCATAAAAAAAGAAAGGTAGGCCCAAAAAAGTGTGAAAATGCAAAGGAATGCATTTTCCTACACTACACTTTGGACCTATTTTAGCACCCTTGCAATAAACACCCTTTAAATTATCATTAATAAGCCCCTAAGACCCTTTATTTTAGATCTCAAGGATTATTTCAACTAAATTCGCAACAAAATCAACAAAAGCATTAAATTTTATAACAACCTATTATTGGCCCACCCTCAAAAAACTATGGTGGGACTCATGCACATCCTCGGGCATATGAGTCCTCCCAGGTGGGACGCATATGCCACAAGTGGTGTATGAGTCTTGTGTGGCCCATTTTTAGGGTTTGAGCAAGAAATTCAAGTTCTTAATTCAAAACTTTGGTTGATGTCAGCTTTTGAGATCTACTAAATGGTAAATTAGGTGTAATGCCTATATAAACAAGCTTCTAAGTCATTATTTTCAACTAGAAAAATAAATTCAAGATCTAAGCATTGATAAGCACTGAATCATCCTTTCACAAGAGCATTCAAGAGCAAGTAGCAAACAAAGATGAATTCTTGAAGTGGCATTATATTATTTTTTTAGGTCTTCAAGCTTGATTTTATTCAAGATCTAGCATTTTCAAGGATTGATTATGGTTTCCTATGGTCAATCATGATGGATTCTAGGTTGGGGAGATGCAACTAGCCATCAAGCCAAGCCTAATGACTTGTTTCCTAAGTGATTTCATCATCCATTTTCATTCTAATTTCAGTCTAAGGAAGGTACATGTCTTATCATGGCTTATTAGGGTGAGTAGACATCTCCCAAAGTGAGTCATTCATCTTCATTTTTCATTCATGCATCTCATTCTAGCACATTAGAATAGGTTTGCATTACACTTCTGATTTCCTAATCTTAGAGACACTTAAGATTAGGTTTTGTGTGAAAATTTACTTTCAAGATCCAATTTTTCTATCAAGGTTTGATTATCTATCTAGGCGTTTGACCAAGGAAAACCCCCCATAAGAAATTCTTTACTATATTCTATTTTGTAGGTCTTTTCATCGGTTGAGATCTAGAAATTTTGTTGAGAAGGTAGGCTAGGGATAGAAGAGTAGATCTAAACTTTGGCTTTCTAAAAAAGAAAGATGAGACTGATATGCTACAAGTGGTGTGTGAGTCCTAATATATGTAATTTTCTAGATTTCTGAAGATCCTGATTCAACATTTCCAGATTCATGTTTCATCCCATAAATCCTAGATTAAGACTAATATGCCTAGCCTAGTGTATGAGTCCCAATTTGCACTAGAGTCTACATTTTCAAGATTTCAAAGTTTATTCCAAGCACATTCAGGTTCCAAGGTGCACCTCTATGTTCTCCCAACTTTTTTTTCTATTTTGCATTTGTTTTTAGGTCATTTGTTAAGGTTTTTCACATAATTAGGTTTTGACATTAGGAATTTAATTTTACTTATCTTTCCAAGCCCTAGCTTGGTGGTGAACCCCTTTATAGTCTTTAATCATACCCTAGGAGAACCTTAGTAGATCTCCTTCCTTCATTCCATCAGTGGATTGCGATCTATATGGTTTCGTTGAGTGAAACTAAGTGAAAATAGGTCAAGTTCTCCGTCTCCCAAAAGATTTAGAGAGCATCCACCCTATTTTCAAGGTTTCAATTCTTATATTGAATATTTCTACAAACAAGCACTTATAGGATATGCATGAATTTTTGGGTAAGTTATAAATTATTTAGCATGGAAAAAAATTAATCTGGTACTTGCATTTGGCGTCATTTCTCTTACACATGATACAACCTACCCTTCTCCTAGAATGAAATTTTGGCTAGCTATATTATAAACTACTCAATTTATTCATTGGACCATGACCCAATTAAGGGTACTTGTATGTATATATTCTAATTTTTAATATAAATAAATAGCTTTAGATAAGGGAAGTTTTATGCATATGCTCTATTTTTGTAATTTTTGCCAATAAAATTTGGAACATATTTATTTTTTCCCTATATTAATATGATACCCTTCATGTTAAATAATTTAGTAGACATTCTATATGAGTAATTTTAGTCTTCCTCAAATAACTTATTTATTCTAGCAAATATTTTTCTGAATGCAAGAGTTTAGATTACATATATGTGGTTTTTTCTAATCAAGGTCAGACTCATCTTTTGTCAAAATATTGATATATGTAGAGTGCTCTTGTAGAGCCTACGAGTGGCAATAAAAGAATAGGGCTGAAATTTATAGTTGTTGTGAAGGGATATAAGATTATTATCACAATATCATATTCTATTAATATAGAGCAAAGGATATTATTTCAATCTTTTGGAGTTGAATATATCTTGACAGATCCTTCTAGGGGTATAAAACTTGTCGTTTAGAATGCTAAAGATATAGTGGAAAAAACTCCCAATGCAAATATGCTTCACTAGTTGGATAATCCTGCTAACCCAAAGGTAATCTTATAACAAACATAAAATTCAACTATATTAACACTAATTTCATTCACTCTCAAAGCACCACCAAAATATATTCAAGAGCTCTAGAACTGGGTATGACAATTTTACAAGTCATTGTGTAAAAATTCTCAAATTAGGAAAACTAATAAAAGAAATGGTTTGAAGGGTGAATTCTATAGTTGCATATTGGCTACTTAACTTCAACAATTATTGAAATAGTATGAAGAGACAAATTTTTGAAGGAGTCTACCTACACAAAGTTGACCTTACAAAATTTTAGCTTCTCTACTTTGCTCAAAATATCTCTTGTAGCTATTGCACACCATTTGCACATAATAAAATAAATAATTAAAATAAAATGTAATAAAACACATTCTTGTCAAGGAAAATTGTCACCATTTGCACACAATAAAAAAAATATTAAAATAAGAGACCTAATAAAACACAATCTTCTCAAGGAAAATTGTTAGTGAATGAAAAAAATTCTTGCTTAAATTGAGAGTACCTTTTCTTTCCTCCATCTTGTGAGCTCTACACAACTTTTTTCTTTCCTCCAACTTGTGAACTCTCTACACAACTTTTTTCTTGCATATAAGAAAAACAATATGACAACACATTACTTATATTGTTGGTAAGTTATTTTCCTACCTATATTCAAGCTTGGTAGTGGATGGTTGTCACCCAATGTGGCATTTTTGTATATTTTAGGAAAAAGTTATAGACCATACATTTTTAATTAATAGTAGATTCTACCATAATAATTTTAGAATTTAATCTTGTATTTTATAGTTATGTATATAAACATTTCAAGAAAATATATTTTATTAGGAAAATTAAATTATTAATAAGAATATAATATAGGTATATAATGTTGCAATAATGATTTTGGCTCTAGGAAAATTCACCACCAGCAATTCACCATGGAAATTCAATGCCAACTATTCACCATGGGAAAATTCACCACCATGACAAATTCACCGCCAACAATTCACAGTAAATTGTTGACGATGAATTTTCCTTCGATGAATTGCTCATGGTGAATTTGTTGTATATCAATGATCTTATATGAAAATTGTACAAGTTGAATCATAAATTATTATGATTAATAATATATTAAATTATGAAACTTAAATAGCAATAATGTCATAGTATATATCAAAATATATCTTAAATACATAAAATAATCTAGAGCTATATTCTAAATATTTAATATTACTTTAGCATAGTTAATCATTTTTTTTACTATCACTTAGTAGTTTTTTTTTTACATTAATATTTTTTACATATTTTAAATAATGACAATTTCAATGTTGTTACTTATTGCTTTTTTAGTACTTGATAATTATTTTTACACTAAGAGGCGTATTACAATGGCATAGACAAAAAGAAAAATTCAATGTAAGGAAAAACTCTATAGTTTGAATTTGATGTTCAAATGACATGCAGCTAGCATAATTACTTTCATTGTATGTAAATGTATTTTCAAGCAGATTTAAAGTAGATTTAAAAATAGTTTTAAATTGATTTGATATCTTATTCAAGCTAAAATACTTATTTTTTATATCATAATCAATTTGATAATGATTTCATTTTTCTTATTATTAACACTAAAACTTAATATTAATAATTATAATTAATTTAATTATAGTAATTATTATAATAAATTAGTATTTATATAACATTATTATTTATATAAAATACGTCGAGAGTTATCCTTCTCGAGGCACTTATTTTCATCATTTTTTCTCATTGCAATAGTATTTCATCATTTGTATTATAATTATAAATATTTATTTTATTTTATAATATATATTTATACATTATTTTTATTTTGAATGATTTTTATTAGATAAGTAGGGGAAGGACCCTGATCCTATGGTTACAACCAAAACTTAAAAAATAAAATAGGGTCGATAAAACAACACCACCAACTAGCATTAAAAAATAACATGTCCAGGGTGGCACGCTGGCCAAAAACTAGATCAATAACCAGTGAACCCCTAAATGTAATAAAAAATAATAGATTACTCTTAGAGTTCTTAAAATCAAAAAGACCATTTATCAGGTCCACCATATGCCAGCTAGTTCGAAACCATAACAAAGCTATTACAAAATAGTAGTCTGGTAAATAAAAGCTAAACAACAAAAAGAGTAGGGTAGCCATATCAAGAAACAAAATAGGAACCATGCTAATAATTGGCATTAGCTAACAAATCCCCATAGTCACCAATCTGAAATACAAACTCCTTCCATTCATAGCCAGCTTCAATGGTAACAATAACCTCTCCAAGGGTGGGCAAGACAACCCAAATCTGAACCACTAGAAGATTAGCAAATTTAGAAAGTTTGATACCATCCACACTCTTTAAAACAACCAACTGGCAACAAACTTGTTTCTCATAAAACCAAATTTCAGATCCATAACTTTGCCTCTCCAATAACCAAATTTCCTCTCCACCTCTATAGGAGAAATTACTAACTAGAGTACCCAATCCACTATCATAAAGGATCCCTAGCAATCTTGAACTCCACCTCAATAGGAAGGGTGTCCACCTCAATTGGAGTAGCAAGGGAGAAGACCTACAGAAGAAGCATGAGCCACCCACGAAACCCTCAGAACCCATATCCACCTCCATAGGAGAGGTATCCACCTCAATAGGAGACACCAAATTGAGGAAAACACACACTCCAGCAAAGAGAGAACACTTAGCAACTGAAAAAAAAACTCAAAGCCTTCAATAAGAAATTTGAAAGTCATCCCACCAAAGGGTCCACCATAGCTTCAATAACAATAACAACACCCTTGAGGATTATTTGCAATGTTATCACAAATGGAACTAGAAATTCTTCAAAGAGGGCCTCAAAAGCAACCATGTACCACAAGTTCAGCATATCCACCATAGCTGCAAAAATAACTCCACTGAAGGCCAACACAACCACCTCCATAAGCAAGCCACAAACCTCTTGAGGAATAAAAAATAGAGCATCAATCAAAATAAAAAACCCCCCAAAGCCACTAGAGGATCATATAGAACAAACCAATTGTCATCACATAGATATTTAAAGAAAAAAACCCTAAAAAATTAGCAAGGCAGGACATCTCCAATAGAGACCATACACCCTATGCACTAAGGCACACCAAAGAAACAAGGAGAAAACCATAAACCTTCAGGAGGCCAAAGACTGAAAGACAACCATAACCATGAAACCCATTGAAGCAAGAAAAAGCAACACAAAAACACAACTAAAGAACAAAACACCTGACTCGAACAAAGAAGCAAAGAGCATAAAAAGCTCGATAATCCCAATGAACCCAAAGTCCAAAAAAAGGACATAAATAGCCTTAAACAAGAGTAAAGTGACAAAGCAAAGCACCCAGAAAGAAGGGATGAAAGCACACAACCCAAGAAAAGTAGCAAAACAAGCATAAGAGAGGGAAGTAAACCTCAACGACCCACAAAGGCACAAAATAAAACCACATAGGAAACTTCTAACAACCGTCCTCCTACCAGAAAACAATAAAGCAATAGGAGACACAGTGAAGACAACCAGAGTCCAAGCCCAAGAGTCCACCATTTTCACCAAAACAACAACCTCCAATAGATTCATAGGTGAAACATTGCTGCCATGGAAGAAAGCATGAACAAAAAGAAGTATTTAGAGCATAAACCAATCAAAAATATCCCAATAAGCTCACCGACGCCTTCTCCCTATAGAAGATGCTTTAGTTGAACAAAGCATAAGGAGCTCATATGCATGCAAGGGCACCAGATATAACCTCTCAAGGAACTTCTACCAGTCATCCTCCCTCTAGCAAACATAATAGTCGCAAGAAACTTAGTGAAAACATCCAAAGAACCAGTCCTAGGGTCCACCATAGTCAACAAATCAACAACCACCAATAGAAGCATAGAAGGATCATTGCAAATCGTCGAAGAATGCAAATACAAAACAAATAATTTGAAGCCAAAACTGAGCACAAGAAACCTAGTAACCTCTCCCAAGTCATCTCCCTCAAGGAGACATTACAGAGAAAAAAGGTAGAATAAGCTGGGAAACTCCACAAGAGTAACTTGAACGCACCCACTAGAGCTACCCGCACCAAGAGCAAGTAAAGAAAGGAAAAAAATAGAGCGAAGAACTTCCCCTATATCCTCACAGGTACGATTGACCTCAAAAGAGAGGTGGAACAAACAATGAGCTAGAAGATAGCAAAGGTTGTGTCAAATGTTGAGGTTTAAGAAGCATAAGCCCTCAACAATGGACAAATAATGGATCACAATAGATTCCAAAAGCTCAGTGAGGGAGGAATCAAAAGCATGAGCCAGAGCCAAAACCCCGACCACATCTCCTACCTCACATAGCAGAGAAACCCCATAGAAGAAGTATTAGATTCTCCCAAGATTGAAAAAGCATAGCACAACAGTGTTGGAAGCAACCCACAAGAAAGAGAAGCCCTAGAAACACTCTCCAACATTGACCAACCAAAGATGTGCGCACCAGACAAAGGTGTAAGAGGATGCCCCTAAAATACCTCAATCAATCATACTGGGATCTTCAACCACCAAAGAGAAGCATTGCTAAACAACTAGTAGGAAGAGGTGACACCAATGCTCATCAACATCCTCTAAGTTATCCCCTCCAATGTCCACTCCTTCAGAAATTTTCAAAACTCTAGTCGCCCGCCCTCTCCCGCTCATTGATTTTTTATTTGTTGCTGAGAAAATAGCATTGATATTTAGTTCATTGTGGAAAAAAAAACTATTTATTTTGAATGTTAAAAAGATAATTAAAGTAAAATAAAAATAATTATGTCGAGTGTTATGTCGAGAGGCCTATTACACAAGTGGCAGTAATGTTGCTTTTTTAGATTTTAAAATCAATTTAATTTAAAAAAATAAATTAAAACTAAATACTTAGTGTCATTTAATAAATTTATAAGTTTTTAGGGTGAACATTTATTTATAGTAGTAACATAAATATATTTTTTATAATTATAACAAATTTCAATGTATTTATTTGCAATTGTTTTTTTTTTTAATTTTTCAATAGTTTTTAGTTTTTTTGCTCTGTTCTTAAAGGAGTTTTAAAGTTGTTTTATTCACAAATTCATGAAGAGCTCTATTAAAATAAATTAAAACTAAATACTTAGTGTCATGTAATAAATTTTTAATTTTTTAGAGTGAACATTTATTTATAGTAGTAACACAAATATATTTTTAATAATTATAAGAAATTTCAATGTATTTATTTGTAATTTTTCAATAGTGTATTTATTTTATTTTAATTTATTTTTGAATAGTTTTTAGTTTTTTTGCTTTGTTTATAAAGCAGTTTTAAATCTGTTTTATTCACAGCTTTCTTTAGATGTTCTTATCTTTGAATTCATGAAGACCTCTATTAAAAGAGGTTGTTGAATCATAACCATTTCAAAACTTCGCAGTCATTCTCCTGAAGTTGGGTTTCTCACAGGTTTGGCTTTACATTTTTTGGATTTACTTGAATTTAGCTATCACAAATTTGGTTTTAGTCCTGTTGAAACCAATTGCATTGTTATAATCTATTGCTGCAATAAAACAAAACAAAGATTCAAGGAGCATAAGGTTTATTGCTTTTTATTTGTGGGATGGAAAGTCTCCCAAGTTGACTTTGTTGGACTTGCTAGGGCTCATTTGGTTTGGAATTTTGCAAGGTTACATTTTCTTAATACATGCTAGAATCAAAACTAGGGTTTGGTTACCTTATCTTGTATTTTTGTGAAGAAAATACATAAATTTAATATTTCATCTTATCTTAATTGACAATTGTATCACATTTGTTTATAGAAAAAAATGGACATATGTATTGAAAATAATATTATAATTAAAATCAGTCAATTCACGGGGACACGAGGAACTCATAAGACAACTAAGCATCTTTCTGTTTAACTTCTAATGTGCTATTGATTTTTTTCTAGCTTTACTTCACTATTGAGTCTTTCCACCTAATTTATTTTTCTCATGTATTAGTTGATTGATTGAAACAGTGATAGCATATGGACAATTTTACTATTGTTTTGAATAAGTTGATGAAAATAGGCATCAAGAAAAGATAACTCCCGGTGTATTTTATATATATTAATATTTAATATATGTAAGCTAGTATTTACTATAGTTAAATGAAAAGAAAAGGGGAAAAAATAATTTCACTATTATAAGTATTATACCATGTAGATACAAGTGTATATAAATAAACAAGATCTATAACAAAAAGTCTTGTCACGAAAAAATTAGTCACTTTCAATCTTTAACATACTACAAATTAATCCTTAAATATAAATCCTAACTCATTTTTCAATTAACTTGTTATTTGTTATAATTTAATTACTTTATCTATAATTATTGTAGAAAATATTTTTATTTGTTTATAAATTTTTTTTAATAAAACCGTTAAATTTTATATCTATTAGTTGAGTTCAAATGATACTATGAATTTCACAAAATGATAATTTAGTATAAGTTTTTTTTTTTTTTAAATATTTTTTTTTTAAATATATATTATTTCTTATTTTATTTTTTATAAAAAAAATTTATAAATACATTCTAATTAATATTAACGTCGCAAGCTGTAATATTTTAGCAAATACACTTATTTTTCTTACTTCGTCCTTTCTATTTGCTTTTGCCTGTGTCTTATTTTGGAAATTGTAAGATTTCAGGTTCTTATTATGCTGAAAAATTCCCCCTAAATTTTGAGACATGTTTTTAATGTCCGTCATTTATTTTCCCATTCGTTTCTAAAAATTTCACCATTAGATTTTGTACGGATCTTTAAAAAATGGTACATTGTGGACGGTAAATATGTTTTAAAAATGGTAAAGAAAGAGGCAAGGCGTCATTCATTTTAGTCTTATTGTGAGTTTTTTTTTTTTTCTATATTCTTGGAATAGAAAGTCTTGTCCAATGAAAATAAAAGAAATTGATATTTTTATATTCTATGTAAAAAATCATCTCTTTGAACCATTAAAATTTTACAAGAATTAAAGTCAATTTTTTTCAACAAAATTTTAATGCTTTTGATTGGTTTAAAGAAAAAATTAATCACTAGTTAAACACTGCCCCCTCCCTATAGTTCAATGGCAGGAACTAATAAAGTTTAATAGTCAAATATAATACTTTATAACATAAATAATTATTGAAAATTTAATCTTTATGCATAACTTAATATTAATTAATCCTTTTTATATATTAGTTCAGTTTAGAAAAGTATATTAAGAGTATTCAAAATAGATCAGACGATCTCACACATTTGGCTAATACTACATTCTGTTTGGGTTGGAAATTTTGCCATTAAAATATTATATTATTATATAGAAATCACAATATAAACTTATGTTGCTTCCTCATTTACAACAAATAATAACCTACAAATTTACAATTATTGAAAACAATCTTACTCTACATTACATTTAGAAAAGTTGATTAAGATATATATGTACATCCATCTAAATACTTAAAGTTAGATTTCAATTTGAATTAGGACATAATCTAAATTTGACATAAATAGAACTAAAAATAATGACCACATACACCGCCTTTGTAGAGTACAACTTATCAACTCACTTGTTTAGAATTAAATCTCAAAATATTAGTTCTATAAATTAGACAGTTATAGAAGAACACCAGCCTTTACTTCATCTCAGCGTTACTGTTGAACTGACTCCTTTGGTGGAAATTTACCTCGTGGATTTTATGAAATCACACATAATTTGATTACTTGACAACACTCATCTTTAATTTATATAAGTCTTATTTAAAAAAAAAAGTAAAATTTGCTAAAAAAAAAATAATTTAAAACATTGTTTTACTAAAATGAGTTAAATTTCAGAAAATTAATTTGTAGAATTTTTTGGTAATTAGTTTTTTATCACTCTCAAATGAATCTGGTTTTATTTTTCAAATCTTTAAAAACCAAGTAAAACCCAGCTCAGCAATTATTTTGTTACAATTAAAGAAATTTTATTATAAAATGCATATATTTATCTTAGGCTTCTCTTTGTTTACAACGTTTTTATTTTATGCGGCAAGGGTGTCCCAACGACTCAGCCCAGCGGCTCAACAGCCCATACCTTAAGTATCTGGGCGAGCTGAGGAGAAACTAGCCCCCTATATCAAAACAAAGATCTTTCCTCTACCGCAAATAGGGTGTGCCACTTCACACCCTGCTGATTAGAATTGTATGATTAGCTGCTGCATATGAGAGAGGACGCTATAACGTCGTCCAACAAAGGCCCCACAAAGTTCTATAAACAGATACTTGAGGAGCCTTTGAGGGAGACTTCATAGCAACTCCCTCAAACTTCTCATCTCTCATCAAACTCCTATCAGAGAAAAACTGATTGCCATATGAAGGTTGAACTGATTGAATTTATAGTGAAATCCTTATGTCAGCAACAGTATTGAGATTATGCCTTATAAAATGGATTCTCCACCAATGTTTTATCCGCAAGTTGACTTGATATTCCTCCCAACTATCATCACCCTTTCATTAAAGCAAAGGCAAAGCTTATCTACATAGAATCGCAATTACAGAATTTGCACAGATCGTCTTATGCTGTCACCAGTTATGCTACGTTACTTCATGCTACTGTTGACGATGCAACATAAGATAAGCTTGATAGGTTTGAGGGAATCCGGCCAGAAAAATGAAACAGGGAAATGGTTGACGTTTTGCAGTAAAGCAGATTATTCTTTTAGTGGGGCGTTTCAAAAAAATATATATAAGATAGGATTTTGTTTGACCATTGCTTTCTACACTACAAAATATTCTTGCATACCACAACGATTTGCGATATCATCAATCGATAAGGAAGCAAATTCCATTTTATTTGCAACCAACTGTTTGGCCTCAGGCCTGGTGATTAATCTTGAACCTTACTACGTCAAATGTCCGTTACTCAAAACTTATATATGTAAATTCTTAAGATTGATTTTTATTTTTTTTTAGAGACGGCAGGAATTGTGGGGTATCCGTCCCTCTCTAAACTGTAGTGTGTTGGCAAGTATTTTTCACGTGACCAGTGGTGGTCATGGGTTTGGGGGGAAACTAGACCTCGTGATTTTTGTCTGCAACAGGATGCTTTAGCCAATCGAACTAGGCCCCTGCCTCCATCATATTCTTGGTTTACTTACAGAATTGTAAAAGAAAATAATTACAAGATATTATAATAACTGTTCATTATTGAGTTTAAAATATTTTAAATTATTTGAACTCAAGGTTAATAAATTAGATTTAAAGGATATTTTTTCTTCATAGATTAGATTAGGAGTTGAAATCATTTAAAAAGTTAGAATTCATTTCACACAATCATAATTGAGAATAATATTGTTGTATTTAGGTTCTTATTATCTAAGTTTATTTTAAACTTTTTTAAAAAAAAAATCATGAATAATAAGTATAAATTATTTAAAATAACTCTTTCTTTCATATATGTATATGTGATGTTCGAGATTCAATGTTTTGAATAGAATAACATATGAAAAAATAAATGTAAGATCATACAGATTTGAATACGAATTACTCCTATTGATTTAATAAACTTCAAAATAATGTAGGATACCTACAAATAGACTCTCATCTACAAGGGAATGTTGAGAATGCCACTACAAGTGTGTCTTTGAAAGCCCATTGTGATAACAACTTTCACTAATAGTGATATAGATAAGAAAAAGGTCACTATACACTTTCATTTAAGCACAAATATATAAAATTATAATGTATAAAGCATACATATATTCACACTAAACTTATATCACAGTGACAATTCATGTTGGAAATTTTTATCTAAGATCCAATAAAATTAGAATGATGAGGAAGATGGAAAGTTAGATCAATTTTGAATTAGAATAAAGAGGGATATTTGGATCAATGGATAGAAAAATATTCATCCTAGAATCCATGTCAATTTATTAGTTTGTATCGCTAAAAGGAGAAATATCGACCTCTTATGATACATTTCTATTATTATATATAGATTAATACGGATTATGCCATATCTTTCACCTATCTAACTCAACAAGGATGATTTTTTTTAGTTACCCATAACATTCATCAAGCTCCTTTTGTATAGATAACCTCATAACTCTAGCAACATATGAAGGTGTGGAGTATTAAAAATCTATCCTTGAAGAAAAAGGAGATGTGTCTTAGTAGGTGTTGTCTTCAAATAATAACTATAGTTCATCAAAAGAAAGTGGATCACCTAATGTTAATCTTATTTCTAGAAAAACTTAAGTGATAGTTTTGGGAAAGATCTGACTATTTCTAGAGTCTACTCCTTTGGGATTGTGTCTACCTACTAAAAATACTGATTTTATATATTTTCTTTTCATAGGGAAAATCATGGAAAATGTTCTTAATGAACAATATTTTAGTAAATTTATCTTCATTTTCTTGATTGATGTCTTTCTTCTCTCACTGTATATTAAATTCCAAATGACTTATTACTACTAAAAAATACATCATCTATAGTTAATCATTACATTTTCATCATTTAGATTCTTCACAAGAGTAGGTATTTTCCTCTATCCTTGAGAGACAATATTTTGACATAACAAAGGTAGCTTTATCTATACTACCATTTGGAAAATTTCTAGGAAATAATTTATTCTCCTTTCATCAAGCCCTTATGTAGATTGATCAAATAGCTTTGGAATAATGGTCAATGCTTGTAGAAACCCATGGTGGGATTCCTAAGATAAAACATGTTAATCTATGCCTTGATATTGTTGCTACCAATGCATCATGAGTTATCTATGGAAATTTTATCTAATGGATAATATTTTTTAACTTAGGTAGTAATTAATTAGTAAATTGTTTTCCCATATCAGGGAGTTTTTCAACCATCTCATCTCATTTTCTAAATATCTGTATAGGAGTGAATTTTCACCCCTTGTGTAGCTTCCCCTTTTGCATTCCCTCACCTTAAAAAATCAAAATCGAAGGCGAAATTCCACATCACCCACCTTCCTTCCATCCACTTAGCATTTGTCTTGTTTGTTGATGGGGAATATTTATCAAGAATGTGAGTGCAACGCATGAGAGTCTGCCTAGTGCGCTACCATCCCTGACAGATTCCTACCTTTGGTGTATGTGGTGATGTTACGCTCTCCACTGGGCATGAAGCATAACGTCTCTCTTTCAACCAGTTGACCCAAAAATGACTCCTTCCTTCCCATTTTGATCTTGAACTACCTATCTTGCTCATTCATTCCATCTTCTACAATCTCTTTAACATCTCTTTAGCATTCTACTTGATCTTCTCCATAATTCTATTATTTTTCACAACTCCATTGAACATTACAATAGCTTGTTACTCCATCGATTCCATCTTTCTACGTGTTGTGCTACCAAATAAGCTATGAGTTTGTAATCTTGCGATACCTCCCTTCATCATTGTTGTGGCCATGATGACTTTTCCAAGCCCGTTGCCTTGTATTCTCCCTTCATTGGCCTTGAGAGACTTTGGGGTGAAGGTGGTATTGCATCACTTTCCTTTCTTATCATGGTTTGATAGAATTTTGTAGTGTCCGATACTTTCCTTTCTACTTTCCTCTATCACATTTTCTACTTTGTGGTTTTCTTGGCTATCCATGGAGGTTGAAACACCAAAGTAAGGGTCTGACTTAGGCAAACCCCTATACAATCCAACATTTTTCCCTCTTTGTTGTTTTTAGGTGAAAGTGTGTGTGGAGCTCGCTAGCGAACTGGAGCTTTAGTGAGTTGATATTCGTCACCTTTATCTTCATCTACCTTCTTTATCATTTACGTTGCTATTTCTCATATTTCTTTGTTCTATTTATCTCATTTAAATTAGTTACCTAGGAAGTTAGTAGGTTTCCTTGCTTTCCACACTTTATTTTACATTTTTTAGTCGTACGAATGTTAGTGTGCCACGGAGATGCTATTGCACCACACTATTGTCCAAGACTTGCACTATCATCCAAGACTCACATTGTCGTCCTTAAACAAAGAGCTATCTGAGGTATTTGGACTTCAAAATTTGGCTAGTCTAGCCTCATTTAGACTTTCAGATCTATAGAGTGATAGAAGCACTTGGGAGTGCTCTTCATTCTCGATTCTTGTCCTAAACACCTATTATCTTGAGGTAAGAAAGGGCAGCCCTCCACTCTTGGCTCTTTGTGACTTGGAGCCTTGGTGTGATTGGTCCCCCTACCTTACATTTTGGTGAACCTAACATGGGAAATTTCTATCCATTTTCCTATGTTGAGATGTTTTCCTCGCACTTGGTGACTATTGTACACTCGAGTGTTGTGAATTTTTATGAGCATCACAACCCAGTGCATGAATTATGGGTATGTTGTTAGAAGAAGTGTGCAACACCTACCAATGGAAAAGATGATGGCACTTCTAGTTTCACCTCCAGTTTTTCTACTAGTCTTGCTACTAACTATACCACTAATTTTCCTACATATTTTACTGATGAGATAGGTTTCATAGATGAGACCACTCATGCTCCTACCCCTCTAGTATCCCCTACAACTACATCTATAGATGAGGATGATGTTATCCATATCCCTATGAAAAACCTTTTGGCATTGGATAACAAGTTGTCAAACCTTGTGAATCATTTGGAGAAAGCACCGAACATGGCAAGAGCCACTAGACTTGCTAGCAAGGTGATATATCTATTAGGAAAGGATCAGATAGGTATAGATTTCTTACAAGGCCTTACCGATCTAACTGAAGCCTATATCTCCTTGTATAGGATTAGATTAGGTACTACCCAAGGAGAGGTGCTCAATGCCTACTAAATCAAAATAGGTGTCTTGATGCCTATGATGTCTATATGCAAGGCCGAGACAAGCCCTTCGATTAGTATTTCCTTGGATTCTCAAAATCCCCATGCTCTCAAGGTGAGTAAAATACCCCTTGGGTTTAGTTTCCCTCCTACTACCTCTTGCAGTGGGGGTTTTGGTGGAATCAGTAGTGGAAGCTTTGGTAGGGCGAGTGGTACTAGAAGTGGTGGATTTGGTGGAGGCCATGGTGGTGTGGCCCCGATGGAGGCCCTACTAGTGGTAGCCCTGACGGTGGTCATGGTAGTGGCTCTGGAGGTGGTTCTGGTGGTGGTGGTCTTGGAGGTTGCACTAGGCCTTTTTCATCCTTTTACCCTATTTTGAATGCTCTTCTTGAGAACATGGGGTGGATGTAAAAACAATTAGCACGCCTCTCTCAAGCTTCCATTCAGCCTATTTTTCAACCCTTCTTCCAACATAACCCATTGTTAGTGGTGATTTTGAGTACTGCTTTCCCTCAGGGAATGGAGATCCCTAAGTTTGAAAAGTATGGTGGTAAAGAGGATCCACAAATACATGTATCAAATTTCAATGCCATGTGTATGGATTTACTTCATCATGATGCTTTGATGGAAAAAATATTTCCTCAATCTCTCAAGGACACAAACTCAAGTGGTATTGTTCCTTACGTAATAATTCCATATTTTCATTTGATCAAGTCATTAACTAGTTTCTATGTTAGTTCTAGGCTAACATTGGTCTGAAGATGACCTTCTCAGATCTTGTTTGATGTTATCAAGGGGATAACGAGAAGATAATTAACTTTATAGTGCAATACCAAGCACTCTTTTCATAGATCTCGTACCCACTACTTGAATCCGATGTGCAGAAGGCCTTCATAGGCAACCTGTAGCGATCCTAGTAGGAAAATTTTCCCCTAATGAAATACCCTTCCTTTGCACATCTGTGTCATGTTGTGAGAGTATCACCAAATCGTAGTTCAGTTTGGGTGACCTTAATCACACTCCCATTCAGAAGGAAACTCTGTTGTGTCCATCTTAGGAAAAGGTAAAGTTGTTGCAAATGTAGTTGTCATGACCAATTATCACAACCTCAAATGCAACATGAAGTTCACAAAGTTAGCAGAATCGTATTCTTCTATTTTGAAAAAGTTGTTGAAGGATAAGATCATAACTTTGGAGAACCCTTGACCTCTTAAGGAACCTTATCCTGATTGGTATGATGTGAATGATTTAAATTCTAGTACCATTGAATCAATGGGCATGATATCCAGCATTGTATGCACCTGCATCATGAGATATAGGATTGCATCAAAGATGCTATCATTTGTCTTAATGGGAAGAAACAAAACATAAATAAATCAATAGCAAAGGCCAATAGCAAGTTGTCAACTTTTACGGACCCATTTTTGTCCCATTCTATGAACTTGATTATTGACCCCTTTGATGCTTCTCCTCAACCTTCAACATACGTTAACATGGTCTCAGTTAGTCCTCCCTCACAACCTATACTTGGTTCACTATATGTGGCATTCACCTCACAACACTTACCTTTAAATAATAAGCCCTATCCCCTATACATGACTACTCACCTCAATGGGAACATTGTGATAGGAGTCTTAGTTGACCCTATGAGTTGGGTGAATATTATTATGGAGGAGACATTATGGTTAAATTAATTAAAAAGGGAGGAATATGAATAAATAAATTCTACCATACATACACACAATGATCTCTCTATTAATCCATATGGCTCTATAACTCTTTCCATCCTAATTGGACCTAGGGTTGTGGATACAACCTTTGATGTTATTCTGGAATCTGATCTATTCAAGGTGAAGTTGGGAATCCCATGGCTAGCTTCCATGAATAGAATTTCTTCCATTATTCATAAATATTTAAAGTTCTCCCATGAAGGTGTTGTGCACATCATGCATGATGCTAGATATCATCCCTTGGTATCCTATGGGGGTTATTCATTAGATCATATTTCGCCCACCTCGGTCAGTCTGCTTCCCCCTAGAATGGATTTGCTTTACCAAAAATATGTAAAGTACAAAACTGAGAGCAAGGGACAACTAAAAGTGACCACTTTGATAGTGCACTATAAAATTACCTCATCCTCTCGAAAGGGAAAGGAGAAGCTTGTCCATCCTTGGGGTGCCTCTTTTTCCTCCATTTTTGAAGAGGATTTTTGGATGACTACTCCTGAATTTCACATAAGAAGTATGATTGTGCCTATTTGGCATAAATCCAAGGTTCAGATATCAGACCTTCCTACAATGCATCCTAGACCTTGCCCCTACCTATATGGTAGAAGGGTCCCTGCAAATAATCCTCTATGTATTGGCCTTCGCAGTCTCCTACCACTCCTACTCCTAAGGTAGTGAATGGGAAGAGGCCCGTTGCTGAGGAACTAGAGCCAACTCTCCCTGCTATTGTTTCATCCTAGTATTAGACCCTCCCTCCTACTCTTGTCTAGGAGTCTCTCCCTCCACCAAATATGGCTATGATGTACATTCTGATGGTCGAATAGGAGCCCTCTATCCCATCTCATCTCCTAGCCTCTAGCTCCTAGAATCACAAGAACTGCCTTGTGTCTGAGCACAAGAATCAGTAAAAGGATCTAGTAGTTGAGCAGGCTACTTTACAAAGGAAGGAAGGGGAGTCAACCACCCTTTTTTTAGGGCCTAATGTTGTTTCCTCCTATCCTATCCCCTTTACTTTAGTTCAGTCAGCCTCAATGCTGCTTCTGGATCCTACTACAAGCATAAACACCCCGGACCCTAAAAAGGTGTAGGTGTTTATTACTATGGTCAAGCTGCTTCTCTTGATTTCACTCCTAGACATTCCAAACACCTCAATGGTGTTCACCTCAGTTTTCTCCTCCTCTTTTCCTTTTGCCTCATCCATCAGGAACTCGTATTGTGTGATAAAGAGAAAGATGGAGGTTGGCTCTTCCAGCAATGGGGGGTGTAAGAGGAGTCCATCTTCTTCAAAGGGTGGTCCTACACTAGCATGTGTTGTCCTTGTGATGCAAGAAGTTTTGGTGACCCCAGATTTCATCACTGCTCTCAAGTCACTCCCATGAAGTGCATCTTTAACTCTTTGGATGAGGTTCCAGCCCTGACAGCGATCTTCGCAAAGTCGCTGACCTTTTCTCCACAAGTACTAAGCATAGAAGATCTCGTAGGGACTTCTTCCTTGGCTCTTGTTACGGGAGGGTTAAATGGTTTCCCCCTTAACATTCCACCCTTCTAGGCTCATTTGTGTTCCCCGTATAATGATCTAGATTAGGAGGTTAATGACCTCTTAGTTGTTGAGTGTTTGTGGGGTTTCTCTTATTTATTTGTGGTATAGATTATGTGTGTGTTTTGGTTCCCCTATGCTTGCGTTATGTGTTCCTAGATGACCATTGTCACTCTTGAAGGTGCTTGGATACAGGAGTGATTATGTGTCATAAAACTTCCTCTATTTGTGTCATCATTCTTCCTTTGTTATGTGTATTGATTTTTGACAAATTGGGGACGATGCAAAGTGTTAGGGGCATTTAGGATTCCCTTCCATGTTGAACCAATTTTTTATTTTTACTTTCTTTTCTTATCCATTCTGCATATGGTCTGATATAGGAGGGGGTTGATGATAGTTCATTAATTATACTAATATACTTATATATATTTATGAGCAGCTCTGACCCTAAAATATCATATCGCCCATGTGTCCCTTGTCTGTGATGTTATTATTTATTTTTGCAGTATTGTTATATTTCTCTCTTCTCTTCTTTATTCATGATGTTGTGGTGTTCATGTGTTGTCCCTTGTGTGTGCAACAACATCACCATGACAACTTCTCATTATGTCCCACAAGCCACAACATCAGTCTTTTTCATTCTTGATTTTCTCTCCTTATGATGTAATGTGCCTCTATGTTCAACATGCACCGTCCTAAGGGGGCAATATCATGTGAAATTTTATTTTTAGAAAATGCATTCAATTTCCAATGAATCTTTTCTTGAAAATCTTTGCAAAATTTTTGAAAAATCACATTATCAACAAGGACCCCTAGCGGAACGTGTTTCCTTCATCATTGGTTCACAAAGAAAGAACTTGAAAAAACTTCCTCCAAGGAGAGAGTATCTTTTCCTATGGGATAATCCTTGATATTCCCCTCGTGAGGGGGAATTTTTATTCCTTTCGATTTCCTTGATGAAGTGAACATCTTTCGAAAGGATTCCTTGATATTGAATTTATTTGCAAAAAATTCTCTCAAATTCAAACAACACGTCCCTTGATTGGACCCCTCTTCTTTTGAAGGGTTCCCGAGGGACTCCTTTGAAAACTCTTCCTTCAAATTTTTAACTGTCTACATGACTATCTACTTTTTTTCCTATGTGGCTTCTTTTTGTTTTCTAACATGTTTTATTTGCATATTAACATGTTGCTTTGCAGGTGCACCTGTGAAACTACTTTCTGGAGTTTGACTCTTTGAAGTCCCCTTACACTAGGCTTCCTTCAAGAGAGAGTAACTTGTGGGAACCTTCTTTGTAGGTCTGAGGGCCTATGAAGCACTTCCATCCTATGGGATTTTTCCATTTTTGGTCTATGGGCCTTCGGTGTACTTTTCTCAACTTCATAGTTCTCTGGAGCTATAGAGTCCTTTTGTTCAAATCTCCTCAAGAGAGAGTACCTATGGATTCCTTTTCCTACCTAGCACTTTTGAGCTCACCAAATCATGCTCTACTTCCTCAGCAATTTAGGTATGCATTTCTAACTATTCAATCTACTTTACCAAACACTCATCGATACTCATGCTCACTAAAGTGGGGAAAAAATGTATAGGAGAAAATTTGCACCACTTGTGTAAATTAAATTTTTGCATCCTCTCACCTTTTAAAATCAAACTTGAAGGTGAAATTACACATCACCCACCTTCCTTCAAACCACTTAGCATTTTTCGTATGTTTCGGTAGGGGAATATTTGTGGACGATGCAAGAGTTGCACACAAACGTTTGCGCGACGCACTACCATCCCTAACAAATTCCTTCCTTTTGTGTTTGCAGGGACGTTACACTCTCCATTGGGCATGAAGCATATAATGCCTCTATGTCGAAAAACTATCCCAAAATATATCCTTCCTTCCCATTTTGATTATGAAATTCCTATCTTGCTCATTCATCCCATCTTCTACAATCTCTTTAGCATCACTTTAGCATTCTACTTGATCTTCTTGAAAATTCTAACAATTTTTGCAACTCCATTAAGCATTACAACAACTTGTTATTCCATCAATTCCATCTTTGTACATGTTTTTCTACCATAGAATTTGTGAGTTTGGTGTTTTGCGATACCTCCCTTCATCACTACTATGACCGTGTCAAATTTTCCAAGCTCATTACCTTGTATTCTCCCTTCATTGGCCTTGAGAGCCTTTGGGTGGAGGTGGTATTGCATCACTTTCATTTCTTATTGTTGTTTGATAGAGTAGCATTGTATCTTTTGTAGTGTTGGATACTTTCCTTCTTTATTTTATTGCATTTTCTACTCTGTGGCTTTCTTTTCTTTTCACGGAGTTGGAAACACCAAAGTGGGGGATTGACTAAGGAAAACCCCTATACAACCCAACATCTTTCTTTCTCTTGGTTGTGTAGATGAATGTGAGTGTGGAGCTTGCTGGCGAACTAGAGCTTTAGTGAGTTGATATTTATCACCCTTATCTTCATCTACCTTCTTTATCATTTACATAGCTATTTCTCATATTTCTTTGTTTGGTTTATCATGTTGGAATTACTTAGCTAGGTAGTTAGTAGGATTTCCTTCTTTCCACACTATATTTCATGATTTCTGGTCATATGAATGCTATTCCACCAAAGAGACGCTAGCACACTACGGTGTTTTCCTAGACCCGCACTACCATCATCAAATAGAGAGCTATCTGAGGTGCAATTTGGACTCTAGAAATCGGCTTGTCTAGCCTTATTTAGACTTTTGAATTTGTAGAGTGAAAAAGGCACTTGGGAGTGCTTTTCATTCTTGATTCTTGTCCTAAACACCTGTAAGCTTGAGGTAAGATAGGGTATCCCTCCACTCTCAACTCTCTATGACTTGGAGCCTTGGTGTGGTTGGTCCTCCTACCTTACTAGAGTCACCAAAAAAGTAAACCTTCTACTTTTTCTAACTTGTTTGGGCCCTCCTTGTGATTTTGGCTTAATGTGGCCTTGATTTAATGTTGCAATGTGAATAACACATTCACATTAGGTCTTGAGACCTTGTGAACTAAAAGGATTCAAATGTTACCTTATTTAAGTGTTGTAAAGTGTTGTAACATACTTTCACACTTTTCTAAGGTCTTGTTAATAAAATAACCTCTTTTCATCATTTCCAAGCCTTATTTCAAAGTGTTGTAAAGTGTTGTAACACACTTTCACACTTTCCTAGGTTTTTCATCAATAATTGGGCTTTCTTATGCTTTAATTGGCCCTATTTTGCGTCCACAAGCCTTATTTATGTGTATTTTTGAGAATATTCCCAAAAAATATCATTTAAAACATCAAAATCCTGAAACTCACCTCAAATTCCTAAGGTGGGACTCATTCACCATTATGGGAAAATGAGTCCCCTTAGATGGGACCCATTTGCCCTGGGTTGCGAATGAGTCCCCTTTAACTCAAATTCAAATTTAATTTAAATTTTTGGCGGGTTTTTATTCTCCAAGATCTAAGTTCAGCCTGTATTGTTGTAATTTTGGGAATTATTGCATAATTGAGTATACATACAAGTTTATTTCTCTCATTTTTATCCTCAAGCATTCAAGTATTCATGCATATATTTCATAAGAGAATTTGAGCATTCAAGGATTTTAAGGGAAGATTATCAAGCATTCAAGAGAATTATTCAAGTGTCAATCATCATGTCAAATATTTTGTGCATTATGTTGTTTTAAAGCTAATAATTATGGTGTAGGATTGTGTGATTCAAGTAAGCATTGCATTTAAGATCTATCAGCATCAAGCTAGATTCCAAGTCCTCATCCATTGGATCCATTACTTAAATGTTTCCATCACTTTATTGCAAGGGTTTGGTGAGTTCAAACATCATTATTTTTTCATTCATTATTCTCTATTTTTATTTCATTTTATATCAAGGGTTTAATTACCAACAAGGGGTTTGATTAAGGAAAACCACTATTCACTAACACCACAACATTTTTCCCTCTCTTTGCATATGATTTGTAGGTCTAGGTTGTAGATTTATCAAGGAGAAAGATTGGAAAAGTTTCCATCAAGTTCTCAAAGAAATTCAAAGTTTTCATAGTTGTAAACAATCCTTCGAGAAACTTAGAGAAGGTTTATAGGCTGAATTTTGTAGCTTCAAACCCAGATCTAAATTAGGAACATAAAAGCAATTTGAGAGCTACAAAATATAGTTTTGAATTTCCATAAATCTAGAAGTGGAATGATTCACTAATATTGGTGAATGAGTCCCACTATACTTGTCTGTCAGGGATATTTATAGATCTGAGTACACATTTCTCTAAAACTTGTCTCAACACAATTTACATGAAACTAGATTGTTTCACCCAACTTGGCGTATGAGTCATAGTTAGCATTAATAGCGGATTTTTCAATATTCTAGACCTCCAATGTAGCTCCTCTGATTTCCTAGGTGCACATTTCAAATTTTACAGTTTTCTATTACATTTTACTTTCATTTCTAGGTCTTTTTGCATATCACACTGTGTTTTCCAACATTTTCACTTTTCAAAGTTTACACTTGGTGGTGAAACCTTTTTTTTATATATTCAATACCTAGGTCAACCATATTATTATATTTCAATCTCCTTTGCATTGATATCTTGAGGCTTATCCTTGGGTGAAACCTTCCCCACATAAGCCACACATTTTTCATAAAGACCCCATTTTTCGAGGTTCTATCTTGGTGAACCTTCATTTAGGACACATAATTTTGATTTGGAGTGCATTTACATCCTATATTTATATTGCATTAAAATTTCATTGCACTTTGCATTGGTTAATTTGCATTCTAGGGTTTCAAAATTTGCATTAGTGAAAAGTTCATTTAGCTTGCATTTTTGCAATTAATTTAATTGAAAATTAGTAAAATTCCACATTTTCATCACATACTTGCATCATAAAACATAAAAAATCATAAAATCCAATGTAAATTTTTTGAAAATTCTCAAAAAAACTTTTACCTGGACTCATTCACCACTTAGGGTGAATCAATCCCTTTGCATATTTTTCATTTCATTTTTTGACATTTAATCTTCATTTTCTATTTTTTTGTTTTATTTTCCAAAATTTCAGTTCTAAGCATCTCATTGTCCTTAGTTTACATTGAATTTATGCTCACCCTGCATTTAGTAACCTTTTCATTAGTGTTTGGTGTCCTATTGCTAATACCATAGTGAGAAGAAGTTAGAGACTCATGGAATCCCGCGATAGCACAATCATTATGGATCTCGGGTTATCTAAAGCTTCCACTCCTAGTATTGAAACTAGTATGCTAGGCATGGATAACACCCTTAGCAACTCTTTTCCTTCAAGTAGCATGCAAGTTTAACCAAGGAATGATGATATCCCACAAGAGAAAATAATTCAAATTCATGAGGACTTATTAAAGCTTCAACATCAAATAAGCCTTGAAAACATTTCAACTACTACAATTCCTACCATATGAAAAATTCACCACATGCTTGAAAGTTAAGATGGCCTTGACATTGTGAAAACATAGTTCAGATCTTTCAAAAACATCTTCCTTCAACCCCTAGTGTTCCTATACCAACAAACAATTTCACAAGCCGAGGAACCCAAATTCCTCCTCCTTAAACAATAACCTCAAAACCTACCTATAATACTCCTCAAGATACAACAACAATGCAAAAAGTTATTAATGTGATTCCTTCCTTCAGTATTCTTGATAGCATCCATAGTTCCTATGTGGCATCACATGTTATATCTTCTAACGCATTACCACCTATAACCATTCCATTCCATTGTCCTACCAATACATACAGTCCATCACCACTTTTACTTCTATTCCATACCACAAGTGATGATCCTGTCATGAAAAAACTTTTCCAAACTATTTCATCCATGCAACAAAAAAAAAATCCACTATAAACCATATTCAGAATGGCCCACCCACATATTATGTCAAAAGTAGTCCATTGTATTTGGATATATTGTGAACACTGATGCAACAAGGTGTATAGGTGCCTAGAATTGAGAAATATGGAGGGAAGGGAGATCCTTATAACCATGTTAATTCATACACTACCTTATGTAGTGACTTTGTCCTTGATGATAAATTGTCAGAAAAAAAAATTCCTAGCTCCTTAAAAGATACTACCTTGGAATGGTTTTCTTATTTACTAAACAATTCAATTCATTCATTCAATGAACTTGTTGGTGAATTTGTAAACCATTTACAAATGCATATGACTCCTAAGATGACCTTGGTTGATTTGATGAGATGCAAGAAAAATGAGGGTGAAAAATTCACTGACTTTATCTCATGCTATCAATTGCTTTATTCCCAAATCGATGCCAAGGTTCTCGACGCACACCTTCAAAAGATGTTCATAGAAAAATTACAAAGAAAAATTCAAGACAAGTTGACCATGATGAAATTCCCATCCTTCGTGCACCTATGCACTTCCATTCATGATTATCAAAATTCAATTAGTAGTCCAGATACAAGGTCTTCTTTTAGACGAATCAAGAAATCTGAACCTTTAAACAAAAATAATTCTCAACCTTTTAGAAAGAAAAACAAAGGGTTCCTTCAATTTAATCTTCCTCAACAACCAACTCAAAATTTCAAAAACCAAGTAGTAGTTGTTAAAGCCATGATTCTGTTTAGTTATGGAGATCAAAAAAGACAATTCAATCCCTTTCCCAACACCCTTCATAACACAATGTCCCAACTCTTACAACAATAAATGATTACCTTGCCTCCAGTGAAAACACTTGACCCTAATAAGCGTTTACCCCCAAGATTTAAATCCAATTCTTATTTCAACTATCATCAACAAAATGGACATGAAACTGAACATTGCAAGCATCTTAAACATCTTGTGCAAGACATCATCGATTGTATTCATCTATCCATTGGAGGTGTTAGCGATCAAGAAAATAAATCCATTGCCTCTCCAAACCAAAACTTTCAAATTTTCACCAATCCAATGTTGAAACATGATATTTCATTTGTCAAAGCTAGTGAAACTACAAATAATGATGTGATGAATGTTGATACCGATGATGAAAATAATGATACTACCCTAAATACTATCAATATTAATCCTATGGATGAAATGGTTAGGGTGATAGACGTTACCCCTCATAAGGGTTGAACCAAGAGTCCTCTTGAAATTTCTCTCATCTAAGGATATACTTAAGCATTTTCCTGATGGTCCTCTCTACATAACTGGCCATATCTATGACAAGCCCACTAATGGGATACTAATAGATCCTACATGTGGAGAGAATGTGATCACCTAGGAATTCCTACTTTTGTATGATCAAGATGAATATGATAGACTGAAAGAATGGATCAAGACACACAATGGTTTTGTTTTCCTTATGATAAGATCGATCACCTTACCATTACAAATAGTACCAATAACATTAGATGTCACATTCTCCATCATCCCACAGCTGGACCAATTTCATTTGAGGCTAGGCCATCCATGGCTTCACTCAATGAAATCCATCCCTTTGGTTGTGCATAAATGCTTAAACTTTCCCTTTGACAATGAAATATTTACTGTTCACCATAGTGATTTTAACCCCTTATCTTCCAAAGGAAACTTTTCCTTAAAATCCTTTTGCTCTGAGCCTATGGAACCTATCAAACAACCAAAAGACTTCTTTTTCATATCTTACCAAAAATTCAAAGCAAATAAAATAGTCAAACTATCCCTCCAAAACATATCCCCCTCTACTTCCACACCTCCCATTCTTGTTCCTAAATAAGACCTAACAAACCAAGATCAACACAAAACAAAAACCCCAACTATATCCTAAAAATGACCAAGAAACAATGAAAATAACCCCATCACACCTCCTAGAATCAAACAAACTTATAAAGTCAAAGAGAAAGTAGTTGAACAACCCCCCAAGGTTTCTTTTGTTCCTCCCCTTGGGGAAGCAAAAAAACCTATGGTTGATCAACCTACTCCCATACAAATGTAACTTGAAAACAAAACCAAAATAAATATAGGTGCTAGACAACGTAGGCATAGACATCGTTCTCTTGCTCTGAAGTTGCATGAAGAGTTAAACAAAGAAAATGAAAATTTGAACATGATTGAAGCAATGCATGATGACCCTCCTCCCCAAAAAAAACCAAATGAATCAATACAAAAAACACATAAATAGATGAACTCTTCGATGGAGATTATCATTTTTCCTCATGTTGTGATTAACTTGCATGATGATGATGATGAGACTACTAAAATTGATGAAAAGGTGCACAAGGAATTGAATACATTGTTTTTGTTGCAATTATGAGTGTGTATGGTGGTGTTGTCATTGATGTTAACACATTATAGGTTGGTGTAGACAAATGAAACAAGTGATTGTAGGATGTGCATGTATAGTTGAGATACTATAGAGATGTTGTGAGCACATGGAGCTATCTTTATGGTGTTGCAGGTGTGCTGATAGGATAAGTTACCAAATGCTTTTGAGAAATATTGAAGTCAGAATTGTGTGTGTTCAAAATGTGCTCTGGTTTGTTCTCTAAATTTCTTCTATTTTGATCCTATACTTGTGTAGATTTGAATTATTTTTTATGGGCATCCTTGGGTGATATATCCCTGATTATAGCTTCTGGTTTGATGAAAAATTAAAGTTATGTTCACTAGTGTGTGAAATGGTCTAGAAAATTTGTTGTCTGTGGACCGAGAGAAATGTCTCTGCTTCACAGTCCTCCACTGATTTGTTTCATGTCTTGTGGATCTATAAGATGGTTTGTAATGGTGTCATTTGTGATTTATCAAATATGTTCATGGTTGGGTTCTTTGGAAGACTAGTTGTAGAGTTATTGTGTGTGTCTGTACAGTTCAGAAGGACTGATGGAAAGTATTCTATGTATGAAGGTTATTGAATTTTCTATGGATGAATCTGAAAACATCTAAGATGTGTTCCAGTGTATGGTGAAGCATGTTATGTGGTCTACATGTTATCTTCTTGTTGTGGAAGCATGTACTTCAAAGTTCATTTGTGTTTTCATTAGGTTCGGTTGATATGGTGTTTACACATCATGCAAAGGATAAGTATCAATTACACAAGCGTATGATTCATCTGAGATGTTGTCTTGGGTATTTGTTAAATGTTGGTTTGGTTTGCTCTCATTCTCTTCCACTATGGGAATGTTGAGTTGCTGACCTAATTTGAATTTACAATATGAAGTGTGTATCTGACCTTGGAAAAAGTTTCTAAGGTTGATGAGGGTATAAATACAAGTCAATTTTTTATGGATTGATGTATCAAAATGTCACAAGTGTGACAAGAAAGACTGTACAAAATTTAATTGAGGAAATATTATGTTAATGTGTTAGACTCCTGAAAGCAATGAGTTGATGGTGTTTGTAATCTTCTGATCAAAGCTATGGATGTGTGTAACTTGTTGTGGTGGATTTTTCTGTTGTCTTTTGTATCTGTAGGTAGTGAGCCTCCCTATTTGACAATGAGTCCTATCTATAGGTAGTGAGCATTGTTTTTGGATAGTGAGTCCTATTTTGGGCAGTGAGCCCTTTGGTAGTGAGACTCTTTGTAATCAGTTTTGGAATTACTTTATATTGCGAGTTAATCCTCACTGTTGTTTTTCCCTTATTGGGTTTTCCAAGTAAATCTAGTGTTTCTTTTGTTTATATTGCTTTCTATTATTTGCATTTCATGTTGACACTTAATAAAAAATTAAAGTGGATTTGAAGTTGATAATTGTTTGAGAATTGTGGATGTGATTGGTGACAACTGATTCACCCCCCCTCTTAGGGTATGTGCAGGATCATGATGGGCCAGAAAGTGGCGATATGATGGGTATGTGTAGGGTATGCGGCTGACAAATTTTTTTAACCCAAAATTGATGAAAAGAAAAGGGTTTTTAAAGGAGATTCTTAGCTTTCCACCAATATAAATTATGCTTTACTTTGAATTTAATAAATAATTATTCATTTTCTATTTGAATTGTGACTAAAGTCCTTATTGATAGGCTGATTGAAAACATCTATAACTTTCAAATGGTATCACATTTTTTGAATTAGAAATATGTGTCACATTCTATGTTTCACTTACTATAGGATTAAAAAAAAAGAATTGAATTTCATGAAGTTTTGACCAAGTTAAGGTGGCTAGACATACAATTTTTTATATTTTTTAAAAGTTGTAATAAAACATTCATAATTAATTATTTACTTGGAAAAAAATTACAAAAAAGTATGCATCACATCAGGCCATGAGTCCTCTACTTATATATAAAATCTTATAAAAAAATATTATCATTTTTTTGTGGTTAGGGTGGTCAGACAAAAACCTACTTCTTATTTTTTCCCTGAAATTTAAGTACTACTACATTGAAATTTCATATTTTCACCAATTAGATTTTTTTTTTCTAAAATAAACCTAGTAGTTTAGAAACTAAATTCAATTTTCTATATATTTTGTTCTTACATATTTTTGAAATAATATAGATAACTTATTTTAATTTTTTACGTCAAGTTGCGTAACTCTATTTTTTCTGAATTTTTCGACACTTAAGGGCATGTTTTTTCCATGATGATCCTACACATACCCCTTAGTTGTCTTGCACCTTTCAAAAATTAGTATCAGAGATTTGGTTCCTCAAAGATGAGCTTAACTGCTTGAGGTAGATTTAATAGTGCACAAATTTCCAATCCTTGTGTTTGATGAATCTAACTACAGTGACTAGAAAGTGCATATGAGAGGTTACTTGATCTCTCTTGGTTACAAGACTTGGAAAGTTGTTGAGAAAAAATATGTTGCACCGACAAGTGGTCCTTCTTCGGCAGATGATATTTCTACCTATAAGGAAAATTAAAAAGAAAGGAATGCAATCTAGAATGCTTTATCTAAAACTAAGCAGACAAAAGTTATTTCTTTGGGCACTACTTATGAAGTTTGGAAAGTTGGAAGATATCTATGAAGGAAATGATAGAGTCAAATTGTCAAAGAAGCTAATAGCTAAGTGTAGATATGAGAACTTGAAAATGGAAGAAGGTGAAGATATTGCAGGCTATTTTTAGAGGGTTGATATTGTAGGAAATGAATTCAAGAATCAAGGTGGTACTCTGATAGATGAAGATGTAATGGAGAAGATTTTAATGACCCTACCAGAGAGTTACATTGATAAAGTCTTAGCCATTGAGGAAGTGCATGATCCTAAGAAGTTCACTAAAGAACAAATATTTGGCACCTTGATCACATTTGAAATGAGGAAATTTGGAAAAGAAAAGGGTAAGATATAAAATTAGCCTTTAAAGCTACAAATACAAAAGATGATTTAGATAGTGAACGTTTAGAGGAATTGGAAGAAAATTTTATAGGGAAGTTGAAGAAAGGTATCGTTAAGTACAAAGGTATGTTACCTTTTAAATGTTTCAATTGTGCAAATATTGGTCACTATGCTTCAAGATGTCCAAATAGGGTTGTAAACAGGAAGAGTAGAGAATAAAGACAAAAAGGACAAGAAGTTCAAGAGATTGTACTATGTCAGAGAAGATGATGGAATTTCTAATGATTAATCTGATTTTGAGGGTGATAATGATGAATTCTTGTTTCTAGCCTTAGATAATAAATTAGTGTCTCCTAACTCTAGAAGATTGAACCAACAATTTTGATAAGGTCTATGGACTTCTATTGCACTCTTAGGATCTTTCACCTAAAAGGGAGAGATAGACCCTCAAAATTGTGGTGGTTCACTCAAACTAAGATATGTATGATGTAATTGAGACTAAATGCAATGTTGTAAATGCAACTAAATGATGAAATTGATTGATTAAATATGCAAAACCTAAGAAATATGCAATATTTGAAAACATAATGTGATATGCAAGAATGAACTAAAACATGCACAAAAGCAAAACAAAATTGAAAGAAGGCTGAACAGAGTGCGCCTGGGCAGTGAATGATGAATTTGGAATAATCTAAATGCTAGTATAAATCAATGAAAATCACCAATGGGACTCATTCACCACTAATGGTGAATCATTCCTGCTACTGGAAAAAACTCTTAAATTTTGGTTTATGGCTGTCGGGATCTAGAATCTGATAGAATCTAGTTTTCTAGCCTTAAGGTGGGACTCATTCACCATTGATGGTGAATCAGTCTTCTCCCAAAATTTTGTCAAATCAAGGGTCAATTCTGTAGCACCGGATCTATGCTTGTCTTCTTATTAGGTTGACGGAGTTGAATCTGCAGAAAATAGACTATAGGTTATCTCTAAGCTTGAAATAGGATGCAGATGAATTGAAACACTTTGTTGGCTTCTTGAACACCTTTCAACACCTAATTTCTTGACAAATCTACATACAAAAGTCACAACCTTTTTGAAGAAATATGAAGATATGTCAATGGCTACTCAAAGATACTTGATTGATGCTTGATTGAATGATGCAAAGTGCTCAAATGAAAATAAGTGAATGTAAGTGAACTTGCTGAATGTGGATATGGGAGATGTAAAATGAGGAGAAAAATAGTTATTTATACACACTTGTGCCCTATTAGCCCAATAATACATCACAAGTTGACATAAGGTAATTTTGAATAAAAATTCAAAAGAAAATTTGAAATATTTTGAATTTGGAGCCAAGAGGGACTCATTTGACACTAATGGTGAATGGGTCCCACCTTGGACTTGTAAGTGGGTGTTGGGAATTATCTTGCATTTAATTTATTTTTTTGAGTTAACATTCAAAAATACCCTTAATTAAGTCTTATGAGTGCATAAAGGGGTCATATAAAGCATAAGAAAGGTGTAAATAGTGAAATCAAGCCTAGAAAAGTGTGAAATCTTGTTACAGGACTTTACAACACTTTAGAATAGGATTTGATAAGTAATGAAAAGGTGATTTTTAAGTTAATTGTAATGAGAAGAGTTTAGAAAAGTGTAGAAATGTGTTACAACACTTCACAACACCTTCACAAGACGTCATTATTTGAATATTTAGGATCTAATGTGAATGAAAAAGTTACAATGCAACATTAAATCAAATAAAAATAGACAAAGCATAATGAGAGAAAGACCTAAAAGACTATGAAAATGTTAATGATCCATTTTTCTATGGTACATTTAGCCCCCACTTTAGTGAGAGGATGAACTTGTTTCAAACTCACACTAAAGTAGCCATGCATATCGAGAAGGATCCAAATGCACTTATGTTAGAAAGATGGAATAACAATGATCAAGAGGGATAATCAAGCCCTTAGAATGAAGGTCCCATGGAAAACTAAACATAAGAACAAAGGAACACACATGTAAAGAAAAGGGAGAATCAGATTAAGCTTCAATCAAATGTTGTCTAATTAGTTGTGGATTAGATCTAGGTTGTTTGTGAGAAAAATAGAATGCATACTCACTCTGGGGTGATGGAACTCATGGCAGTCTATTGGGTGAGAAGGCCCAAAAGGTGGGAATCATACACTAGTTTGTATGCAGTCACAAACACATAGGTGGCTATGGGGAAATTCATGCGACTCAATGGGCTTCCCACTCAACCATATCAAATTTATACCTCCTAATAACTTTAACAAGCCACCACAAGGGAAAATGTCAATACATGCTTCATGAGACAAACAAATCTTCAATTTCTTAGAACCCATGAACAAAGATCAAGGTACCACAGGCATGCAAGCTACATTATGCAAGGTGGAAAAAATGTAAAATGCAAAATGCAAAAATCTAAAATGTAAAAGTATAAAAGTGGAAAAGATGTTCGAAGGGAATCTTGTTAAGTTCATGTGAGGTCTATCACTTAGGGAACATTATACCTAATGTCTCCAAGAGAGGACCAATAAAGGAATTAAAAATTTATAACTTAGGGGATGCAGTGTGTCACATTAGACCACCAAGAGGAATGTAATATGCTAAGATAGATCACACTTATGAAGGGAATCATACCCAATGTTATCCACAAAGTGATGAACACATCGTATGAAGTGGCAAGGCTACACTAAGAACCAATAATGAAAATTAAATGATGCCAATGTATGCCCCTCACTTTAAAGGAATTGCTACACACCATTCTATGAACAATTACTTTAAAGTAGCAAAGGAAAAAAATGGAAAAATAAAACAAGACATGAGAGCCAACTTGGAAAGCCCCTATGCCAAGTCATATGTTTCTATGTTAGGCTACGTCATGTAAATGAAAAATAAAAGAAAATAAAAGGAGGTTGCACTTTATAAAGGAACACACCAAACACATAAGGTATCTATGAATTTTGGGTTAGCATCTTCATTGCTACAATTTTTTTATTAAAGAGCTCAGAACTATCATCATTCCCCAAAGCACATAGAACTAGAAGAATCACACAAAGAGCGAAAAGAAAAGGAAAAAAAAGTCCATTTTGGGTCAACATGGAAGAGAAATTTTGGTCTCAACACCTTGCATCATCCCCAAAAGGAAAATCACAACAAAAAGATGAAGAAAAAAAAGAAAAAGGGTTTGATTTGGTCAACATGGAAGAGACATAGGGCATCTCAACGTTTTGCAACATCCCCAAAAGAAAACACAAAACAAAAATTGCAAAAGTAAAAAGGACTTTTTGGGTCAAAATGGAAAAGACATAGGGTGTCTCTATGCTTTGTGTCATCACCAAAAGGAAAACACAAAACAAAATCAAAAAAGGCAACGTAAAATATATAGAAGAATAGAGGTACAAATAGAGGAAGTGTACAAAGAGAGAGAGAACATCAAACACACATTACGAGGGAACACGATACACAAATACAAGCTTAAGCCAAAATAGTGGTTTACAAATTTTTTGAGGAAGGAAATTTTTTTTTTGTGTTTCCACAATGTCAAGGGGTTCGGTCGAACTATATGGTTTGGCCGAACTAGTTTAATTGTTCGAATAAACCTATTGGTTCAGTCAAACAATAGGTTTGACCGAACTTCTAGGCATATGAATAAAAAAAAATATTTTATAGGGTTTGCTTGAATGGATGTTCGAGTGAACCCCTTGAAATAGGGCAAAAAAAATAAAAACAAACTATCAATATCATATTCTACGTATTCTATGTTCAAACTATGTATGTGGCGAACAACGAATCCGAATGTGAATGTAGCGAACCAGGCGGGAAAAACATGCATCAACCCGACCTCCATAGCCACAATTCATCAAACCAACCTCCATAGCTCATAGGTTGGTTAAATTCGAATTTCGTAGATTTCAAAACACATTTGTATGAGAAATTTTTAAACCCTAAATGCGAAATGTTTCAAATTTGTAGATTTCAAACTACATTTCTTTGTTTGAAATTGCATTTTCTCGAAAGTTTCTAAAGCCTTTTCAACAAACACTATTTCTATCATGCTTTTATGAGTGTTCATACCCTATTCAAAAGTTCCAATTTTGGCATGGGCAAAGAGTGTTGAATAAATGGCATTACATTGCTTGAAATATTTTACAATCCCATTTCAAAACTCTATCAAAAAATTAACATGCCTTGTCTATGCTTCCACATTTTGCATACATTTCTACCAGGGAACCTCCAATTGCATTTGTTTTAATGTTTCTAAAGCCTTACCTGAACATAAAATAGATTTATTTGAGGCATTATATCAAAGAGTTCATGGTAAATTTTTTTGGTTATATTTGTTATTAAAATTATTGTTGATAACCATATATCTTTATAATTTTGTATAGGATGGATTGTTTTGTTGAACCCACAATAATGAATTATTGGTAAATAAAAATGTGAACCATAATAGTGACTATTTTCCTCATTGAGGTTGATAAGTTATGATTATGATTGTGGTACGAAAGTATAAATATGAATATGATCCCTAATTGGTAAGATTTATTAATGTACAACCTCTCTAATGAGTATAATTTTTTGAGGGATTGAAACAATTAATCTAGAACCATTGATTAGAGCTAAACATATTATATTACACTCTAACAAAACTTCAATTGGAACTTAGGTAATCTAGACTATTTATAAAAATGGGGAATTATAGTTATTCCCCTACAAGTTTTTATATTGGTAAATCCTTGCAATGAGGGTTATAGTTATCGATATGAAATTATAAATTGGTAAAAGGTATAAAGTGGTAATCAATTAGAATTAAAATGCAAACATTGGTGAAGGTTTATCTAATTATTTTTTATATATAGGACCTTTAGAAAAATGGGCCTCATTCATGGTGGATATGACACCAAAAAAGAAAGCTAGGGAGCATGGTGATAATGATGTGAAAATGTCATACCTAGAGCTATGAAGTAGAATTAATATATTTTATATCTTAAAATCTTAATATAGTTAGGTTCTTCTTACTATTTTGTATCACCTTAGATAGTTTAGAAATTCAACTTAAAATCTAAATCCTTGTTAAAAGAGGTAGTTTTGAGTTGTGTACATGTCCCAACTTAGATAGTTTATAAATGATACCAATCTCAAATTATAACTTAGGGTGCATACAATGGAAACTTGGATAAAATTCTTCATATTTTGCCTTTGATTCTTATGACATTACTCCAAAAACGGTTGGTTCTAAATGTATGAATTGAAGAATAAATTTAGAGGAAAGAAACTAGATTGTTTGAATGATATGTATAATAAAATAGTTCTATTAGGATTAGAAGGAATGAAGGTATTATTAAATTTTCTATTTTACAACTCAAAAGAGAATAAAGAAAATGGTGTGCCTTGTTTGTTGTTAATTTTTATTTAGTAAAAGTGAATGAGAACCATTAAAATGAAAATAAACCTCCATTACAAAAGTCTTAGGATGTCTTTCCTAGAATGAACTCCTCATGTTTCCTCCTAAATGGGTGTTTTATTTTTAATAGAGTTCATGCATGAATTAGCCCCTATATCTAGAGATTCATATCGAACAAACACTTCATATTTACATGAATTAAAGGATTTCCTAAGTGACATTTTAAAGAAAGGATTCATATGTTCTAGTGTCTTGTCATGGGATGCTTCAACTATTTTTATGAAAAGGAAAGATAAGACACTTTTCCAAGTTGTCTTGATTATGTACATGTTCAATAAATAAACAATTAACATTAATATCCACCACCTAAAATAGATGACTTATTTTACTGATTGAGAGGGGTGGCCATATTTTAAAAAATAGGTCTAATATTCAATTACAATTAGCAAAGAATAAAGGAGGAATACATTCATAAAACTACATTTAGAATTAGGTATAGGACATCAAAATTATATGTTTGAGGAAATGCATATAAGACACCCATATACAAACTAGTACAAAAGAAAGAGAAAAAATGTAAAGAATGCACTTGTAACCTATACTTCCTCGAGCATTAAAATTTTGAAATTAAACATAAAGAATAATATGATTTATAAATTAAATACATGAGGCTATTATATAATATCAAAAAATACTATTTTAAAGTTTAAATTTATATTTATATTTTAGGGTAAATACTTTTGGTTGAATTTATGAATTAGAAATAGAAATTTTGAAAGGGCCCCACCCTTTTACAAAGACCAATAAAGAGACAAAAAATGAGCAATCATATTGGCATGGAACAAAAACAAGAAAAATATAGTTGTAAGTTAGAAAAATAGCACCCAATTAGAAATACTCCACCAATAGTGGCAATGTATCTAATAAAGAGGGTCATTTTCCCAAAAACATTATTAGATCTATCATTGAACACAACTTGAATCCAAAATTCTTCAAGGAACTATATCTTATTGTCAACCTTATCCTTTTCCATGAATGAACCTAGTTCCTTTTTAATGGAGTTTCCATCTTTAGTTTCCAAACTTGAGACCAGAGGGTTCCTATAATCTTCTAAACTTGAACCTTTTTCATATTTTTAAATTATTAGAAGGAATACCAAGAGGTGAATGTTGCAATTCAAGAGAATGGTAGAGGAAATGAACTCCAACTAATCCATCTGTAACATGATTCTTGTCTCTACCAATCTCCTCTAAATTTCTCTTGACAAGAACTTCTAAATTAGTCATGTCTACAAGAGGACCAACCACCCCTCGATTATGCTCAAAGGGAGCCTCAACCAAATCCTAAGGTAAACAAGGCTCCATCTCATCCTTATGCAATTTTTTCAACCTTTCCTTTCTCTAAAATTCCTACACCTATAAAATACATAGCTATCTACACATGACAACATGGTAAAAACACAAGAAAATCCTATAGCATGACATGTTGAACCCAAATAACCAAATTCAAAAATAATTTAATCTATAAGTATAAATAGTTTGATGGTAGAAACTTTATACATATAAAAATATGATAAATGTGTGATTATTTTTCTTTCCAATCAATAAATCTTTGATGTGCTTGGCTATACAATTGAGATGATTCACTCATAATGTAATGATAAAAATTTAGTATGTATGAAAGAAATATTTTCGAGACATCAAGCTACCATTCTACATAACTCTCATGGAAATAAGAATATTAGTTTATTTTAACTAAAGAAATTGTGTGTACTCTATCTTGAAAATTACTAATTAATTTTTAATTATATAATTATAATTTAAAATAAGAGAATCCTTTGTAACATGGAATAGATAGGTTAATTAATGGAATAAAATATGTTTTTATATTAAGAAAAAATTGCAAATATATGGAACCCATACATTTAGAAATTGACTAAGACAACTTTGTATGAGAATTAAGATGCTCGAATAATAATTTATATACCTTCTTTCAATAATTAACATTAGAAATTAATACTTCGCTCATATTGTATAATCACACTAGAAACCAACAATGGAAGATTGAGAGTCTCAACTAAGAATTCCACCTTATAGATAATATTCATACTAGAAGGCAACAACTAAAGGAAAAATTTCATAAATAAAGTTCATGTGTTAGATATCATGCCTTTGAGGAGTCCACAAGTACCATGAACCTTTTGAAATCCTTCTCCATCTAAATGCATCCATTCCAAGACCATTGGGAGGTGGGTATCCCAAGTTCCTTAATTTCTTGTAGGAATTTAATCAAGAGTAGGACATTGTGACTTTGGCATGTAAATTTAAATCTAAATGCGCATCCAAAAAATACAAATTCAATAACTAAATTTAATTCAAAAAGTGGCCCACCATCTATGGCCTTCTATAAACTTCTCGAAGATGTCATTCCCATAAATGATAAATTAAAAGTTAAGTTATGACTTCACCAAAATGACATGAAATTATCTTTCTAAGATGTCATATTTGCATAAATCCCTCAAAGAAATTTTTAACTAATTTTAAACACTCAAACAAATACATAAATATGAATATATACTTCATTTATAAATTCTTGGAATATATCAATCCATCACAATTAAATTCTTAGACATCATGCATAATATTTTTAATGTATTCACAAAGCCACCTAGGGTCTCATAAAACTTGAGTAGGTGAATACCAATATGCATATCTAATGGTGGGGTAAATGGAGGGGGATTAGGAGTAAGTTCATATATATATATATATATATATCTATTACTTATTTTGCAATCCAATATATTGGTATGAGAGGTTGCATTTGAATAGAACAAGTGAAGATAAGGTCTATTAAAATATGACTCACCATCTTCTCTATTCTTAGGATTTTGGGGTTTATCAAAATATCCTTTGTCGATCTCAACCAATCTTTGCTTCAACTTTCAAATCATCCACGCAATCCTCCCTGAAATATTCAATATGTGAAACATAATTATGAGGAAGATACAAATAATCCTTGACATAGCTTTTTGTATCAAAGGATAATATGGTTCTATAATTTTAAAGTATTTCCAATTTTGAAATCTAAATACAATCAATAATCTATTTAATCGAGCAATAATCATAATTTTAAGGAAAACATAAATTACTTGAATCGTTTTAAGGTTTAGATCATTAGATTCTACTTACTCTAGCTTTAATTTAAAAAACAACATTAAAATCCACAAAAAAAATTCAAAGACATAATAAATTATTACAATATTATTTAAAAATCTAATTGTAATGAAAATGTTATAGTAATAAATATTCAAATTTTAAATCTATGAAAATATATAACCAAATGATCCGTAGTTTTCATATATCACTTGTGATGAGAATGTTGAATATTATAATTTTTTAGGCCAATCTTCAGGCACTAATTCACCATTGTTAAAATGATCCTTAGTTTATTCATTGTTTTTTTCATGATTATATTTTTTTTCAATTTCTATTAAACCAAACTCAAAATAATGGTATAGATTAAGATTCTTGTATTTGTCCTACATTTGGGTCATGTTTGATTCTACATTTATTATCATAATTAGAAGTTGTATAAATTGTTAAATTATATATTTTTTAACATATATAAAATATATGGTTGGATTAGTGAGATATTTATAACAAGTACATGCAATATGAAGTCAAAATTTATTAGATTTGATTCTTAATAAATTAGTTTTAACGATTCAATTTATAGCTTTATGCAATCTATAAGTTTAAATAGTTTGATGGTATCTAAACTTTATACATATAAAAATATGATAAATGTGTGATTATTTTTCTTTCCAATCTATAATTTTTTGATGTTGTTGGCTATATAATTGAGATGATTCACTCATAATGTAATGGTAAAATTCAACCTCATATGGAGGCTTTTATATTATCTTCCATTAAATTCATCCTCTTTATGAGATTTTTATGGAATATTGATATTCTAGTGTGAATTCTTAATTTTAGACATATCTTAACTAGATAAATTTAGGTTCAATGAAGGAAATAGAACTTTTTTTTCACTTACATAATCCTATTTTGAAGTTAATTTATGTTAACAACTATTAAATTAGATATTTTTATCCCCAATTATTTTCAAATAATTTTACACTAATCTTTGTTTTCTTATTCTTTTTTTCATTGTTTCATTTAAAATTTGAACCATTTAAGGATGCTATGTTATAGATTATAGTTGTCTTCCAATTCTTTTTAAATTTTTCAACCCTCTCATGGTCTAAATAATTTTACATTCAACAACCATGTCTAAAGTACATTATATACCCAGCCTCTTCCCCTATTTAGCACACTCATAAACCTTGTTACTAATCTCATTCGATGAGGTGGAACAGCCAATCTTAGAGGGATCCTAATCCATAGGAGAGAGAAGAGAGCCATCAATCTAGGCTCTAGTATTATTCTAAAAATAGTAGAATTAGAAGCTAGAATCCTAACAATGATAGCCAAGTTGGATAATACACAAGTTTTCCTTTTCAAGGGATTGTGGAACACTTATTGGATGGGTATTATTTCCCATTCACCACATTTTGATTAGGATTAAGAATTGAAATAATAAAATTCTCAAATTGGTATAAGAAAAAAATAAGCCCTTAGTGGAGGGGAGCTCTTTTTTTTTTCATGTGCAAATCTAATAATAGATTTCTTAAATTACATGAGTAAATGAAAAGGGAAGCTAACAAGTCACATGCATATAAGATTATTAATAAGATAAAAGTTATAGGATAAACAACATTTATAGTTTATTTCTAGGATGAAATAAATAATCAAGTAGAAACATTTATATACTTGTGAGGAAATCATCTATATTTTCCTTCCTCTTGTATTTACTTTCTTTATGAGACTTCAAGCCCTTCATGGATAAACCACTTGTAGTAGATCAATACCTTCCTCAATGGCTTTAAAGGTTAACCTTCTTACTTTTTAACCAAAAATTTAATAACATTCAATTTTTTGTAATTTATGTCCACTATTATCATTTTAATTAAAAATAATGTAAGAAATTTATATATTTATTTAAAAATTTAAAAATCTTAAAATAATAGTTTTAAATTAATTGAAAACATGGTTGGACCCCTCTAATTTTGTGGAACTATTTATTAAAAGCTATTTTAGTTGAATTTTATATAATAGGCAAAGGAAGCCACATATGGCATTAATACCTTCCTTGATGGTCTTTAAGTTAGGAAATTTTTAATTTCATTCATAGGTATTGAGGTACTTTAAACAAAATTTGTGTTTGGAAAAAGGTATTTGGTACAAACTCCCAAAAAAATTAATGTTATATGTTTATGCTATTAACACATGAAATTTTGGGTCTTAAAATAGCCACATCATCCCCATATTTTAATACAAATGAGACATTGAGGCTTTATTTCACGTATAATAGATCTAAAATTAGTTGATATAGGTCCATTTAGATCAATCGATATATCCTAATTTCTATCAAATCATAGGGTGTCAATTTCAATAATTACACAATTCAAAGCACATATGATTTTTCATTTGCTAGTAAAGGTAACTATCTTATTATGCCATTAAAATAGAATATAGGTCCTCAATACTTTTCATCTTTATGTTCCATCATTACATTGAACCTTATAAGGGACATCTTCATCTATCTCATTTTCTTCTCTTATTTGTGCTTTCAATAATGACTAGATTGATTTTACATGACCACCAATGTTAAGTAATGATGCTTTGTGTGCAATATAGTAATTTAAATTTTAGAACTATTTTAGATTATGTTTTGTGTGCAATCTAGTAATTTGAATGTTTTGAAATTATTAAAAAATATGATAGATGTTGAATGGTTTTTTGTTAATGGTATGAAAATATTATTGATGAGTAGATGAATTATTACAACAGTTTTAGATTTGTATTCCCTTTATCTAGATATATTATTTACCAAGGTCTCATTGTTCTTTTAGGTGTACTGTATATATATATATATATAACATGGAAAATGCAGATCATGTTCCACCTGAGCTAGATTCTTTGTTTGCAAATACCACTAATGAGATTAAAAAATTGAGACTCATTAGCACAGAGTGCAAACCCAGGGATATATTTTGAACCATGTATGTCAATATTACATAGTTTAGAAAAACTAAGAGATGAACTTGATATGACTAGTGCATATTCCCCAGATAGAGTAGTTGCTATTCTTTCCCGCATGTGGGAAGAAGTACATGGTGATGTTCCCCTTAAAAAAATACAGGATAGTGTGACCAAAGAAATGATAAAAATCACTTATTTTCCTTTTTATCAAAATGTACGTAAGGTTAGGGGATACCAGGTCACTAGATGTGTTGATCGTGTTATGGCTGAATTGATCTACCCATGATTTCTTGTAGAACATGGTCAATACCCAAACAATGACTATATTCCATTATATTTTTTTCAGGTGTTGTATGCTAAGGTCCATTTGGGCCTCAAAGTTAACTACCTGGACATTCAACCATATTCTGGTCAAGGGCATGGCAGGATTGCTGATAGGCCCACCTATCGTCGAGCAGATAGACCAACCCTAGTGTTTAGGGTATTGGTTGGCGAGAGGTCTCCTGATCTCACCCCAGCTCTAGCCCCCATAGTAGTTGAGGTTGCCATTGCTTCCCAAAAGGAAGCAATTGACACTGTAGATGACATTGTGGCTGCCACCACTAGGATATCTTATGATCTTGTAAGTTAGTATTTGATGTCCAAAAATTCTTGATCCACACCATTTTCAACATAGTGGACGACCATGGATCCTTTTACAGCGGCCGACATCACTACTTCTACACAACTTGATGCACTTATAGGAGATATGGCATGCAGGACTCTGCATTGTTTGGTTGAGGACCTATTGGAGGCATATTCCCACATTGCATCAGACAATGGGATTGGTATAGAGCATGTCAAAGATCTTTTGGCACATGGATTTAGTTCAGCTCTAGGATCCCATCACTCTTAGTCGAGCACTAGTGCACATCAAGATCCACCTACAATTCATTTGGCAGCTGCACAGACTATGGGTTTTACTAATATGATAATTGGTTCTAGTTCATCATCCCTGATGCCATCTCACCTTCATAGTCCTCTACATTCATCATTTCTGGAATGACATGGGATAGATTGGATGGATGCAGATGTTGATTCATCGCTTGACCATTTGGTGGATATGGCAGAGGCAACCGTTTCAGAGTACTTAGGTCATCTGATATTAGATGATGTGCATGTATGTGTGCATGTGCATGTTTCAATTATTTTTTAATTATTTTTTAATTTTTGTTTTAACTACATATTCATGTAAGTTGATATATATGTATATATATTTTTATAGGTGGACATACCTCATGTCACTCCTAGCCTTGGTCCAGATCGTGTACATGATTGACATGACTCGGATGTGGATGAATCTTTTGCTAGGGGGCATGTGAGTTTTAATTTTTTATATATACACATGTATATATCTACATGCAATATTTATGTATGCATAGATCTAAATAGATATTTAAAAATACAGGTTCATTTAAAACTAACTTTCATAAAATTTATTTAATATAAATTATATGTATTTAACACATTTTGTACACAATTTTATTTGTAGGCCTCAACACATCTATCAGAGCAGGACTGTTCTCATTCATATGGTCGTTCGACTAGGAGTCGACATTCATATTAGACCATGAACACTATATTTATGATCTTTACTACATGTATTTTCTTATATGACGATCTTTAGTATTCGATATTTGATGATCTCTAACTTAAATTTTCTTATATGATATATACATACATTTGCTTATTTTTTGATCTTTAGTATTTGACATTTTATGATCTCTAATTTACATTAATTTGCTTATATGATATGTACATAAATTTTCTTATATGATATATACACACATTTTCCTCTTTGCTTATAACATGTGTTATGTGTATACATTGAATCTCTTTACACATATGTACATGTGTTTGCTTATGGTTACATGTTTACACATGATATATGTATGCATTTTCTTTAAATATTCAATATACATACATGTTTTTTTATTTGATGATCTCTTACAACTTACATTTCCTTATATTCAATATACATTTGATCTCTTGTAGAATTTTAGGAAATCAATGTCACTTTATAATTAAGTTCATTCATGTTGATCACAATAAATATATTTTTTTAAATGACTTAACCAACATGAACCACTGAGTTGAGAACAAAATATAATATTTTTGACAAATAACTCGAAATTCAATTCAAATATAATTAAGAAAATTCAATTCAAATTATACCTCTATTATACATTTTTGACAAGTAACTTGAAATTCAATTAGAATATAATTAAGAAAATTCAATTCAAATTATACCTCTATTATACATTTTTAACACTTTAACAAAATTCTAAAATTACTAGATATGTTGTGCATACCTATGCATTAAATAACAACAAAATCCACAATGAAATAACTTGTTTGTTTACTACTTGATTCATTTAAACGAGGATCTAGTTATTCCATGTATACTAGAATAATTTTTTTCCCATCCCATATGCATATAAATAGAAGCTTATTTTTCATTATTCTGGATATCAAATTGCAAGATTAGTTCTCATTTATATCACTTGGAGCACAGATTTTGGAGAAGAGGTTTTTTCACATTTATCAAGGAGGAAAATATTGGAGAGACAACTTTTCATTTTTATCAATCAAGGAAAATTTTGGAGGAGAATTTAACTAAGTTGGTAGAGGACTTTTTTTGAGTCATCTTTAAGTTGAAGAAGAAAATGGGACAACATAGAAAAAGAAAAAATGTGTCTCAACGAAAATTGTCAAAAGAAGAACAAAAGACGCATGAACAAAACTTGGAAAATTATCATAGAAAGAAACAAGGTACATTCTTGTTTCTTCTCTCTCCCTCTCTCTCTCAAGTGTGTGTTTAGGACTTTTATTAACACCTCAATTTTTTTTTCTTATAAATATATTTCCAATAGTCATATTGCATAGACATTCCCTAATTCTTTATCATCTATTTCCAATTGCTTTTGTTCCATAGAATTCTTAAGTTCAAGAATATTGATTTTATTTGTTTCAACTCCACTTATATAACTCATAGTCTCTCACTTTCTTTGCTTGCATGTAAATTCAAACAACAAGTAGGAATTTCTCAAGCTGGAGTCGAGCCAAATCTAGTTATTGGATCAAACGAATCCACTGGAGAACACATGGACCTTGAAGTTAGGGAGGAGACCCAAGTTCAAACAATGCTTGTTGGAGAGGGGTCAATATCACTTCCTTCTACTGGTATGGATGGGCATATGAAACTAGCAGAAACTTCTCTCACTTATAGCATAATATCTTCTCACTTTGTTTTCTTGCATACATAAACTTCACTTATATAACATCATCTCTCACTTTTGTTTGCAAAATATTTTGTGACAGGTAGGAAGGGCTGAACAAGCAGGAAGTTCTCATGCTCAAGTTGAGGAAAATCTAGACATTGGATAAAATGAATCCACTCAAGAACACATGGTCCTTGAAGATAGGGAGGAGGCACAAGTTCAAACAATGCATGTTGGAGAGGGGTCAGGATCACTTCCTCCTACTGGTATGGATGAGCATATAAAACTAGTTGAAAAGGTGAGGAAACAAATTTCTCATAGAAATTTAGATCATTTACTTGAAATGGATATGGAGAAATTGAAATGTTATGCCAACCAGCCTTATAATAAGAGAAGAGGTCAATGACTAAATTTGTAAATGGAATAATCAATCATCATTTCAATCATCTTGATACACTTGAAAAAACCCAATTGTTATCACGTTTACTTCTTTGTGATGAGCTCAAAGAGTCATTACAATTGTTGGGTGTACATTCAGCATCAAATAAGAAGAAACAGATGGGATTACAAAAGGATATTCTTCAAAATGTTAAAAAGGGTTTATATTCCATTAGGAAATGATCTCGATCAGTGGATAAGACCACTACAAGAAGGGCGATGTTGGCATCTATTGTACATCAAGATATAGCAAGAAAAAGAAAAATGTCTACACTTTCAACTAAAATTGGTTATAGTAGAACCAAATTAATAAAATATAAGAAAAAGAAAAAGTTTTTGGATGAGATTTTAGAATAAAATTGGGAAATTATGTGTAGAAAGCATCAAATGTGGTTGACACATCTTCAAGAACAAACAGAAACATTCCACATAGAGTGTTTTGGGAGATATCGAGTATAAATAAATTACATTAAATCAAAAAATTGAATTTATTTAAATTTAAATTTAAATATATACATATTTGTTCACATAAGTTTTTTTTGTATATGTATCTAGGTGTGGATAGAAGATCGATGCATGGATGCAAGAGGGTAGAAAAAACAAGATCTTTGCATTGTGTTAGGAGTTCAGATAGTTGCCATGGATGGACATTAGATAGAAGGGATTACTCTTGTTTTTGCACTGAGTTCATTGAGGGAAACTCTGATTATGCATGCAATAATAAAGATCTTGGATATGTTGGTAAATGGGATACGGCGCAACTAGTTGTTTCAGAAACATATGATGAAAACGAAGAAGAAAGATTTGAAGACATTCCTTTGATTTCAATTGATTATGACCATATTTCAGGATTGGTTAGAAAAGGTACATGTGTAAGTTTTCAATAATTTAAATATTATATATATCTAGTTAATGATCTTTAGAGACATTTATAAAAAAATTTGAATTTTTTTGTGTAAATTTAGTGTATAGGAGATATTTTTGTAGTCATAGCAGAGCTTGGAAACATCGAAGGTGTTAGCTATTATTTATTGTGTTGCACAGAAGAGAGGAATAAGCTAACACAACCTGAAACAAGTGATGGAATGTCATTTCCCACAGGTGAGTTTGAATTTAAAATTTTATATACATTGTATTCACATGTGCACATTACATTATAAACATTAAATATATATTGTACAAACCTTGAGCACAAAAATGTTGTGCACATTCATATGTCTTACCTTAGGTTTATGTTTACCATGCAAGTTTTGTTGTACTACAAGGGACATATCTAAAAGAAGTCAAAGTTGTTCAGCATGGGATTCATTTTGTTGACTATCAACATAATAACAAGGTATATCAATATAGTCACTTAATAATTGCTACCGCCCTACATCTTCATGCAGTTCCATATGCACATGGCCAAAGAAAATGGAGACTAGATACTGATGATCATCAAAAAATTCTACATGTTATTGAAGAGCGGGCTGAACCAGAACCTTTGACTTATATTATATCCATGGTTTTCAAGTTCACTTGTAACCCTATACATGTTCAAATCAGAACTTATAGTAACTTGTACATAGTTGTAAATCATTTTGTGTAAATTACAATTAAATGTACATATTTGTTCCATGGAAAATTCTTAAGTTCAAGAATCTTTGATAGCACCATCTCTCACTTTTTTTGGTTGCACATAAACCCATATATGCTTTCAATCCTTGTTTGAAACCTAGTGAAGTTTTTTAAAATCATTTTTCCTAAATTACAATTATATACAACATATATTTGTTTCATGGAATTCTTAAGTTCAAGAATCTTATATAAAATTATATACAACTTATATAATTTGTTCCATCGAATTGTTCCATGGGAAATTATGTAAATTTTAAAATTAAATATTATCTAATTATAAAATTATTGTACACATATATAACACATAAATCAATGCAAATAAAAAAATAAACCCTAACCCTTAAACCCTTAACCCTATAACCATAAACTCTTGTACCCCCTACCCTCTATCTTTCTCCCACTCCCCCCTTCTCTCTCTTGAAAGTATCCCCCTCCTACCCACTCTCCCTATCTCCTATACCCTTAATCCTTAAACCCTAAACCCTTGTACCTCCTACCCTTTATCTCTCTTCCACTCCCCCTTATCTCTCATGTCTCTCCCTCCTACCTCCTCTCCCTCTCTCCCATCTACCATAAACCCTTGTACACCCTCTACCCTTTATCTCTCTCCCACTCCCCCCTCTCTCTCTCAAGTCTCTCCCTCCTACCCCCTCTCCCTCTCTCCCCTCTACCCTTAACCCTTACACCCTAAACCCTTGTACACCCCCTACCCTTTATCTCTCTCCCCCTCTCTCTCTCTCAAGTCTCTCACTCACCCCCTCTCCCTCTCTCCCTCTACCCTTAACCCTTAAACCCTACCCTCCTCTCTCCCCCCCCCTCTCTCTCTCTCAAGTATCTCCCTCCTACCCACTCTCTCTCTCCTCTACCCTTCACCCTTAAACACTAAACCCTTGTACACCCTACCCTTTATCTCTCTCCTGGACTCTCTCCTCTCTCTCTCTCTCAATTTTATCCCTCCTACCCCCTCTCCCTCTCTCCCCTCTACCCTTAACCCTTAAACACTAACCTTTATCTCTCTCCCACTCCCCCCTCTCTCTCTCAAGTCTCCCCCTCCTACCCACTCTCCCTCTCTCCTCTACCCTTAACCCTTAAACCCTAAACCCTTGTACCCCCTACCCTTTATCTCTCTCCCACTTCCCCCCCTCTCCCAATTCTATCCCTCATACCCCCTCTCCTCTCCCCCCTCTACCCTTAACCCTTAAACCCTACCCTTTATCTCTCTCCCACTCCCCCACCCTCTCTCTCTCAAGTATCTCCCTCCTACGCCCTCTCCCTCTCTCCCCTCTACCCTTAACCCTGAAACCCTTCCCTTTATCTCTCTCCCACTCCCCCCCTCTCTCTCTCTCTCAAGTCTCTCCATCCCTCCTACCCCCTCTCCCTATCTCCCTCTACCCTTAACCCTTAAACCCTACCCTTTATCTCTCTCCTCCCCTCTCTCTTTCTCTCAAGTCTCCCTCCCTACCCCCTCTCCCTCATCCCTCTACCATTAACCCTTAAACCCTAAACCCTTGTACCCCTACCCTCTATCTCTCTCCTCCCCCCCTCTCTCTCTCTCAAGTCTCTCCCTCCTACCCACTCTCCCTCTCTCTCCACTACCCTTAACTCTTAAACCCTAAACCATTGTACACCCCCTACCCTTTATCTCTCTCTGACTCCCCCCTTTCTCTCTCAAGCCTCTCCCTCCTACCCCCTCTCCCTCTCTCTTGTCTACCCTTAACCCTTAAACCCTAAACCCTTGTACACCCCCTAGCCTTTATCTCTCTCCCACTCCCCCCCTCTCTCCTCTACCCCCTACCCTTAAGTATATTATATATTATAATTTAAAAATTTATAATTTACATTTATATTAATATTAAATATTATAAAATACAGCAGGAAAAAGACATAAATATATATTTAATAAAGGGGGTTCGACCGAACAACTTTATCATGTTCGACCGAACCCCCTTTAAATCTATTTTTTTACTATATGTAAAATATGTTTGGTCGAACATTCCTTCAGTTGAACTCCCATTCAACCGAACATTTTATTTTTGTTCTACAGAACAGTTGTTCGACCGAATCCCCTTATTTTCACCTCCACCCTCTCAGGCACCAAAATTGCTCATAATTTTGCACTTCGAAGCTCGATTTGAGAATGAAAATATAGGAGATTTCATAAACCCAACTGGTATCAGGTTTCCCTCAAAATGATCTATCCAACGAATATAATTTCAGTATGTTTTGATTTAATTATCTATTTGTTTTTTAAGTTTTATTAAATATAGGTTTTTCACCAAAAACGAAACTCTTTGTTCTGCACATGTGGAAAAATAGAAGATTATCAAAAAAAATGAAAAATATGAGTGCACCCGATATTGGAGTCCTTGATCCAACAAAAAAATAATAATAATTTCAAAACATACAGTAAAAGTTATGCGTTATACGGTCGCGTTATGTCTGAATTGTAATTGGTTTGACTTTCAAACTTGATTAAAGAAAAAATATTCAATAAAATAATATTTAACCAAGTGGAAGCACTAGATATCAGAGTTACAAATCTAAATTTGAAAGAATTATAATTTTATCCTTCAAGGAAAAAAAAGTTATGCATTATATGGTGTGCGTCACTTTTTAAAAATGTTGCTTTTTGAATAAATCCCATTTTTGTGGGAGATGGAAAAAATATTGCAATCTGATTCCAAAAATTTTGAAAAAAATATTTTTAGAATCTACAGACAAAATGTGACGAGATTCTATTTTGCATCATCTTCAAATTCCTCATAGTTTAACCGCTATAGGTGCCTGAATGTGAAGATTTAGTTATAAAAAAATCAGTGTCATGTTTCGCCAAAAATTGTAAACGACTATTTTGGGATCACCTTACAATCAAACCAAAGAAAAGAAAAAGGAAAATAAAATGTAAAAATCTAGCAAGTTGAATGCAATTCAACCATCTAACAATTCATTTACCTCCCAATAATGGTCAATGTATTGTGAGGGTGGTTGACTATCCAAAGGAAGAATTGCAAGTGTCGAACTAGGAGATGTATAGGGTTCTTCACTTGGTGTAAAAGATTTATCATTTAAGCTCATGGTAGATGAAAAGAAAGAGTTTATATTTTTATGCACTTCTTCATCAAATCTTTTTTATCTCCTCATAATCATCATCATCAAGATTGATTACGATAGGAGGAGGAAGGGTTATTTCCAAGGAAGTATATATCAAAAGTTGTGGTTGTTGGATCACATCCTTTTTGTTGTGAGGCCTGGAATGAATTATCTTGTGGTGGGTCAACAGGAGGATGGTGATCATCTATTTATTCTATCAAAGGTGAAGGTTGATTTTCCTTTTTTTCTTCCATTCGTGACTAATGAACAAGGAGATGATGATGACGCCTATGCTCCCTAGCACTGCAGTTTCATTTAATTCTATTTTGAAGTTGTTGAGTTCTAAGAGCTGGTTGATCCACCATAGGTAACTTTACTTCCAAAATGGGAGGAATGGAAGAAACCAAAGAATATAGGTCAATCATTTTATGTTTATCTTTATACACTTGTTGAATGTGAGGAGGCATTTAACAGGATTGGTTTTAGTATCTCTTGGTCATTTAAATGATGAAGATGAAGTGTTTGTTGTTGGTTGTTCAGGAGGCTACTTTGTTTTTTCAGATTTGGGCTTAGGCTAAAGCATCATCTCATCTATGATGGGAAGAGTTGAAGTGGATGGGGACATCAGGTGAAGAGACAAGTTAACTATTCATTAGGCTTTGAACTTTTGAAAGGCTATGAAAAATAAATATTTACAAGGGGTAATGGGCTCCATATGTTCATGCCAAAAGGCTTCTAAGGAGAAACTACCTTTAGAAGGAAATGGATGAAAACCACTATGGTGTAGGGTAAATATTTCATTTCCATGTGGAAACTTCAAACATTTGTGAACAACTAAAGGGACCACTTTCATCAAGTGAAGCCAAGGGTGGCCTAGTTGCATAAAAAATTGATTGGATTGTGGACTAATAGAAAATGTTACATCCAAAGTTTTGGGTCCTATCTGTAATGGGAGTACAATTGATTTGATTGTAGGGCATGCAAAACTAGTATATTTTTTAATCCATGTGGTTGGCTTATCATATTATTCTTGATTAAGCTCATGTAATACTAAAAATTCTTTCATGATAAAATTCTCGCCACAAGTGGGATCTATTAATATCCCTTTGGTGGGCTTATCATAGATTCTACAAGCTATGTAAAGAGGATCATCAAGAATCTTTTCAAGTATATCATGAGAAGAAAAACCAATATCAAGAGGATTTTTTGTTGGGCCCTTATGAGGGACAATGTCTATTGTAGCCACAAGTTCATCCATAGGGTTAACTTGGGTGACAATTGGAGCAATATCATGTTGTTCATTAGTTTTATTAATGTTCATCACATGAGTGTTTGAAGGTTCACTAGCCTTGATAAATGAAACATTTTTCTTAGGCATAGGGTTGGTAAATATTTGTAAATTCTAATTAGGGGGTGCAACATACTTATTGTTTTGATCATTGACACCTGCAATGGACAAAAACCCAAATGAGTGAGGTCTTGAACTAAGTGTTTGAGACGCTTACATTGTTCAGTGTCATGTCCATTTTGGCAATGAAAATGACAATAGGAATTTGGTTTAAAGGTAGGTGGTAAAGTTTTGGTGGTGTCCAGGGGTTTAACAGTAGGCAAAGTGATCATTTGATGCTGGAGTAATTTATTCATTGTGTTATGGAGGGTATCGGGTAAGGGGGTAAAATGTCTCTTTGAGTCCCCATAGGTAAAGGGTACCGCTGGTGTAACAACTATGACTTGATTAGGAACAGGTTGAGTATGTTGTTGAGGGGGCGGATTAAATAGTAAAAATCCTCTATTTGGTTTTCAAAAATTTTGCCCGTTGTTTTGGTTATTTTAATCAGACTTCTCACCTCAGTTAGAAGTGGAGTTTGAATCATGACTACAAAATGTGTTGTGATAGTCACAAAGGGTCATGTATAAATGCATGAATGAAGGAAATTTCATCATATTCAACATATCCTAAAGGTTTGTGTGCAAGTACTCGATAAGCATCTTCTAGAGATGTTAATTAGGAATCTTGACATCAATTTGAGCATACAATGACTGATATAGTGAAATGAAATCAAGTACTTTTTCATCTAGATTTTTTTTACATCACATTAGGTCAGCAATTATCTTTTTGGGAGTCATATGAACCTGAAAGTGACATATAAAGGCATCCACAAGTTTAGTGAATATTTGGATTGAATGAGTGGGTAAGTTTTAAAACCACTCCAATGCAATGTCCTTTAAGGTCCTAGGAAAAACTTTGGCTAATAACTTATCATCAAGGAAAAAATCAATGCACAAGGCTATATAAGAATTGACATGATTATTAAGGTCTCCTTTACCTCCGTACTTGTCAAACATAGGCATCTTGAAATCCCTTGTGGCATCGAGGCTCTTAAGATCTGTAAAGATAAGGGGCTACTATGAACATGATATGTGGGTGGAGCATTTTGACTTTGGCTAATGGTGGATATTTGTTTTTTCATGGATGAAATGGTGTTAAAGAGTTGTGTAATGATGGGATCAATGTAGGTGGTATGAGGTGGAAGGGGAAATAGTGATGGAGTGTATGTAATGTTAGGAGAAGTGAAAGGGATAGTAAGAGGGGTGAAGGTGGTAGATGGAACATGTAATTCCACAAAAGAACTAGGAATGATAGTTGGAATAATGAAAGAAGGAGTCACATGACTAAACTATTGCATGGTTGTCATAACTTGAGGAGTGGTATAAGTTGGTATGGATGTTATGGTTGAAGGGGGAGGAATGTGAGGTCCTCCTTGGCTCACAACAATTTTTGTGGTTTGGGAAGTAGAAGGAGCATGTTTATTGTATATCTTAGCAATTATTTTCATAACTTGTAAGGCATCACCACTTTCAATTAGACGATGAAGGCTTTCTATGACAAGCATGATAGTGGTTGAAATTTTTTCAATGGATAAGTCTTGTTGTAAGTGTGCAAAATCTTCATGACTACTAATGACTCTTTCTTGCGGAATGGAATTAGTTTGTGTGTAAACATGGATTGGATGGAAAGGTGAAGGCATAGTAGTGGTTGTATCCATGCGTAATTGTCCATACTAGGAGTAGGACCTCTTGAGATCCCAACGTCCACAATGAAAGTGCTATCACTGGAAGCCATGAGTCTAGAACTTTGTCTCACTAAAGTATTATCAATAGGGCACCAAACACTCATAAAAGTACCACAAAAGATGGGGTGAATGCAAATGCAATACAATCTAGGAGTTAAAAATGTAAATAACAAAAAATGTACAAACTGAAATAGAGAAATAACAACAGAGAACAAAAATGCAGTAAATGCCCAGAAAATGCCTGAAAGTGCTATTTAATATGTCCAGGTGGACTGATTTTCCTAGGGTGGAAAATGAGTCTAGGTATGATATTTTTTTGTGTTTTTCAAAAAAATTATAATGATGTGAATTCTTTTCAGATGCCAACTAAGGATGCAAATGCAAACTTTTAGTTTTTGAATGATTAGATATGCAAAAATGAAATCTAAATGAGTCTTTCACTAATGCAATATGAGAAACCCTAGGATACAAAAACAAAGCAAGACCTAATTTAATATTGATGGAAATGAAACCTAGGATCACTAAAATGAACTATCAATTTTATTATGTCTATGGACTTCTCTTGCACTCTTAGGATCTTTAACCCAAAAGGAGAGATATAGATAGTCAAAATTGTTGTGGTTTAGTCAAACAAACATATGTATGATGTAATTGAGACTAAATGAAATGTTGTAAATGAAACTAAATGATGAAATTGATTGATTAAATATTCAAAAGGTATGAAATATATGCAATGTTTGAAAACACAATGTGATATGCAAGAATGAACTAAAACATGAACAAGAGCAAAACAAAATTGAAAGAAGGCTGAATAGAGTGCACCTAGGAAATGAATGCTAAATTTGGAATGATTTGAATGTTGGTAGAAATCAGTGAAAATCACTAGTGGGACTCATTCGCCACTGATGGTGAATCAATCCTTCTACTGGCAAAAACTCCTGAAAAATTGGTTTTTGGTTGTCGGGATCTAGACTCTGACAGAATCTAGTTTTCCAGCCTTAAGGTGGGAATCATTCACCATTGATGGAAAATAATTCCTCTACCAAAATTCTATGAAATCAAGGGTCAATTTTGTAGCATCAGATCTACACTAGTCTTCTTATCGCATTGATGGAGTCAAATCTACATAAAATGGACTATAGGTTGTCTCCAAGCTTGAAATAGGATGTACTTGACTTGAAACAATTTGTTGACTTCTTGACCACCTTTCAATACCTAATTTCTTGATAAATATATATACAAAAGTAACAACCTTGTTGAAGAAATTTGAAGATATGTCAATGGCTACTCCAAGATACTTGATTGATGCTTGATTGAATGATGTAAAGTGCTCAAATGCAAATGAGTGAATGCAAGTGAACTTGATGAATGTGGAGATGGGAGATGTAAAATGAGGATAAAAAAACTTTTTTATACACAATTGTGCCCTATTAACCCAATAATACAACATCACAGGCCGACATAAGGCAATTTTGAAAAAAAACCTGAATAAAAATATGAAATATTTTGAATTTGGAGTGAAGAGGGACTCATTCACCACTGATGGCAAATGGGTCCCACCTTGTACTTGTAAGTGGGTGTCAGGAATTATCTTGCATTTAATGTTTATTGTCAGGTTTACATTCAAAATATACTTAATTAAGTCTTATGAGTGCATAAAGGGGTGATATAAAGCATAAGAAAGGTGTAAATAGTGAAATCAAGCCTAGAAAAGTGTGATAACTGATGAAAAGGTGATTTTTGGGTGAATTGTAATGAGAAGAGTCTAGAAAAGTGTAGAAATTTGGTACAACACTTCATAACACCTTCACAAGACATCATTATTTGAATTTTTAGGACCTAATATGAATGTAGAAGTTACAGTGCAACATTAAATCAAAGAAAAATAGACCAAGCATCATTAGAGAAAGACCTAAAAGACCATGAAAATTTTAATGATCTATTTTTCTATTTTTCAAAGATGTGCAAGGGAAATTTGTCCAGAGAGTAAGAAGGATGAGATGGAAGGTACTTTGGTTATTCCTTTTTAAGCTACACAAGATGAATACTATTGGGTGATTGATGATGGATGCTCAAATCACATGATCAAAGAAAAAAGTAAGTTTACTAAACTTGAAAAGTATGATGGTGGATTAATCATGTTTGGAGATGATTTGATGGAAAAGGAACAATTAGTTTTGATGGAAAATACAGTACTGACAATATCTATTATGTTAAGGGCTTAAGGCATAATCTTTTGAGCATTGGAAAAATGTGTAGCAAAGGATTCAAGCTTTTTTTTCAGGATAACACCTATGAGATCATAAAAGGGTCTAGAATTATGGTTTTTATAGGAAGAACATATGGAAACCTTTATTAGGTTAAGGGTGTTGATGATCAGTGCCTTATAACTCAAGCTAATGAAAGTTGGCTATGGAACTAGAGGATGGGACATTTAAACTTTGATAATCTGATTAGGATGAGTTTAAGAGAATTGTTTCATGATATACCTAAAATCACAAAGACTACCAATACTATTTGCAGAAGTTGTCAATTGGGAAAACAAACAAGATTCAGTTTAAAAGGAAAGAGAAATCACCTACTAGAATGTCGGAATTGATGCATACAAACCTCTATGGTCCCACAAGAACATAAAGTCTTAATGGTGATAGGTATTTCATACTCCTCATTGATGATTATTCTAGAATGACATGGGTAACTTTTGTTAGGGAGAAAGCTCAAGATTTAGATAGATTCAAAGTGTTCAAGGATAGGGTAGATAATGAAGTGAACCTAAGAATCAAATGTTTAAGGTCTAACATAGGTGGAGAATTGACTTCTAGTGAGTTTAGTACATTTTTTGAAGATCATGGCATAAAGAGAAAATTTTCTACTCCTAGAACTCCTCAGTAGAATGGAGTTGTTGAGAGGAAGAATCAGACTATTCAAGAGGCTACAAGAACTATGATTAAAGAGGTGAATGTACCTAATGTATACTAGAGAGAAGAAATGCACACTATTTTTTATATTCTTAATATAGTTTAGATCAGAGGTAACAACACAAAGAATCCTTATGAGTTATGGACTGGATATATTCCTACTATTCAGTGCTTTAAGTTATTTGGAAGAAGATGTTATATTAAAAGAGATGATGAGAACCTTGGAAATTTTTATGCAAGATGTGATTAAGGTATTTTCCTTGGATATTCAACTAGTAGAAAAGCTTATAGATGCTTCAATAAAAGATTGAGGAAGATTTTAGAGAGTACAAATGTAAAATTTGATGAAGATATGCATGAAATAGTTGAGATACGTGAAGTTGAACTAGATGAACCTATCTGTAGACAAGTAAAAGAAGAGAATAAGGAATAAGTGTTGCAAATATGTGTCTAATCGTCATTGTCATTGATTTCAACATATTTGTGTTGTTATTAGTGTCAAATATGCTCCAGTATGTGCTCCACATTTATTTTGTGTTGATCCTATGCTGGTGTGGATTTTAAGTGTTGTTTAACAACATCATTTGGTGATATATCCTAGATTATAGCTTTTGGTTTGATGAAGAGTGAAAGTTGTTGTCACCGGTTTGCAAACTAGTCTGACAGAGTTGGTTATTTGTGGACTGGGAGAAATGTATCTACTTCACAGTCCTCCACTAGTTTTTTTTAGATCTTTTGGATCTAGAAGAAGGTTTTTAATGGTATTATCTATGTCCCTTCAATATTTTTCATGGTTTGGTGCTCCTGTATGAAGATTTGAGTGAGCCTCTGGTAAGAATTGTCCAGTAACTTGCTCGACATTTCTTGCATATTGAATATCTTTCTTTGTGCATTGGAATTTATTTAGAGGCATTTCTAAAGATAGTATGTTCCAATTTTGAGCCTTTGGTATAAATATTTGATGGAGTTATGTTCACAAGAGTGAAAATTTCTTTTTTTTGAGACATTTCATGATGACTGGCAGAATGTATTCTATTTCGCAATCCTTTGCATTTATGATTTTTGGTATATAGTTTTGGAATTAGGTTTTCAATATTGTTATGTTTCCTCAACTCAAATGGTTCTTTTTTTGGTGATCGTGTTTCTGCCTTTTTATTAGTCCACAAGATGTTCAATGGCCAATGTTCACACCTGAGGGTTTACAAATAGTCTAGTCCATGTGAATAGGGGTTTCAAATTGGTGATCGACATGTGAACAGAATTAGATCACCTAACTAACTGACATGTGAACATTTAATGAAGATGGTCCTAAAAAGGTGACATACTCAATCAAGATCAAATTTGAGAGAATGAACAAAAGAAGAAATTAAATGCATATCAAATTTTAGGGGAAAAAAAGACTAAATTTGGTAATTTTTGGATAACGATGTTGATTGGTGTGTAGCCCGATCTGAGATATGGAAAATATGATTGGATGCCATCATTAATGAACAAAATAATATGTGGGAAGCTTGATGTTTTGAAACTTGTTGATGCAGGTTCCAAGTGAAAAACCCTAACAGAGGGTTTGACTCGTAAAAAATACATGAAGGCATGAGTTCAACGAAGAGAGTGTGTGTATCCTTGAATGAACAAGTGAGAGAGAGAACTATAAAAAAGAAGAAGAATCATAAAATACAAGAATCTAACTAGAGCAGTGTGAGAGTGAATAGAGAGAGAAGTACAATGTTCTTAATCAATGCATCATAGGTTGAGCAGAACCATGTTATGCATAGTTGATTGAAAATATTTGTAAGAGGTTGTAGCATGTATTAGTACTAAGTTGCAGCTCAGTTCAAGGTGTTGTAGCATCCTTGAAGTTGATGCTTCCAAAATAGGGATTCAAAGCTTCCTTAGGGTTGTATCCCTTAAAACCTGTAATAGAACTTTGATGCTTGTGAGGTTGGATTAGGATGGTAGTTCCTAGTAGCATTTCTCACCGTGGTTTTTCCCATATTAGGTTTTCCATGTACATTTTGTGTGATGTATTTTTCTCTCTCTTGATTGTAACTGCTTCAAATGTTGTTTATTCTTTGAATTCCTCATTTGAGTTGTTAAGTTTATTTCAGCTAAAGATCACTCTAGGTTTAAAAATTTACAATCTACTGATTCACCCCCCTCTCGATAGATCATTGTGTTCTAAAAATTGGTATCATAGTCCTAGGTTCCCTAGGAGGAGCTTAACAAGCTTGGGTTGATCCTGGGTAGGTGAACACTATGGTAGTTTAGGAAGGTTCAAACAAGCCACCTAGGTTTGATGGAATATACTATGCAAAATAGAGCTCATTGATAGAAGGATACTTAATCTCTCTTAGAACTGAAGTATGGGAAACTGTAGAGACCCAATATACTACTCCTGCTACAACTCCTACTAATTTGGCAGCAAAGAAGATTCACGAGGACAATAAGAAAGTTTGTTTTTTTATTATGAACAATTTGTCTGATTCTATGCAAAGCAAAGTTATGCATTGTAAAACTACTTATGATGTTTGGGAAAAAATGAAGAAGATCTATGAAGGTTACACCAAATTAAAGTTAGAAAAGTTAAAAGTGTTGAGTGAAAATTTTGAGGGCTTGATGATGACCAAAGAAGAGAAGATTGTAAAATATCTTCAAAGAGTTGATGAAGTGGTAAATTCCATTAAAGGATATGGTGTAGATATGAAAGAAGAAGATGTTGTGATGAAAGTTCTTAGGTATATGAAAACTAAATATGATGCCAATATTTATGCTATAGAAGAAGGTAGAGAAATTGATAAACTCACTCCTAATGAAGGGCATGGCATAATCACTGCATGTGAGATGAGAATTCCTAATGATGAATCATCCTGCAAAGAAGCTACATTTAAGGTGGTCAGGAAAGAGAAAGATGAAGTTGATAAGAAAGACAAAGCTATTGTCATTGCATTCAATCATGATGAAATTGATGAGGAAGAAGCTAACTTCATAAGAATACTAAGGAGAGGGTTTGGTAAGTACAAAGGTAAGCTCCCATTTAAGTGTTGCAATTGTGGGAGGATAGGGAATTTTTATTCAAAGTGTCCATGTGGTAAAGAGGATAGTTCCAAGCAAGAAGAAGGTAGCAAAATGAAGAAAATAGCTTATCTAGAAAGGAATAATTTTGGAAAGAAGAAGAGTTTGTATATTAATGAAGAAAGTGGAGTTTTTGATGCTAGTGATAGTTCAAATGGGGATAATGACCATGCACTTGTTATGAGAGAAAACAAAAAAGAGTTTCTATTTATGGATAGGGAAACTAAGGACAAGAAAGATACATTGGTTGAGGATTTACATGAGGAAGAACATGAAGTAGTTTTTGATCTTAAAGGAGAACTAATTAGTGCTCTTGAAGACCTTGAGGTGTTAAGAGATAAATATGATAATATAAAGAAGGAAAACAAGAAATTAAAAAAGAATGCTTAAAAGGAGACTGACAGAGCAACTCAAGAACTTGAGGAATCTAATAAAGTGATAGTTGGTCTGAAAGTTCATGTAGAAGAACTCAAAAGAGTTGAAGATGTTATGAAGTATAAGTTGAAAACAGAGATGGAGAGATGCTCAAAACTTGAGGCAAAAATAGTTGTCCTAAGAAATGAGTTGGAGAAGGCTAATGACCAGGTCAGTAAAAGTATATAGTTGAAAGTTGACCTACTAACATCCTAGATGAATGTCTAAGTACATAAAAGCAAGCTAGTAAAGAAAAATCTTGTTTTGGACTTGAAAAGGGAAAAAGCTCATTTGTTGATACTTCTTCAAAGCTTTATGAATGATTTAGAGCAAAAGATAAATTAGTTTCTAAGGATGAAAAATATAACAAAGAAGATACTTCAAGAGGTGAAAACAAGTTAATTGTACTTGAGAAATCTATTAAAGAGAAAGAACAAAGTGAAGACAAGAAGGTTAAATGGAAAAACCTGTTTCAACAAAAGAAGTAGAATCCTAAGAAAACTGACAATAATGGTTTCACAAGAATACACTATCCAAGGATACATAAATAAAGAATATATCCTATTCCATTAAAAAGTTACACCATGACCAGGTACTCATCATATTTCAATGGGTATTGCTATACTTGTAACAATTTTTCTCATAGGGCTAGAAAATGGAAAGTTAATCCAAGGAGAAATATAAATTTCATGAGTAAAACTCCATTTTCTCCTTTAATTTATGGATGTAGTATGTTTCAATTGCAATAATTTTGGTCACATAAATAGGGATTGTAGAACAAAATTTAGAAGAAAAAATACTCAATATGAGAAGAAAAAATTACATCTTCTAAAGATGAAAAGAAAACTGAGGTCATCAAGGAAGAGGAAGAAAAGGTTGAAAATAAACCTAAGAAGGTATGGAAGGAGAAAAAGTAGATTCCTACTCATTCAATGATTTCTCAATCTTCCTTGCATGCAAAAGAACAAGACTTGTGGGTAATTGACAATGGTTGCTCCAAGCACATGATCATGGAAAAAAAAAATTCATCAAACTTGAAATGAGAAAAGGAGGTTTAGTAAGCCTAGGTGATAACATCATTGTCAAGATTCATGGTAAAGGAATTATGAGCTTAGATGGGAAGAACAAAACTAAAGAAGTTCTCTATGTGGAAGGCCTAAAACATTATCTTCTTAGTTTCATTCAGATGTGTGATAATGGATACAAAGTTGTATTTGATTCTAAAGGCTGCATGATAAGGATGAATGGTAAAATAATTTCTCAAGGAGTTGGGAATGATAGTAATCTTAATAATCTATGTGAAGTGGAAGGCCAAACATGTCTAATTAGTCATGCAGAAAAAAGTTGGTTGTGGCATAAAAGAGTAGGACATGTAAATTTTGACAACATGGTGAAGATAAGTTCAAAAGGATTGGTTAGAAATATTCCTAAGATTGCAAAGCTTGATAATATCATCTGTCAAGGATGTCAGCATGGAAAGATAACAAACTTTAAATTTCCTACTAAGGACTATTCAACTATAAAACCTCTAGAGTTAGTTCATACTGATCTATGTGGATCAATGAGGACAAAGGCATTTCAAGGAGAAAGATAGTTTATGTTGTTGATTGATGATTATACTAGAATGGAATATGTCACATTCTTGAGGGAGAAGACTAAGGCCTTTGAAGAATTTAGAGGTTACAAGATGCTAGTAGAAAATGAGACCAGTAAAAGAATCAAATGCCTTAGATCAGACAAAGGTGGACAATTCATGTCAAAATAATTCATGGAATACTATGAGGACCATGGAATCAGACACCAGTATTTAACCCCAAGAACACCATAGCAAAATGGTGTGGTTGAGCGAAGAAAGCATATTGTGAAGGAGATGGCCAAATCCATGTTGAATGAGGAAAGCTTAACATATACATTTTTGAAAGAAGTAATACAAATTGTTGTATACATTCAAAATAAAGCTCATATCAGATTTAATAGTGGTAAAACTCCATATGAATTATGGTTTGGTAGGCATGCCTCAGTCAACCACTTCAAACTATTTGGTAGTAAATATTATATAAAAATAGATACTAAGGATTTAGGAAGTTTTCAGTCAAGATGTGATGAAGGGATATTTTTTGGGTATTCATCTCAAAGGAAAGCTTATAAATGCCACAATAAGAGACTGCTCAAAATTTTAGAGAGTGTACATGTCACGGTTGATGAAAGTGCAAATCAAGGTCATCCTAGTAGAAATAATCTAAAAAGTGAGTTAGATGAAGATGACTTAGGTCTGTGGGTTGAAGGAGAACAAGAACAAGAAGAAGAAGAAGAGAATGAGCAAGAAGTTAACCATGATCCTATAAAATATGTTAAGAAAGATCATCTAATAGATCAGATTTTTGGTGACAAGAATGATGGTGTGCAAAAAAGAAGAAGGCTTGCAAAGAACAAAGAACAAGTGAAAATTTCCCTCTTATCTTAGATTGAACCAAAAAGCTTTGTTGAAGCTAGCAAAGATGAGAACTAGATAAAAACCATGGAAGAGGAGTTAAATCAAAATGAAAAGAACAAAACATGGGAATTGGTTTGTAGGTCATTAAACAAACATGTAATTGGCACTAAGTGGGTGTTTAGAAATAAACTAAATGAAGATGGAATAGTGGTGAGAAACAAAGCAAGATTGGTGTACAAAGGATATGCACCAGTAGAAGGGATTTATTTTGAGGAAACATTTTCCCCTATTGCAAGGTTAGAAGCAATAAGAATGTTTCTTGCTTTCTTAGTCTACAAAGGCTTCAAGATATGTCAAATGGATGTCAAATCTACCTTCTTGAATGGAAACATTGAAGAGGAGGTATATATTGAGTAGCCAAAAGGTTTTTAGCTATCATAGAATAATGATTATGTTTGCAAATTGAAAAAGGCACTGTATGGTTTAAAGCAAGACCCAAGGGATTAGTGCTCAAGGTTGGATCAGTATCTATAATAACAAGGATTCAAGAAGGGTTGTGTTGATAGCAATATGTATCTCAAATTTGAAGGTACGCATATGATCAATGTTGTAGTATATGTAGATGAGATTATATTTGATGATAGCAATGATGTAATGTGCAAAATATTTGCTACAACCATGCAAGATGAGTTTGAAATTTCCATGTCTGGAGAACTAAGTTTCTTTCTTGGTTTATAAATTACACAAGCTGATAAAGGTATATTTATATCTCAAACCAAGTATGAAAAAGAAATTCTTAAGAAGTTTGGTATGGAGGATTGTAAACCAGTTAGTACACCCATTATTATAGGTTGCAAATTGAGAAAATCTAATGAGTCACTAGATGCAAATCACACTACATACAGATCTATGATTGAAAGTTTACTATATTTAACTACATCTAGGCCTAATATAATGCAAGTAGTTTGTATGGTAGCTAGGTTTCAAGAAGAACCCAAAGAATCACATGTCAATGGAGTCAAGAGAATCTTTAGATAAATCAAAAGTACTATTAACTATGGCTTATGGTATCCCAAAAGAAAAAAAATTAATTTTATACCATACACAAATGCAGATTGGGAAGGAAGTGTGGATGACAAAAAGAGTACAAGTGGAGGAGATTTATTTTTGGGTAACAAGCTAGTCTCTTGGATGAGTAAGAAGCAAGAATCTATAACCCTCTCCACTATAGAAGTAGAATATGTTGTTGCAGCTGGATGTTGTACTCAAGTCTTAAGGATGAAGAAAACATTAAAAGACCTCAAACTGGAATATAGTGAGCCTATATCCATTATTTGTGATAATTCAAGTGCCACAAATATCTCAAAGAATCCAATAATGCACTCCAAAACCAACCATATCTCAATCAAGTATCACTTCATTTGAGAAAATGTTGTAGATAAGGAAGTCAGCATGGATTTTGTTCCAACCAAGGAACAAGTGGCTGATATATTTACCAAGCCTCTTCCCACCGAACAGTATGAATACTTGAGGCAAAAGCTAGGAGTGGTTTCTCCCACTTCATATCACTAATTTGTAGTGATAGGGCATATATCTAGGGGAAGCTTCATTGATCAGTCATTTGAACCTGGTTAAGGACTATGTGATCAAGTCATGTAAGATAAAAGTGATGTAGGAACATCTAGAAGATTCCAATTTGTTGGGAATGTGAATATTTTGTTGCAATGTACCATAGAGAGCAACATTGAAGAATACCACATTTTACCACATTTGCATGATAGAGGATGCAGAGATGGATCTAGCATCTAGACATATACATCTACAACATATCCAAAATTTAGAGAATTTGGCTTCGATTCCAAAGAGATATTGCCTACCAAAGATTACCTATTTTCATAGACTAGATTCGAGAAGTGTTGTCTATCCTATGGGGGGTTGCTATGCTTATGTGAGGAAATTTATTTGGTGGGATGCATGGGATTGCATCAGATCAGTGGTTCCCATAGACTACCCCTTAGGAGGAGTAGCTAAATATTATTTGCACGGGTTCTTGATCAAGAGCAGCAAGTCCACTTTCAGTTTGACGAGAGTAGCATAGTGCAAATATGTGCCCCTTCTCATTGATGTTAAAGGGGGAGAGATAAATCATCTTGTGAAAAAATTAGGGGCAGAGAGAGTGTAGGAAATGTTGTGCAAGTTGTCTAATCTAAGAAAAATGGGGAGAGCAAGTCATGTGAAAGAATATTGCAAGGACAAAAGAGTGTAAGAAAATTTGTGTAGGTTATCTAATCATAAAAAATAAAGGAGAATGTTGGAAGGGAATGGATGCTATCTTTGATGGTTTTTCACATCATGTGTTTCCATCAATGACAAAGGGGGAGATTATTTCAAATATGTATCTAACCAACATTGTCATTGATGCCAACATATTTGTGTTGTTATTAGTGTCAACTATGCTCTCGTATGTGATTTGCATTTATTCTATGTTGATCCTATGTTGGTGCAGATTTGAAGTGTTGTTTAAAGAAATCATTGGGTGATATATCATTGATTACAACTTCTAGTTTAGTCAAGAGTAAAAATTTTGGTCACCTTTTTGTGAACTAGTCTAACAAAGTTGGTTATTTGCAGATTGGGAGAAATGTATCTGCTCCACAGTTCTCTACTAGTTTGTTTTAGATCGTGTGGATCTAGAAGAAGGTTTTTAATGGTGTTATCTATGTCCCTTCAAGATTGTGCATGGTTTACTGCTCTGGTATAAATATTTAAGTGAGCCTCTAGTAAAATGGTCTAGTAACTTTCTCCACATTTCTTGCATATTGAATATCTTTTTCTATGGGTTGGAAGTTATTTAGAGGGATTTTTGAAGATAGTATGTGCCAAGTTTGAGCCTTGGGTATGAAGATTTGAGGGAGTTATGTTCACCAAAGTGATAATTACTTTTTTTTTTGGGCATTTAGTGATGACTCGGAGAATGTATTCTATTCTACATTTGTTTGCATTTAATATTTTGGTTTGTGGTTCTAGAATTAGGTTTGCAATATAGTTATGTGCCTTCAGCTAAAATGGTTATTGGTTTGGTGGTTTGGAAGTGATCTCTTCTTTATGAAAGTGTTGTTTAAAGTGCTCTGGTTTGATAAATTCTATAGTTAATATGGTAAGAGCTTGTGTTGAGATTCTTGGTGATTATAATGAGCTTGCAGATGTCTCTTGATCATGTTTCTACCTTTTGATCGGTCCATGATATGTTCAATGGCTAGTTTTCACACTTGAGGGTTTACAAACAGTATAGTCCATGTGAGCAAGGGTTTCAAGTTAGTGACCGACATGTGAATAGAATCAAATGGCCTAACTGACTGACATGTGAATATTTAATGAAGATGGTGCTAAAAAGGTGACATGGTTTATCAAGATCAAATATGATTCAATGGAAAAAATAATAAATTAAATGCATATCAAATTCTACGGGAAAAACAAGGACTAAATTTGGTAAATTATTGATAATGAGGTTGATTGGTGTGTAACCTGATGTGAGATATGTAAAATCTTATTGGATGCCATCATTAATAGATAGAACAATATATGGGCAGCTCGATGTTCTGACACTTGCTGATATAGGTTACAAGTGAAAAACCCTAACAGAGGGTTTGACTCGTAAAAAATATATGAAGGCATGAGTTAGAAGAAGAGTGTGTGTGTGTGCTTGAATGAACATGTGAGAGAGAGAACTGTAATAGAGAAGAAGAATCATGAAATATAAGAATCTGATTATAGTAGTGTGAGAGTGAACATAGAGAGAAGTACATAATATGTTGAATCGATGCATCATAGGTTGAGCATAACAATGTTATGAATAGTTGATTGAAAATATTTGTAAGAGGTTGTAGTCTCCATTAGTACTAAGTTGTAGTAGCTCAGTTCAAGGTGTTGTAGCATCCTTGAATTTTATGCTTCTAAAACAGGGAGTCAAAGCTTCATTAGGGTTGTAGCCCTTAAAATTTGTAACAAAACATTGATGCTTGTGAGGCTAGATTAGGATGGTAGTTACTAGCAACATTTCTCACCATGGTTTTTCCCACATTCAATTTTCCACGTACATTTTGTGTTATGCGTTTGTCTCTCTCTTGATTGTGAGTACTTTAGTTGTTTATGCTTTGAATTCCTCATTTGAGTTGTTACGTTTATTTCAGCTAAAGGTCACTCTAGGTTTTAAAATTTACAATCTATAGATTCAACCCCATCTCATTAGATCATTGTGTTCTAACAAGAAGAAGAATATATATTGAAGAAGAAGAAGCTCTAAAACCTGCTCCCAAGACACCAAAATATGTATAGAAAAATCATCCTGAAGTATAGATAATTGGAGATAAAAGTGAAGGTGTAAAGACAAGAAGAAAAATGGTGGCAATTGAGGTTAATCTATGTTTACATTCCAAGTTAGAAACTAAAATAGTGTGAAAAGTATGCAAAGATGAGAATTGGGTTAGAGAAATGAAAGAGGAATTGCAACAAATAGAGAAGAATCAGACATGGGAATTGGTTCCTAGACTTGTAAACAAGAACATTATTAGTACAAAGTGGGTGTTGAGGAATAAGTTGAATGAGAATTGTGAAGTAGTAAGAAACAAAGCAAGACTTGTATGCAAAGGTTATTCATAGGTTGAAGGAATAGACTTTGAGGAGACATTTTCGCTAGTGGCAATAATGGAGGCCATCTTGATGTTTTTAGTATTTTCTGCTCACAAAGATTTCAAGGTATATCAGATGGATGTTAAGTTTGCATTCCTAAATGGAGAATTGGAAGAAGAGGTATACATGGAACAACCGAAGGGATTTCAAGGTATATCAAATGGATGTTAAGTTTGTATTCTTGAATGGAGAATTGGAAGAAGAGGTATACATGGAACAATCGAAGGGATTTCAGTTATCAGATAAACCAAACATGGTATGTAAGTTGAAAAAGGAAATATATGGACTTAAATAGGCTCCCAGAGCATGGTATGCAAGGTTAGACAAATATTTTACACATCAAGGGTTCAAGAAAGGCTCCGTATATAGTAATCTTGATTTCAAGGTTGAAGGAAACAAAATTTTGATAGTGGTTGTGTATGTTGATGATATTATCTTCAGAGGAAATGAGGGTATGTGGAAGAGATTTGCAAAGAAGATGCAAAAAGAGTTTGAAATGTCTATGATTGGTGAGTTGAATTTCTTTATTGGACTTCAAGTGAATCAAACTATTAAGGGAATATTAATTTCACAATCAAATTATGTCATATTTTTTGAAGAATTTTGGAATGGATGATTTCAAATTCATCTATACCCCTATGGTGACTAGATGCAAACTAAATAAAGATGATGAATCTCCTAAATTTTATCAAAGCATGTATAGATCTATGATTGGTGAACTGTTATATATATTACCACTACTAGATTAGATATCATGCATGCAGTATGTTTGTTTGATTTATTTCAAGTAGAACCCAAAGAAGCACATGTTACAACCATGAAGAGGATAATCAGATATATAAAAGTCACTCCATATTATGGCTTGCCATAGCCTAAGGATATTGATTTAACTTTGAGTGATTGCACTAATGTAAATTGGGTTGGTTGTGTGGATGATCGAAAGAGTACAAGTGGTCGTGCATTCTTTCTTGGAGGAAGATTGGCTTCATGGCTAAGCAAGAAATAGGATTCAATTTCTTTATCCACTACAGAGGTTGAGTACATTACTACAACATTGTTGCACACAGGTATTATGGATGAAGCAAACATCGAAGGATATAGGAGTTATATGTGATGATTGTATCCCTATCTTCTATAATAATACAAGTGCAATAAATATTTCAAAGAATCCATTAATGCATTTAAGGAAAAAACACATATCTATCATATATCATTTCTTGAGAGAAAAGGTATTGGAGAATTAAGTCAAACTGGAGTATGAGTGTGTATGTTTGTGTTTTCATTGATGTTTTCATTGATGTCAGCACAATAGAGGTTGGTGTAGAGAAAGGAAACAAGTGATTGCAAGTTTTGCATGTATATTTGAGATATAGTTATAGAGATTTTATGAGTACATGGAGCTATCTTTATGGTGTTGCAGGTGTGCTAATATGATGAGTTACAAAGTGATTTTGAGAAAAAGTGAAGACAAAATTGTGTGTGTTTATAATGTGCTTTGGTTTGTGCTCCACATTTCTTCTATGTTGTTCCTATGCTTGTATAGATCTAAAGTGTTGTTTATGGGAATCCTTGGGTGATATATCCTAGATTATAGTTTCTGGTTTGATGAAGAGTGAAATTTGTGTTCACTGGTGTGTGAATTGGTCTAGCAGAGTTATTTTTCTGTGGACTGGGAGAAATGTGTCTACTTCATAGTCCATCCATTGGTTTGTTGGATTTGACTATAGTGACTAGAAAGTGCAGATGAGAGGTTACTTGATCTCTCTTAGTTACAAGACTTTGAAAGATTTTGAGACAAAATATGTTGCACCAGAAAGTGGTCCATCTTCTATACATGAGATTTTTGGCCATGAGGAAAATGAAAAGGCAATGTATGTAGTCTATATTGCTTTATCTAATACTGAGCAAACAAAATTTATTTCTTTTTGGCACTACTAGTTTGGAAAAAGTTGGAAGATATCTCTGAAGGAAATGATAGAGTCAAATTGTCAAAGAAGCTAATAGCTAAGCAAAGATATGAGAACTTTAAAATGGAATAAGGTGAAGATATTGCAATCTATTTTAAGAGGGTTGATATTGCAATAAATGAAGTAAAAATTCAAGGTAGTACTCTAACAGATGAATATGCAATGGAGAATATTTTGATGACCCTACTAGAGAGTTACAATGATAAAGTCTCTACCATTGAGGAAGTGTATGATCCTAAGAAGTTCACTAAAGAAAAACTATTTGGAAACTTGACCACATTTGAAATGAGGAAATTTGGAAGGAAAACAAGAAAAAAAAGATATCCTTCAAAGACACTAAGATAGAAGATGATCTAGATAGTGAAGGTTTAGAGGAGTTGGAAGAAAATTTTACAAGGAAGTTGAGGAAAGGTACCGGTAAGTACAAAGGTATGTTACCTTTCAAATGTTTCAATTGTGGAAATATTGGTCACTATGCTTCAAGATGTCCAAACAGAGCTCTATAAATAATAAGAGCAGAGACAATAAAGACAAAAGGGACAAGAAGTTCAAGAGACTATACTATGTTAGAGAAGATGTTGGAATTTCTAATGATGAATCTAATTTTGAGGGAGGTAATGATGAAATCTTATTCTTAGCCGTAGAGAATGAAGATAATATAAGAATCAAATTCAAGGCTAGGGTAGAGAATGAAGATAATATAAGAATCAAATGTTTAAGGACTGATAGAGGTGGAAAATTCACTTCCAATGAGTTTAATACAATGTATGAAGAGCATGGCATAAAGAGACATTTTCTCTTCTCCTAGAACTCCTTAGTAGAATGGAGTTGTTGAGAGGAAGAATCCGACTGTTCAAGAGGCTACAAGGACTATGATGAAAGAGGAAAATGTACTTGATGTATATTGGAGAGAAACAATCTAGCTACTGTTTGTATTCTTAAGAGAGTTCAGATTAGAGGTAACAACACAAACACTCCTTATGAGCTATAGACTAGAAAGATTCCTACTATTAAGTACTTTAAGGTGTTTGGAAGAAGATGCTATATTAAAAGAGATGATTAGAATCTTGAAAAGTATGATGGTTAATTAGTCATGTTTGGAGATGATTCTGGTGTAAATATTGTTGGAAAAGGAATAGTTTGTTTTGATGGAAAAAATAGCATTGATGATGTCTATTATGTTAAGGGATTAAGGCATAATCTTGAGTGTTGGAAAAATGTGTAGCAAAGGATTCAATATTGTGTTTCAGGATAACACCTATGAGATTAGAAAAGGGTCTAGAACTGTGGTTGTTATAGGAAGAACATATGGGAACATTTATCAGCTTAAGGGTGTTGATGGCCAGTGCCTTGTTTCTCAAGTTAATGAAATTCCATTTGTGTTTTCATTAGGTTTGGCTGACTTGGTGTCTACACAACATGCAAAGGAAGTGTGTGATTGATCCAAGATGTTGTTTTGAGATTCTGGTAGTAGTGAAGAAGTGAGAAAGTGAATTGAGGCCTAGTAGTACATTAATATGTTAGACTCCTAAAAGTAGTAAGCTAATGGTGTCTGTAATCTTCTGATCAAGGCTATGGATGTGTGTAATTTGTTGTGGTAGATGTTTTATTATCCTTTTTTATATGTAGGTAGTGATCCTACCTTCTAGATAGTGAGTCAGAACTATTTGTAGGAAGTGATCCTTTTATCCAGATAGTGAGTCCTTTTTGGGCAGTGAGCCCTTTGGTAGTGAGCCTCTTTGTAATTGGTTTCACAATTACTTTATATTGTGAGTTAGTCCTCACCATGGTTTTTCCCTTATTGGGTTTTCAATGTAAATCTGGTGTTTCTTGTGTTGATATTACTTTCTATTATTTTCACTTCATGCATATACTTAATAATAGATTAAAGTGGATGTGGAGTTAATAATTATTTGAGATTTGTGATTATGATTAGTGACAACTTTGAAGGTTGTTGCATTTACTATGGGTGAATGTGAAGGAATCTGAGATGTGTTCCATTGTATGGTGAAGTGTGTTATGTGGTCTACATGTTATCTTCTTATTACAGAAGCATGTACGTCAAAGTTCATTTGTGTTTTCATTAGGTTCGGCTGACCTGGTGTCTACATTTCATGTAAAGGATAAGTATCAATTAAGAAATTATTTGATTGATCTGAGATTTTTTCTTAGGTCTTTGTTAAGTTTTTGTTTTGTCCACTCTCATTCTCTTCCACTGTAGGAATATAGAGTTTCCAACCTAATTTGAATTTGTAATATGAAGTGTGTGTTGCCAACCTTCAAAAAAAATTCTAAGGTTTATTATGGTATAAATACAAGTTGAGTTGTTATGGATTGATGTATTAGAATGTCACAATCATGATAATTAAGAGTATTTGAAAGTTAATTGAGGAAGAAATATGCTAATGTGTTAGACTCTTGAAAGTAGTGAGCTAATGGTGTCTACAATCTTCTGATCAAGGCTGCAAATGTGTGTAATTTGTTCTGGTGGATTTTTCTATTATATTTTGTGTCTATAGGTAGTGAGCTTCCTTGTTGGACAGTGATTCCTATTTGTAGGTAGTGAACCTTGTATCTAGACAGTGAGTCCAATTTTGCGTAGTGATCCCTTTTGTAGTGAGCCTCTTTGTAATTAGTTTTGGAATTATTTTATATTGTGAGTTAATCCTCACTATGGTTTTTCCTTTATTGGGTTTTCCACATAAATTTGGTGTTTCTTATGTTGATATCTATTTTTATTATTTACATTTCATGTTCATACTCAACAATAGATTAAAGTTGATTTGAAGTTGATAATTATTTGAGAATTGTGGATGTGATATGTGACAACTGATCCAACCCCCTCTTAGTTGTCTTGTTCCTTTCAACAATTGTTGCAAGTATGAGTGTGTATGGTGGTGTTGTCATTGATATTTTCATTGATGTCAACATAGTATAGGTTGTTGCAAAGAAAGGAAAGAAGTGATTGTAGGTTTTTCATGTATATTTTAGATACTATATAGATGTTGTGAGTAAATGGAGCTATCTTTATGGTGTTGCAAGTGTGCTAATATGATGAGTTAACAAGTGCTTTTGAGAAATAGTGAAGACATAATTGTCAGTGTGTTTAGAATGTACTCTGGTTTGTGCTCCACATTTCTTATATGTTGATCCTATTCTTGTATAGATATGAGGTGTTTTTTATGGGCATCCTTGGGTGATATATCCTAGATTATAGTTTATGGTTTTATGAAGAGTGAAATTTGTCTTCACTGGTGTGTGAACTAGTCTGGAAGATTTATTTGTCTATTGATTGGGAGAAATTTATCTACTTTGCAGTCCTCCACTAGTTTGTGTGGCACCTTATTAAAGTTATTAGGAGGTATAACTTTGGTATAGTTGAGCAGGAATCCCAATTTTATGCATGAATTTCCCCATAGCCACTTGCTTGTGTGTGAGTACATACCAGGCATGAGTGTATGTTTTTTACCTTTTAGGACTTCTCACTTGGTGTACAACCATGAATTCCATCACCTTAGAGTGAGTATGTGTTTTTAGGAAAAACAACCTAGATCTGATCCATACCGTGTTGGATAAACAATCAAAGCTTGATCCAATTTTTTTGTTTTCATCTTTTTCTCTTTGGAATTGTATGCTTGTGCCTTTTGTTTTTCTTGATATCATTTTCATGTGTGTTCCTTTTTGCTTATGTTGGTTTGTCATGGGATCTTGATCCTAGGGGCTTGATCACCCTCTTGATCATTATTGTCCCATCTTGATAGCATTGGTACATTTGAAACCCTCTTGATGTGTGCATTGGTCTACTTTAGCATGAGTTTGAAGCAAGTTCATCCTCTCACTAAAGTGGGGGCTATATGGAGTTACCGACAAAGTAACCCTTCTACTTTTTCTAACTTGTTTTGGACCTCCTTGTGATTTTGGCTTAATGTAGCCTGATTTAATGTTGTAATATGAATACCACATTCACATTAGGTCTTGGGCCCTTGTGAACTAAAGGGATTCAAATGATACCTTACTTAAATGTTGTAAAGTTTTGTAACATACTTTCACTCTTTTCTAGGCTCTTGTTAATAAAATAACCTTTTTTCATCATTTATCAAGCCATATTTCAAAGTGTTGTAAAGTGTCATAAGACACTTTCATAGTTTCTTAGGTTTTTCATTAATAATTGGGCTTTATTATGCTATAATTGGTGACACTTTGCATCCACAAACCTTATTTATGTGTATTTTCAAGAATAATCTTGACAAATATCATTTAAAACATCAAAATCATGAAACCCACCTCAAATTCCTAAGGTGGAACTTATTTTCCATTATGAGAGAATGAGTCCCCTTAGGTGGAACCCATTTTCCTAGGTTGGTGAATGAGTCCCCTTTAACTCAAAATTCAAATTTAATTTAAATTTCTCACGAGTTTTTTATTCTCCAAGATCTAAGGCCAGCCTATAGTGTCATAATTTTGGGAATTAGTGCATAATTGAGTATAAATAAAAATTTCTTTCTCTCATTTTTATCCCCAAGGATTCAAGTATTCATGCATATAGTTCATAAGAGGATTTGAGTATTCACAAGAGCATTCAATGCATTTCAAGGGAAGATTATCAAGCATTCAAGAGAATTCTTCAAGTGTCAATCATCATTTCAAATATTGTTTGCATCATGTTGTTTTAGAGCTAACAATTGTGGTGTAGGATTGTGTGATTCATGTAATAATTGCATTCAAGATATATCAACATCAAGCTATGTTCCAAGTCCTCAACCATTGGAGTCATTACTTACATGTTTGCAACACTTTATTACAACGGTTTGGTGAGTTGCAACGTCATTATTTTTTCATTCATCATTCTCTATTTTATTTCATTTTATTTCAAGGGTTTAATTACCAACAAGGGGATTGACCAAGGAAAACCCCTATCCACTAACCAAACAAAAGTTTTCTCTCTTTGCATGTGATTTGCGGTTCTAGGTTGTAAATTTGTCATTAAGTTGTCCAAGTTGTAAACAAGCCTTGGAGAAGCTTAGAGAAGGTATTGTTGGTGATTTTCCCAATAGAACCAAAAAAATCTCTAAAAAGTAGCCAACTCTTATAGTGAAGAACTACAGGGTTAGTGGCCAACACAATGAGTATAGGATTTTGCAATCCTTACTCCTTCACTTTAGGCTCTATGAAACCTAGGAGGGTGATCCCAATTGTGTTTCTGTGAAGTAATATTTGATTATTAATTCATTTATACACAAATTGATTCCTATTTGGGTGATCCCACAATAGTGGTTTACAATTTTTGGCCAAACTAGACACTAGAATAATTTTTTTAACTAAATCTTCACTTTTGGGCACCTATAGTGGCTAAACTATCAGGAATTTGAAGATGCTACAAACTAGAGTTTCATGACATTTTTTTTGTAGATTCTAAATTAAAAAAATTCAAAATTTTTGGAATCAGATTGCACTTCTTTTTCCATCTCCCTCAAAAACTAGTTTTTTTCATAAAATAGCATTTTTAACAAGTGAAGCTCACCGTATAACACATAACTTTTTTTCCATGAAGGATAAAATTCTTATTCTTTCAAATTTAGATTTGTAACTATAATATCTAGTGCTTCCACTTGGTTAGATATTTTTTTTATTCAATATTTTTTCTTTAATCAAGTTTCAAAGTCAAACCAATTACAATTCATACATAGTGCGACTGTATAACACATAAAAAAAAATTATATATCAAAATAAAAAAAAAAATTGTTGGATCAAGGACTTCAATATCTGGTGCACTCATATTTTTCAAAAAAACAATTGATAATCTTCTATTTTTCCACATGTGTAGAACAAAGAGTTTTATTTTTTGGTGAAAAACCTACATTCATAAGAAATAAAAAAAATATAATAATTAAATTAAATTTATTTAAAATTATACTTTTTTGGAAGCTTATAATAAGGACTACATACTTACAAAAAATAAATTTTAAATGAATTCATTTGATCCCCTGAAAGGTAAATCAAAAGTTGTTTTTTATCAACATTTTAATAGGTGTAAAGGAGACTCTATTATAGGTATGGTTTAAAACTAGTGGGGTTCTATCCAAGGGGGTTTGATCTAAGGTAGTTTGATCGAACCCTCTTTAATTGTAATGCTTTAAATGAAACTTTTAAAGAATCATTATATTTTCTAAAAAATGTGATTTTAGCAAAAATCAGAATCTCCCAGAAATTGTAAACCAACTTTGTGGGATCAACCATTTACTACAAATAAAATCCTTCTCACTGAAGATTTGGAAGATCTTCAAATGAATGACTATCTATTTGCTAAGAATTGGGGATATTCTTTAACCCACACTTATCCTTGAAAATATTTTTAATTGAATATTATTCTTATTTTAAGTCCATGGCCAGGTACGCTATTTGCTCATTTCATGCATAATTTTTCTAACAAATGGACCAATGCCTCATCAATTAGAGCAACGAATTCAATTATGTAAGAATATGAAATATATAAACTACTTAATTTAGAGATGGGCAGACTATCTTCATATTGCTTTTCATTTATGAAAACTTACAATGCCTGAAACACTCACTTCTTATAAATCCTAAGAAATTCCTTACAAAATCTATAACCCTATTCAAGCATTTTTAATTAACTCCTTGAGTTAAAGCTGAAAATGGAATAATACATTCAAATGGAACATCTAAAGATAAATGATAACACCATTAGTATTTTTCATTTATAACTTGTAAGAAATGTACATAGGAGAGTATTTGTTTCCAAACCAAGACTTGTTTCGATATCAGTAGTTTCTCTACATCTTATTTAAGACTATTACATATAGGATTTCATACCCAAGACAAACTATTGGCCTATTTAGCAATATTCTACTTTAAGTGCCTTTCCTGAACTTAGCTTTCACCTAAAACCCTTATTGAGACTTAAAAATCCAACCTCTGTAATAAGCCTTGATATCCCTTTTATAGAATAAGGGATCAACAAGCATCAAGCTTCATTACATTTACATTTCATTTCATTTGCACCAGAATTTGAGACATCCTCAGTTGGTTACATGCAATCATTTAAGGAAAATGGAAGAGTAAAAGACCACATTCCATATTCCTTACATGAAGACATGCCAGTTCCTCAATAAGTAGACTTTGTTGCAAAATTTTTGAATCCTCATCATTGTTGACCAAAGAAGATTCTCCATGAGTAGCTCTAGCATAGACTTGTATATCGTATGTAAAAAAACACATGTCGCCAAGGTCATTTAATCTGGCACTTCTCCAATATACCAGCCCAAAAACTTTCCACATTAGCACTAGAAGCAAGAAATCACAAGAATGATGAGTAGGACAATCTGGACAACAAGGGCATGGTATCATCAAAACCAAAAATATGGCACACTCATCACTCTGAGTCATCAACCTCAGAGGATACTCACCCACATTTCGGTCATGATGGGACTAGAGAAACTGTCACCACCTTCTTGTAAGAAACCTTGGATGGTACTAGGGAGAGGGGATAATAATCACCCTCTAGATCAGTGCCACCCTCATTGTCTGAAGGGTTATTAGAAATCTCACTTAGAGAGTTACATCCTCCCAAATAGGCCTTACAATGTTTACTATCCTTTTTTTCCTTGTTTTCATATTCCACTAGCCTCTTCTCTTTGTGCTTCACCAATTCTTTTGAAACAATTCGGATTTGTAGACAAGAGCTACCCTTGACAACATACTTCTTGAATTTTTTGCATCCCTTTCTGCTTTTTTGGCGTAGTAGGAGCTCCTTGTGTCTCTATTTCGTCCTTAGGAGCATTTTCTTCTGATTCAAGAAAATTGCATCCCTTAGACTCTATAACCACCATGGTAGACCTACTCATCTAGGACAACAATGTCTACTTCCTAACTCAGGAAGAAATTAATATTCACACACTTCTTTACTAACCCATGGGTATGTGCATGATCATGATGGGCCAAAAAGTGGCAATATGATGGGTATGTGGCTGGCAACTATTTTTTTACCAAAAAGTTAATGAAATGAAAAAGGTTTTTAAAGGAGATTCTCATCTTTCCACCGATATAAATTATGCTTTACTTTGAATTTAATAAGTAATTATTATTCATTTTCTATTCAAATTACGACTAAAGTCCTGATTGATAGGCTGATTGAGAAACATATATAGCTTTCAAACAGTATCACATTTTTTGAATCCAAAACACGTGTCACATTCTATGATTCACATACTATAGGATTAAAAAAATAAAAATTGAATTTCATTATGTATTGACCAAGTTCAGGTGGTTAGACATACAAGTTTTTTTTTTTTAATTTGTAAGAAAAAATTCATAATTAATTATTTAATTGGAAAAAAAAATTACAAAAAAAATATGCATCACATCAGGGCATTAGTCCGCTACTTATATCTAAAATATTATAAAAAAATATTATCATTTTATTGTGGTTAGGGTGGTCAGATAGACACCTACTTCTTATTTTGTCCCTAAATTTATGTACCACTGCATTGAAATTTCAAATTTTCACCAAATAGATTTTTTATTTTTTTAAACCTAGTAGTTTAGAAACTACATTCAATGTTTTACATATTCTATTCTTACATATTTTTGAAATAATATAGATAACTTATTCAAATTTTTACGTCAAGTTGCCTAACTCTGATTTTTCTTATTTTTTTGCCACTTAAGGGCCTACTTTTTCCATGATGATCCTGCACATACCCACATTCCTCTTATTCACTATAGAATAAAATATTACAAAGGTGAATAACAAGCAATCTGCATTAAATAGCCAATTTGAAGCATGCAGAATTAATGATTCAATAAATCCTTGTGTGAGTGAGTTGAAAATTTTAATAGCTTGGCTTTTAAACTAGGCTATTGATTTTAAAGCATTTAAAACTTCATCCATAGTGATCTGAGCCTCATTTTTATGCCTTTAGCAACTTTCTCATAGAAAACAACAATGCTAGCTCAAGTGTTGCCACATGTCTCAATCTTGATTAATCATATTCAAACTGTCGATTAGCATGTATAGCCAACCTAATCTATTCTTTCTTCATTAAAATCAAGGAAGTACATAAGACCAGTGCTTCTTGGAGAGAATATTTCCATAGACACTTCATCGCTCATCATTGATCTTCCCCAAATTTTAGGGTGTAATCAGCGATGAAATTATTGATGCGATGATGTTTAGTCCATTGGATCATCCCATTTTAAAACCACATCAATGGTTCTCCATTCATCACCTTCCTCTATATGATGTCCTTAGGATTCTACCACGTTGCCCTTTCATCAATAGCCATTGCCTATCATGGATGAATACCATTCTTGATCAGCCTTATCAGTGATGTAAACATCCCTATGATGAATCTTAGCCCTTGGATCTATAGCCCGTTCCTTGATCATGTCCTCCTTTCCATTCTGCATCGCTAATTCAAACTTTTCACCTCGGCTTCTATCAGCTACGGGAGATGTGAAGAAATCAGATTTAGACACATACACCTACATGAAAATCAATGATAGAAAAGACATCACACATATGATCTTATCATATTGGCAAAAGAAACCTTTGAAATAATAACATCGCTCATTGGTAATTTTGAACTTGAGCTTTGCAATGAGTCTGTGATGAGCAATAAAAAATAAGGCCATCACTCATCGCTAATTCTCCTCATACAGTTTGTAAGCAATTAGCTATGAGAATATTTACACAATTAAAATGTTATCGTGTATCCCTAATGTGGAACTTAGCTTTTAAAACATATCTGTGATATGTGAAAAAGAACATAAGGCTTGGGGCTTCATTTATAACTATTACAATATTGAGGACTCAAAATCCATTAGCGACAAGTGATCCCTCAATGAACATCGCTCATCGTGAATTTAAATTAAGAGCTCTGGTAGCTATCTACGATGAGCGATATCAAGGAAGCATCGCTTCATCGCTTATCACCAATTCAAATTATGCACTTATGAAGAAATCAATGATGAGTGATAAAGTAAGATAGCCATCGAGACTTAAGTGAAAACCCAAAGCACATGCACTTAAGTTGTTCTAATGAAAGGGACACTCAAGAATGTCATGAGAAAATGGGCTTGAGAACTTCTAAGTCATGAAATGCAAAGGATACATGTAAAGGCCAAATGGCCCTCTACTTATCCTTATAAGAAATTGTAAATTCAAACCTAGGCATGAGGGACTGGTCAGCTGATGACATTAAATAACATAAAACATAACTTAGGCAACAAAAGACCGAGAATACAAGTCACTCCAATAATACAATGATCAAGGGTTGTAGAACTAAGTATAGACTATTTCTGCAAGGTTTTAATCAACATAAAACTCTAATACAGTGATGGGGACAACCAAATATCATAAATGAGGACCCAAGCCAAAAAAATTACAGGTTTAACGTGAAACCAAGAAATGTTTTGAGGGCTTCCATTAGTGGCTCCTGTTGGGGACACATGCCTCTTGTAGGCATGGTGAGATCCCAGAATTTTAGGTGATGCAAACCAGGCACAAGAAAAAATTCAAAAAGAAACAACATATGTACAAAATTTGACATAGGCCAAAAGACCTAGAAAGGGAGATCCAATATCCACCCTACTTGAAAATTTCTTCAAAAATTAAAATTGTAATATGCACTCAATAGTCTAACCAGGCTTTATTTCCTATATGGTGGCACCAAGCCATGGAAACCTTGGGCTAATTCTTGCTTCTTTCAAAACACAACCTCTTGAACTTGAACTGATATCCTTCCATCCAAATTTGTACCTATTATGGGTATGTGCATGATCATGATGGGCCAAAAAGTGGCGATATTGATGGGTATGTGTAGGGTATGTGGCTAATGACTCTTTTTTTACCCAAAATTCATGAAACGAAAAGGGTTTTTAAAGGATATTCTTAGCTTTCCACTAGTATAAATTATCCTTTTCTTTGAATTTAATAAATAATTATTATTCATTTTCTATTTGAATTATGACTAAAGTCTTAATCGATAGGTTGATTGAAAAACATCTATAGCTTTCAAACGGTGTCACATTTTTTGAATCTGAAATATGTGTCACATTCTATGCTTCTATACTATAGGATTAAAAATAAAAGTTGAATTTCATGAAGTTTTGACCAAGTTAAGGTGGTTAGACATACAAGTTTTTATATTTTTCAAAAGTTGTAAAAAAATCATAAATAATTATTTACATGGAAAAAAATTACAAAAAAATATGCATCACATCGATACATGAGTCCTCTACTTATATCTAAAATATTATAAAAAAAAATATTATCATTTTATTGTGGTTAGGGTGGTCAGACAAACATCAACTTCTTATTTTTTCCCTAAAATTTAAGTACTACTGCATTGAAATTTCAAATTTTCACCAAATAGATTTTTATTTATTTTTAATAAACCTCTAGTAGTTTAGAAACTACATTCAATTTGGTACAGATTCTATTCTTACATATTTTTGAAATAATATAGATAACTTATTCAAAATTTTATGTCAAGTTGCCTAACTCTAATTTTTTTGAATTTTTTGCCACTTAAGGGCATTTTTTTCCCATGATGATCCTGCACATACCCTTATACCACTGCAATAAGAGTGACTTCATTCCCACCTAAACAAATTCCATGAGTCTTCTGAACAAGTGAGAATCTACATGATTACAATCATTGCCACTAACATCTCTCACAACTTTTCTAAGCATAACATTGCCAATGAAATCTCTATCATTCTTCATTGTATAATTAGGTATAAAGTAGATAATTTCATCATCACATGACACATATGTGTTATGTTCATTATATGAAGCATGTTCATATTGAAAATACCATTCCTTGTTATTTATCTCATTGAGATGCTTCATCAAAATGCCCCCCAACTGAACTGGGAACTAAAAGTGTAGATACTCTTCTAAGTAGTTGGCATCATGACACTCAACCTTGTCTACAACATCTGTATCAAATATAAAACATTCATATGCAATTCCCTCAAGGAGCTCATCAATGTGTTGCTTGATTTTCTTAAGGAAATACTTTGACCTTGTATCAGATGTATCCTCATAATTCTCAGCAAAGAGTGGATTATCTCAGTACCAATAAGGATCATCATTTCTCATTTCTAGTGAAGATGGAGGCTCACCAAATAGGGGGTTTTCAATTACACTCATGTTTGACATAAAAGCCTCAACTTTCTCATCATGAAGGTCCAATTCCTTCAAGTCATTATTGCATTCAAAATCACTGTAATCACTAGAAGAGAAGATAGACACATTTTAAACTTCATTTTCACCTTCAGATTGTCTAGTACAACCATCAAGAATTCCTGCCATATCCACATGATTTGAAATATCATGGTCAGAAAGCTCTTCAAACTATGTATCATTATCAACAAAAATTAGTGGCTTCAAATTCTCATCATAATGCACAATATGGTCGTCTAATAGTGAACTTATGTCAGTGTATGTGAAGAATCATCATGGAAAAATAGGCCCTTAAGTGGCAAAAAAATTAGAAAAATCAAAGTTAGGAAACTTGACGTAAAAATTTGAATAAGTTATCTATATTATTTAAAAAATATGTGAGAATAGAATCTATATAAAATTGAATGTATTTTCTAAACTACTAGGTTTGTTTTAAAAAAAATATATATATATTCAAATGGTGAGAATTTTAAATTTCAATTCAGTAGTACTTAAATTTTAGGGAAAAAATAAGAAGTAGGTGTCTGTTTGACCACCCTAACCACAATAAAATGATAATATTTTTTTGTAATATTTTAGATATAAGTAGAGAACTCATGTCCCAATTTGATGCATTTTTTTTAAATTTTTTTCCAAGTAAATAATTAATTATGATTTTTTTATTACAACTTTTAAAAAATATAAAAAACTCGTATGTCTAACCACCTTAACATGGTCAAAACCTCATGAAATTCAATTTTTCTTTTTTTAATCCTATAGTATGCAAAGCATAGAATGTGACATGTTTTGGATTCAAAAAATGTGATACCGTTTGAAAGCTATAAATATTTTTCAATCAGGCTATCAATGAGGACTTTAGTCATAATTTGAATAGAAAATGAATAATAATTACTTATTAAATTCAAAGTAAAGAATAATTTATATTGTTGGAAAGTTGAGAATCTCCTTTAAAAACCATTTTTCGTTTCATCAATTTTGGGTAAAAAAAGTCTTCAGCCACATACGCATCATATTGCCACTTTTTGGCCCATCATGATCCTACACATAGCCATCATTAACATATTGTATGCTAATGTTATCCTCATTTATTATAAAAATTTCCAACTCTATTCCATACAAACCATTTTGACTGGAAGAATAACAATCAACATGATCTACCTCCTGAGTTGAAAATGCATGAATAGGTCCAATCATAACAAGCTCACTGTTGAAAAAGATTTCAACCCTATCAGTATTATAATCAGGACTACATGGTTCTTGCATGTTGAATGATGAGTAAATTAGTTCATTAATTTTCTTATCTTCAAAAAAATTACTAGTTTTATTTGAACCATAAGAGTACAGATGAGCCCTTCCTGTGACCTTGTCATTGTTATAGCTAATGGTCTCATTACAAGGTGAGATATGAAAAATATCTGAAATCATTTCCATCTCTTTATTAGTACTATGGAATAATGCATAAGATAAAACACTAGGGATGTAAGTGATTTGATATTCATTTTTTAATTTTTGACTTACACCTTTCATCAACATTTGGTATTTTAGGGTAGAAAATTCTTGTAGACAAATAACTCCTTTGCATTCCATATTTCAAGTTGTTTTCAATATCCATGGCTATCCCATATGCCTGATGCAATGTTTTTGGATCCTTATCTCTTAGTAGATATCTCATCTCATTATGAAAATATCCCAAATAAATAACTAAACATACTACATCACTTAGTCCCAAAACATCAAGAATGTCCCTTAATGTTTTAGCAAATCTCTAATTAAATGTTGGGACTAGCTCATCCTCTTATTTCTCAATGCTCATAAATTTATTGAGCAAAGAACTAGCATTGATTCTTTCACCAAATTTCTTCATGAACACTACTCTGAACTCCTCCCATTAATACCATAGAAATTGATGGGTCCATATCTTTCAATGTTGAAATTTTTCTTATAATTACATGACAAGGGTTGAGCACTATGCATTGTTACATTTGGGTCCACATAGGGATGCATAGGTTGATGATACATTTTCTTATACCCTTACAGGCCTTTTCCTATTAATGTTGAAGTTACACTGGGTACTTCAAACTTCTTTTACAACATCATGACCTAAATATTTTTCAATACAAAATTATATCTCAACTTGCTTAAGATCTTCTAAATGTGTTTCTTCAACAACATTAGATACATCACTTCATAAAAGAGACTATAAATTCCAACTTAAAAGTATGCAAGCCGATGACTACTATTTCCCTTCCTTAGTGCTCAGTTTCACTCAATAGGGAATCAAAATTTTTACAAGACTTACAACTAATGTTTTCATATATAGATTTATCTTTCTTGAAAACCAAAAACTGAAGAATACCTGGATATGTGCAGCTGCTACAAATTCATCTTCCTGACTAGAAATATTTTTCTATTTGAAACGTTCTTCACATCTTCATCAGGTTCTTTGATAGAGTCACCACATCTCTTCATAACTTCAAGCAATACGAATCTCTTCAAAGATGAATTTCCTTCTAGTTTTTCTCCCATAGTAAAGTCAAACATATATCCTTTAAAACTTTCTACATCAAAATCACTTCCAAGTTTGAAAACTTCTCAATATCTGAACCAGGTGTTCAGATTCACCAAATGCTTAGCTATGATAGTCTGCAACTAGAGATTGAAAGTTATCCCCAACAGAGTCTCCATTTCTATTGGTGATTTTTCCAACGGAACCAAACAATTCTCTAAAAGGTAGCCAACTCTTATAGTGAAGAACTGCAGGGTTAGTGGCCAACACGAGTATAGGATTTTGTGTTTCTTACTCCTTCACTTTAGAATTTTTGAAACCTAGGAGGGTGATACCAATTTTTTTTTTGTGAAGTAATATTTGATTAGTAACACATTTATACACAAATTGATTCCTATTTACTACAAATAAAATCCATCTCACTAAAGATTTGGTGGATATTCAAATGAATGACTATCTATTTGCTAAGAATTATGAATATTCCTCAACCCACACTTATGCTTGAAAATATTTTTAATTGAATATTATTCTTATTTTAAGTCCATGTCTAGGTACACTATTTTCTCATTTCATCAACAATTTTCTAACAAATAGACCAATGTCTCATCAGTTGGAGCAACAGAGTCAAATATGTAAGAATTAGAAATATATAAACTACTTAATTTAGAGTCATATTGCTTAGCATTATGAAAACTCACAATTCTTAAAACACTCACTTCTTATAAATCCCAAGTAATTCCTTACAAAATCTATAACCCTATTCGAGCATTTTTAATTAACTCCTTGAGTTAAAGTTGAAAACAAAATAATACATTCAAATGGAACATCTGAAGATAAATGATAACACCATTAGTATTTTTCATTCATAACTTGTAAGAAATATACATAGGAGAGTATTTGATTCTAGACCAAGATCTGTTTTGATATTAGTAATTTCTATACATCTTATTTAAAACTATTACATACAGGATTTCATACCCAAGACAAAATATTGGCCTATTTATTAGTATTATATTATAAGTGCCTTTCCTGAACTTAACTTTAACCTAAAACCATTATTGAGACTTAAGAATCCAACCTCTGTAATAAGCCCTGATATCCCTTTTATAAAATGAGGGAGCAACAAGCATCGGGATTAATTATATTTACATTTCATTTCATTTGCACTAGAATTAGAGACATCCTTAGTTAGTTACATGCAATCATTTAAGGAAAATAAAAGAGTAAAAGACCACATTCCATATTCCTTGCACGAAGACATCTTAGCTCCTCAATAGGCAGAATTTGTTTCAACAATGTTGAATCCTCATCATTGTTGACCAAAGAAGATTCTCCACTAGTAGCTCTAGCACAGACTTGCATATCATCTGGAAACAACACACATACCGCCAAGTTCATTTAATTTGGCACTTCTCCAATATACCAACCCAAAAACTTTCCACATTAGCACTAGAAACAATAAATAACACTAATGTTGAGTAGGAGAATCTTGACAATAGTAGAATGGTATCCTGAAAAACAAAAATAGGGTGTAATCATTACTCTAATTCATCAACCTCAGAGGATACTCACTCATGTCTTGCTCATGGTGGGACTGGAGAAACCATCACCACCTTCTTGTCAGAATTCTTAGATGGTACCAGGGAGAGGAGATAATAATCACCCTCTAGATTAGTGTCACCCTCACTGTTTGAAGGGTTATTAAAAACCTCACTTGGAGAGTTACATCCTCCCAGATAGGCCTTACAATGCTTACTCTCTTTTTTTCCTTCTTTTCATATTCCACTAGCCTATTCTCTTTTTGTTTGACCAGTTCTTCTTAAACAATTCATCTATGTAGATGGTAGCTACCCTTGACATGATACTTCTTGAATTTCTTGTGTCATCTTCTTTTTGGCATATCAAGAGCTTCTTGTGTCTCTATTTCATCCTTAGGATCATTTTCCATACATTCAAGCAAACTACATCCCTTAGACTCTATAACTGCCATGGTAGTCCTACTCATCTAGGACAAAAATGTCTACTTCCTAACTTAGGTAAAAATTAATACTCACACACTTCTTCACTAACCCACACTTCTTATTCACTACAAACTAAAATATGACTAAGGTGATTAACAAGCAATCTGCATTAAATAGGAAACTTGAAGCATGTAGAATTAATTATTCAAGAACTCCTCACACGAGTGAGTTGATAATTTTAACAGCTTGGATTTAATCTAGGCTATTGATTTTAAAGCATTTAAAACTTCGTCCATGGTGATTTGAGCCTCGTTTTTATGCCTTTAGCAACTTGCTCATAGAAAACAACAATGTCAGCTCAAGTGTTGACACATCTTCTCTCAATAAATTGATTAATGATGCACCATCTATTGAAATCAACATGTATTTCCAACGTAATCCATACTTTTTTCAATAATATTGGTGAAGTACATAAGATCAGTGTTTCTTGGAGAGAATATTTCCTTATACACTCCATCGCTCATCACTGATCTTCCCCAAATTTTAGGGTGTAATTAGCGATCAAATTATTGATGTGATGATGTTTAGTCCATTGGATCATCTTGTTTTAAAACCACATCAATGGTTCTCCATTTGTTACCATCTTCTATATGATGTCCTCGGGATTCTTCCATGTTGCACTTTCATCAATAGCCATTGCCTATCGCAAATGAATCTCGTTCTTCATCGGCCTTATCAATGATGTAAACATCCTTGTGATGAAATCTCTTCCCTTGGATCTACGTCTTATTCCTTCATCACATCCTCATTTCCATCGCGCATCGCTAATTCAAACTTTGCACCTTGGCTCCTATTAGCGACAAGAGACATGGTGAAGAAATAAGATTTATACACATACACTGGCATGAAAATAAATGCTACAAAAGACATTACACATAATATCTTATCATATTAGTGAAAGAAACCTTTCAGAGAATAACTTTACTTATCACTAATTTGGAACTTAGGCTTTGGAATGACTCTGCAAGAAGTTAGCGATGAGAAGAATAACAAAGTTAAAATGTGTATCATGTATCACTAATGTGGAACTTAGCTTTTAAAACATATCCACGATATGCAAAAAAGAACATAAGGCTAGGGGCATCATTTATCAAGTCTAGGTGATCCCACAATAGTGGTTTACAATTTTTGGCCAAACTGGACACTGAAATAATTTTTTTTAATTAAATCTTCACTTCCAGGCACCTATAGTGGCTAAACCGTGAGGAATTTGAAAATGATGCAAACTAGAGTTTCATGAAATTTTGTCTATAGATTCTAAATATATTTTTTTCAAAAATTTTAGAATCAGATTTCACTTCCTTTTCCATCTCCCTCGAAAACTAGTTATGTTTCAGAAAACATTTTAAAAAAGTGACTCTCACCATATAACACATAACTTTTTTTCCATGAAGGATAAAATTCTAATTCTTTCAAATTTATATTTTTAACTCTAATATATAGTGCTTCCACTTGGTTAGATAGTTTTTTATTGAACATTTTTTATTTAATCAAGTTTCGAAGTCAAACCAATTACAATTTAGACATAGCATAGCCGTATAACACGTAACTTTTTTTGTATCTATCGAAATTCAATTTATTTATTTTTTTGGATCAAGGACTCCAATATCTGGTGCACTCATATTTTTCAAAAAAAAAAATGATAATCTTCTATTTTTCCACATGTGCAGAACAGAGAGTTTGATTTTCAGTGAAAAACCTACATTGACAAGAAATGAAAAAGAAATATAATAATCAAATTTAATTTAATTAAAATTATACTTTTTTGGAAGCTTATAATAAGGACTACATACTTAAAAAAAAAAAATTAAAGTAATTCATTTGATCCCCCTAAAGGTAAATCAAAAGTGGTTTTTTATCAGCATTTTGATAGGTGTAAAGGAGACTCTGTTATAGGTATGGTTTAAAACTAGCAGGGTTCTAGCCAAGGGGGCTTGGTCTAAGGAGGTTTGATCAAACCCTATTCAATTGGAATCCTTTAAATGGAGCTTTTCAAGGCTTAAATCATTATATTTTCTAAAACTATGTGATTTCAGCAATAATCAGGATCTCCCAGAAAGTGTAAACCACTATTGTGGCAGCACGCTAGTACAATATTCAGCACTCAAATGCCATTAGCGAAAAGTGATCCCTTAATGAACATCGGTCATTGCACATTTGATTTAAGAGCTCTGGAAGCTATCTACGATGGGAAATATCAAAGAAACATCACTTCATCGCTCATTGCCAATTCAAATTATGCACTTCTAAAGAAATTAGCGATGAGTGATAAAGTAAGATGGCCATTGGGACTTTAGTGAAAACCCTGACCATGTGCACTTAAGTTGTTCCAATGAAAGGGACCCTCAAGAATGTCATGAGAAAATGAGCTCGAGAACTTCTAAGTCATGAAATGCAAAGGATATAAAGGAAAAATGGCCCCCTACTTATCCTTATAATAAATGGGAAATTCAGTCCTACAAATAAGGGACCAGCCACCTAATTATAGTAAATAACATTAAACATAACTTAGGTAACCAAATACCAGGAATACAAGTCACTGTAATAATACAATGACCAAGCATTGTAGATCTTATAAACTATTTCTACAAGGTTTTAATCAACATAAAACCATAATAGAATGATGAGGACACAACAAAATATCAAAAATGAGGACCCAAGACAAAAAAATTATAGGCTTAAGGTGGAACCAAGAAAATTTTTGAGGCGTTCCATCAGGTCTATAGGCTAATTTTTTCAGTTTCAGACCCAAATCTGAATCAGGAACATAAAAATAGTCTTAGAGCTACATAATCTAGTTTTGAATTTCCATCAATAAAGAAGTGGATTGATTCACCACTATTGGTGAATGAATCCCACTATACCTACTTGTCAAGGATTTTTTCAGATCTGAGCACCCATTTGTGTGAAACCTATTTTGGCATAGTTTACTCAAAACTGGACTAATTCACCCAACTTGGCATATGAGTCCTAGTTAGCACTAACAATGGGTTTTTCAATATTTTAGACCTCCAATCTACCTCCTATAATTTATGAAGTGCACATTTCTAGTTTTACAATTTTCTATTACACTTTACTTGCATTTCAAGGTCTTTTTGCATATCACACTACGTTTTCCAACATTTCGAGTTTTCTGATTTTACACTTGGTGTTGAACCCCTTTTTGTTATATTTAGTCCCTAGGTTAACCCTACTATTAGATTTTAATCTCCTTTGCATTGAAATATTGAGGGTTATCCATGGGTGGAAACTTCCCCACATAGACCACACATTTTTCATAAGACCCCATTTTTAGAGGTTCCAATTACAATATCATCTTGATATTTTGGAAGAAAAGACTTGTGCTTCTCTTGTGTGTCTATGAGGATTTTTATTTTGGCAGGTTGAGTCCATCCTAGGAAAGAGCTACCATAGATCCTACATGGTATGATAGCTCCTCCTCCTGTTCACCCTTTAGGAGAGTTTCTGTCGAGGAGATCCAGGCATATTTTTTACTTGTTGAAGATTGATCTGTGGACTTTTATTTTATTTTTCAGAAATGGTGGACTCCTTCTTTCTTAACTCATGATTCTTGTCATCATTTTTTTATTCTAAATAATATGCCTTGGCTTCGATTTTGTTTACTTCACACTCAAGATTCTCTAATTCCTATAATAATGTAGAATTAGGTGTTTGAAGCATTAGAGGACACACTTAAAGTCTTCATGGCTCCGCGTAGGAAATGAAAGCTTGTCCCAAGCCTTTGATAGGTTGCATTGGCCTTTGAAAGGACCTCACATATTTTTTAGGTTGATTGACCATTCTAGATGTGATTGTGATCGACCATTATAGAGGTGATTTGATTGCTATTTGTTGGCTGCAGATTGCAATTTGAGGGGCCACGATTTCAATCAAGAATTCTTTTTACAATTACAAAAGCGATGGTTTGAATCTCTCATGTAGGAACATCTAAACTCATTTGGCATCTTTTCCATCGAAGTTGTGAACCAAAACTCAGAATTGGAAGGCCATTCAATAGACCTACATGAAAGCTTGGTTGTTTCCAATTTTGTCTATTCGGAGGCATGTAGAAGGAGAGGCCATGGAATTGGTTTGAAGGATTGTTTTCTTCACTGGAGGACACAAATCGACCCCTGAATACAAATATTTTCTCTTCTAATATTGCAAATTCCTTCTCTATTGAAAGAAGGCCATGATTGGAACCAACTCATAATTTGAAGGCATTGTTGCCTGGGCATAGGGTTTCCATTTTTCTCACCATTATTATTTTCTAGGTGTGAAAAAAAATCAGTATTTTTTGAACCTTGCTAGAACATTTATCCCACATTTGTTCCGCAGGTGTCCTTTTAGCCTTTATATACTCTATTGCTTGCACTAGATATGTGAAGTGCTTATGTGCTCTGTGTGGTGCCATGTGTTCTTGGTGAGTTGATTTAGATATTTGGCTTGGTGATTTGGCATGGAAACCTACCACAAAATGCTTAGAAAGTTTTACATTTTTTTGCTCAAATTTTTTCAGATTCAATTATAGGTATGTGCAGGATCATGATGGGCCAAAAGGTGGCAATGTGATGGATATGTGGCTGACAACTATTTTTTTACCCAAAATTGATGAAACAAAAAGGGTTTTTAAAGGAGATTCTCAGCTTTCTAGCAATATAAATTATGCTTTACTTTGAATTTAATAAGTAATTATTATTAATTTTCTATTCAAATTATGACTAAAGTCCTGATTGATAGGTTGATTGAAAAACATCTATAGCTTTCAAATGGTATCACATTTTTTGAATCCAAAACATGTGTCACATTCTATGCTTCACATACTATAGGATTAAAAAAAAAAATTTGAATTTCATGAAGTTTTGACCAAGGTGGTCAACATACAAGTTTTAATATTTTTAAAATTTGTAATAAAAAATCATAATTAATTATTTACTTGAAAAAATTACAAAAAATATGCATCACATTTGGGCATGAGTCCTCTACTTATATCTAAAATATTATAACAAAATATTATCATTTTATTGTGGTTAGGGTGGTCGATAGACACCTACTTCTTATTTTTCCCAAATTTAAGTACCACTACATTGAAATTTCAAATTTTCACCAAATAGTTTTTTTCTTAAAGAAAATCTAGTAGTTTAGAAACTACATTCAATTTGCTACAAATTCTATTGTTACATATTTTTGAAAAAATATAGATAACTTATTCAATTTTTTACGTCAAGTTTCCTAAGTCTGATTTTTCTGAATTTTTTGCCACTTAAGGACCTATTTTTTCCATGATGATCCTGCACATACCCTTACATAGTAAGCCATTTTTTGTACTATTGCTTCTAAAGTATTTTAGAAAGGTAAAATCTATTTTCAAGAGGCTTCATCATTTTTTTTTTGAGGTTTCAGTATAGTTTGGCATATTTTTCTTACTTTTGGTGTAAATTATTATTATGGCTACTCCTAATTCCATTGAAAATTTAACACCCCATAACTATCATACTTTGAAGATTAAAATTCATAGGTTTCTCCAATCTAAGGGTGTGTGGTCCACATTGAATGATAAACAACCCACTTTTACCAGGGATTACGAAACATTTGCTCACATAAACAAGTGTGATGAAGCTATGGCTCAAATAGCTTTGCATGTCTCTAATGGTCTTCTTTCCCATATTGAGGAGTGTAATACACCCAAGGAGGTATGTGATGAGTTTGAAAACCTATTTGGTCAGATCAATGAGTTATGTGCTTTGCAACTAGTGGCAGAATTAACTTATCTTTCCCTTGAGGTCCATTTGTATTTTTTTCTTCTACCTTCTACTCCTCCATGAATGCTTTGGGAAATGCATTCAAAATGCCTTCTTTTGAGACATTTTGTGACCACTTGATGAGGGAGCAAGCCAAAATTTCCCAATTAGAGGGGGTATCTATGAATCATCCATTGGTTGCATAAGCATCTTAGAGCAAAGGGAAGAAGAAACCTAAGGCTAAGAAAGAGTGTAATAAGCACTCCACCTCTTCAAAAGAGGCTAAACATAAGAAGGAGAAGATTAGTTGTGTGTATTAGAAGATGAAAGGTCATGAGGAATACCACTATTATATGAATAAGATTGATGAGGTTTCACATATTCTTTGGAAGAATAATATTATATTTCCCTCATCTATGACTCCTTCGTCTACAACCTCTCCATCTATATCACCTTCACCTTCATCCAAACCTACACAGTTATGGAATACAAAATTTTCACTTGGTAAAGGATGTGCATTGGTAACTTCTACAATTCATTTTGTTCATGATAGATGGTTTTTGGATTTAGGAGCATCTCATTACATTAGTTTTACTCCCGATCCTTTTATGTGTCTTCATCCTACTAATACTTCTAAGATTTTGTTGGGAGATAGTAAGGTTTTAGATGTTGCGGGGATAGGCAATGTTGAGATTAGTGATAGTTGTTTAAGAGTTGTACTATGTATTCCTAATTTGCACACAAATATACTTTCCATCTATCATATTACTCATGGTGAGGTACCTAAGATTATAGAGTTCACTACAAATTCTATTCTCATTATAGAGGTTCATATGAGAAAAGTCATTGTTGTTGATGAAGCTAATCATGAGTCTCATTTCTATGCCTTTTCTCATTTTGTTGATGATGATGATTATGAGCCTCACACCTCACTTCCTAGTGTTTATAGCAAGTCATCAGGACATATTAGTCATTTGAAATTTAGATTTCTTCAAACCTATAATGATTCATCTCTTTTTTCTTTAGAGGTTTGTTCTTCAGTACAGTAGGATACTTTTTATTCTTTAGATCATTCTTTGTGGGATAGTCACTTAACAGGTCTTGCAGAATTGTTTTGTGAATCTCACATTGCTAATTTGGATGATGCATTTGAGGGTATATCTCTTCTTTTTTATGAAAATATCTACACTATTGTCACACCATTCATGTCTTTACAAATTGTTGCTTCAAAGTTTCCACATGATCTTTTTGATCCACCTTTTTTAGTTGAGGTTGCACCTAATCATGATGTGACATTTGGTTATGTGGAGGCTTCAAGACAATTTTTAGAGGCATCTTTCATGTTGATTTTTCCTTTCCCTTCTCATGTTTCAAAGTTGTAGTTTCTCTTGTATTAGTGCTTGTTTCTCCCTAAAGGGAGGCATGATTTTTGTAGACATGATATTTTCTTTAGACTTCTAGGATTAGGACAAGAGTTTCTTCATCATGGGTGGCTTTACAGCATTTCTACTCTTTTCAATGGGTGGGCTACATAGTCTCTCTCCTTTTGTATTTTTTTGAGATCAATGATGAGAGTTATCCTTGGGCGGTCTTGTAAATTCCTCTTCTTTTCATGTTTTTAGCCCTTTTTTTTTTCTGTCTCTTGGAGAGGAGTTTTCTCCCATGGGTTTTTTCTCCTTTTCTTTGGTTATGAGAGATTACATTCCATAGTAGTTGTGCATGGCTACCTAACATGGCCTTGTAGCTGGGGCCCATCTTGCATCTCATTTTGCATAATAATATCCCTAAGTTTGTACTTAAGATGGGATGTTAGTGTTAGGTTTTAACTTAGGTAGTAATTACTTAGCTGTTTCCCCATATTGGGTAGTTTTTCACGCGTCTCATTTCTCACACCTTTAAAAGGCTTGTACATTATGTATTTTATCTCATATATTTTTTTGAATATTAACATGATATTTTGGTAGAAAAGATTGTGCTTCTCTTGTGTATCTGTGAGGGTGTTTGTTTTTGCAGGTTGATGATCATGGGAAGGAGCTACCATTTCCTACATAATCTCACATGCAAGTACATTATGGAATTTATTTTAATATGAAATAGGTGAAAGGGGATCTAGGGATAATACTAACATAAATCACACTTTCCAACATTAACATTTGGGGGACATAAAAATGATCAAGAGAATCCACTTTGATACTATAATCAAGGAAGATCCATAATGGCTAATTATGGTTTAGGTACCCTTTTGTGTTAAGATGATGGATTGAGTGATGTGATATGTGATATGATTGAAATCTAGGTAGAACTATGTAAGTACAAAAAACTATCACAGATTCAAAAGATTTAGAATTGATGAACACAAATAGAAATCAATAGAGTAGATAGCTAAAGATGAGGAACTTGATATTCAAATCTGGAGTCAAACTTGCTAAACTGGGGTGAGGGTCCCCTTGTCTAAAAATGATATTTTTTTCTTTTAATATTTGTGCAAGAGCATCACAATATTGTTGATGGGTATTTTTACACATCAAAACATAGATAAAATACAAAGTATATATCTCTCTTCAAAGGAAATCTAATCATCAAGACTCCAAAATGTTACCCCAATGATTGAATATTCAATTCGTGACTTTGGAAAAATGACGTAGTGGTTTATTTTTTTATTATTTAAAAAGGGGAATTACAATTATCTCAATAGAGTTTGATAATAGGGTTTTGAATTCTTTGAATTTGATATGAAAACCCTAACTAGATTTATAGATCAAAGATTCAAAAATTATCTTCAACATTTGATTTTGTAACTTAGGTGATGATTTTCTTCCTAAAATAACTCAAATATTGCAAAAAAAGATCAAAATATATGGAAGGAAAAGATTAAGTTTAATAAAACCTAAGGACAATGAAAAAATTATTTGCTACATCAAATAGATAGATCCCTCATAAAACCAATTCTTATTTAATCATAAATCAACTTACAATTCCATAGGAAAAGTACAATCTTCAAGGATAATGAAATATTTTCATATCATGGGCATTCATATAAATACCCAATTCTAGCATTACTTAGAAAAATCCTTACAATTGTAATAATATTTAATAAGGTTCAGACTAACCATATAAAGTAACTTACAATCAACAAGCTATAAATGATATGAACTAGATATCTATCAAATATCTTCACACTTCATAATTATAACTGATCTCTACATAATATTAAAGAAGATGAACCATACAAACATAATCAATCAACAAGTCAAATACCAAAATTCAATGATTTTCTTGTATTAATCTCAAAATTTTGAGTTACAACAATTATTTTTCAACAACTCTTTACAATGAGAGAATACTACCTTTTATAGGAAAGGAAAACAAACCTAAGGCATAATCACTAGTGGAAATTATCTTGACACCAAGGGCCATTTACAACATCATTGATATTTGGAGTGCATTAAATATTTATTGCATATTCGTCATCTATCTCCAACTGAATTTAGTTACAATATTTCCTTGGGATATGTAAAAGTACAATAATTACATTTCATCATTAAATTATAATTATAAAATCCTAGTAAATTAGGAGCACAAGTTTCCAAAAATGTTACCTTGAACATATCCAAAAAGTGAGCCATTTGGAACCCAAGATAACAAAAAGTTATCTTGTATTATACTCATGCCTTCGAACTTCCCTCTAATAGTGAACTTTATGAAAAAAAATCAAGAAATGAGTCCCTTTCCAATTTGGTGGGCCAATTGCATCATGAAACTTGTTACACTGTATGTTATAATGGTCAATAAATTAATAGTGCAGATCCATTTAGTTATCTTTTTTATTAACAAAATTCTAGATTGTAACCAAAATCTATGCAGAATAGTCCATGTAATCTATAGATAAGTCATAATTGTATTCCTTATGAATCCACCATTGTCATTGCTTCTTCAAGATTTTCTCATTTCTTCTTACTAAGATGCCAACTTCTTACTTACTTAATTCTTTCAAAAATTGGACACAATGCCCTTGACATCCGTTATTTGGGTACTAATTTTACCCACTTCCTACTAAATATGATATCTTATTTCCCCTCATGATTTAATTCAATTCTTTCAGAAACTAGTCACAAAGCCCTTGACATCTTTTATTTGGGTACTATTTTTACCCACTTCCTACTCAATATGGTATATTATTTCCCCTTAGGATTTCATAGCATGCATCCAATAGTGTGGTTCCTTGAGATTTTCTTTACTTAAGATGCCATCTTTCATCAAAACTTCAATGGGAAGTTTTTGGATAGCTTCTAATTTAGGAAATACCAGACCATGATATTTCTCATTACTATTTCAATTTTAAGATAATTTATCCACCTCTTACTTAAGAATAAGAAATTTATTATCCATTTGTATGGAAACATCGATTTCCTTATTATTTCTATCAAAAATATGACTCAACCAACAATGGGTGAACTAGGCCCAAAACCTCATTTTTCTCCACTTTTTTCACCTCATCATTGATTAGGACTACTACAATTACCACTTTCCCTTGTTCGAATTGGATTGAAATGACCAAGTTTTGTATGAAGGTAGAGATCTCTACCACTTGATATCTTAGCTCAACCTTGGTGGCCTCATACTTATTAATTCTTTACACTATACTGGTCATTGACCCCTAAAGTTCATCTATCTCTTAGGCTCTACTAGTGCGGTCAAGGTTGATATTACAAATATTGAATTACTTAAGAAAAATTCTTGTAATATCCTTTTCTAACATTGTGGTGGCCATGTGGAAAAATCAATAACATAAGGCACCCCTAGTCATATGAGACACTAATTTATCCTTCTTCTTTTCCTTTGGCTTAGGATAACCTAGAAGATCAATTCACAAAATTCTATGATAGTATTATTATGTTTTAGTTGTCCTTCAAACCTTGAAGGCACTACAATTTTTTCATCATTGGAGTCTATTTGAGGAGGAGGAGAATCCTCATTTTTATTTTTTCTACATTTACCTATATTTCCTTCATAATTGTTTACTTTGCATCAATATTAGGACAAAGAAGATTCTCTGATTATTCTTTTTAATGAGGACAGACTGGTACTTCTCCATAGATGATTAGGCTACCCATACATTCCTCTTCCTACATTTGTAGACTCTCCATCATTTTGTGAATTCTTTCCTTGGTTAGAGGCTCAAATATCCATGTGAAGAAGGAGGGGGTGTCTTAGGCCAAATGAGTCAAGAAAGACCCATTGAATTTAGATAGAATGTTGGAAACTACCTCCTTAGGAATGCAAGAAAGGTGGGATATGAAGGTCTATGTAAGATGAAGGGTACAAGGAGGGAGAGAAGTGTATGGGATGGTAGAAGAGATATTGAAATTGTTAATTTGAAGAGAACAAATAGAGGAAGGGAAAGAATTAATGGTAGGAGAAGGATTAGGATAAGAATCAATAGTGATTGGAGCAATAGAAGAAGTGAGGATAGAAGTGATGATTTGATAAAGATATATATGGGAGGAGGTGAAGTAAATATTGTAAGAAGAATGGTTGATAGAAGAGGAGATATGGATGTAGAATAGAAAAAATAGCCATTTTTCACACTTAATTTGGGAATAAATAATTAATGATAAAATGAACCTAATGTCACCTTGATTTAGTGTTGTAATGGGTTTTACATGTTCACATTAGGTTTAGAGTCCTTTTAAGCTAAATAGACCTAATTTCACCTTAATTTAGTGTTGTAAAGTGTATTTATTTACACATTCACATTAATTTTTGGGCCCTCTTTCATTTATGACCTTAATATCATCATTAATAGGCACATAAGACCCTTTATTATGCATCCTGGGGCATATTTCAATCAAAATCCTGAGATAATCAATAAATACACCTAATATCCTAACTCATCAATATTTCCTCTACCTGAAAAGCCTTGGGGGGACCCATACACCACCTTGGGAATATGAGTCCCACCTAGATGGGACCTATATGCCACCTTGGTTGTATGAGTCCCATTTGGCACCTTTTTAGGGTTTTGAGCAAGGAAGCATGGTTCTAGATTCAAATTTCATGAATGTCAGCATTTGAGATCTAGTAAACTATAAGTTAGATGGAACTCCTATATAAACAAGGTTTCAAATCATTATTTCACCTAGCAATAAAGAATCAAGCATCCCAAGACTTCACAAGAGCCTTATACAGTATTCAAGAGAATTTTTAAGGAATTCAAATGCATATTTCTTCATCATTTGTTGTAGCAATTCAAGATCCATCATCATATCAAATGCATAATGTATCAATCATGTTGTTGAGCTAATGTTGTGATGTTGCATTCAAGATCCAAGTTAAGAATTGTTCCACATCTAATTCAAGATCAAGATCTACATTCTTCATCACCACTTCATTTTAGATTGTAGATTTACATTTCAAGACAACATTCAAGGTACTATTATTCATGTTTCATGTTTCATGTTCATTTCATTGTTTCATCATAAGGTTTAATTACCTAAATGGGGTTTGTCCAAGGAAAACCTCTATTCCATAAAAATCAACAAGTTTCTCTCTCTCTAAATGTGTGATTGCATATCTAGGCATTTTGAGCTTCAAGATTCTTTGAAGAAAAGATTGCAAGATTGAAGAAAGTTGTCAAGGTTGTCATCTTCATGAAAAGTCACCTACTAGCTGAAATTCAGGGTTTCTGACTCAAAGATTTGATAGGAGAGGTGTTACAAGAAATCACTAGAGAATAAATAAGCTTCAACCAAACCATAATAGTAGGACTAAATCACCATCTTGGGTGTATGAGACCTAATACTACATTTTTCTAGATTTCAGGAGATCTAGATCAATCTTTGAGAGATTTTAGTTTCTGTTCATTTCTAGGTCATTTACTTAAGTCTTGCATATTAGTTATATTTCTCATCTTTCTAATCCTTAGCTTGGTGATGAACCCATTTTTTAGTCTTAAATAACACCCTAGGACATCTTATTGTAGATCTCTTTCCCTCATTCCATCCCTATATTGAGATATCTAACTTTTCCATGAGTGAAACTTGTAGGAGATTGGTTGTTCTATCTCCCAAAACATAGAGAAATTATTTTATTCATTTCATTTTGGTGAACCTTTCCTTTATAACATCTTATTTTTTCATTTGGAGTGCATAATATTCCTAGATTTATCTTACATTATTTAATTAGCATCTAGGTTTTCTAAATCTTGCATTAGTGAAAGTGCATATAGTTTGTGTTTTTGCATCTTGCATCATTGAATTTCACTTGAAATATATAATTGCACATTATCTAGGCATCCCTCAAACCAAAAATCCTAACATTCACTCAAAATTTGTTGAAATTAGTGCAAAAACCCTAATCTGGGACTCATACATCCCTTTGGATGATTTAGTCCAAATGCATGTGGTTTTACCTAGTTTTTGGGTATTTTTGTGTGGACTATTTTTTAGCATTTGAACCCTTGAAAAATCCGAACTAGGAATCATACACCCCTCTTGGAAAATTAGTCCCATATCAGGCCTAGAACTACATTTTACAACATCAAAAACCTTTTTTTCTGTACTTTCTAGGCTTGTTGGTAACCTATAGTATCAGTTTAGAAAGTTTCAAGAACTTTTGTTTTATGTATCTAGGTCAAATCATACATTTAGTGGTCATTTTTAAAAATAATTTTCAAAAATCATTCCAATATTCAGATCTGTAGGACAATTTCTTACACTTTTAAGCATTTCATAAGTTAGATAGCTTACTTTTTCATGTTAGCATGTTTTCCTTTTAAGAATTTAGTGTTCTTAAAGTATCACATGGCTTCTATGATTTTATTTTCCATACTCATGAGCATAATGTAGGAAAAAAAAAAAACTTTGACAAGCATGTTGGATACCCTCCAAGTATCTATCAAATTTTTGAGAATGACATAATATAAGAGGATGCAAGCATAGACAATCATAACAATCATAATTGTTCCTCTCTCAATACCTCTCCTATTAGTGACGAAGGTATCTTGGTGAAAGAAGATATAATCATTGAGAGTATTTATTTTCCCTCTCCTCCTCCCTCATTGGAAGATATTAGGAAACAAGAAAATGAGATCATTGAAACATTTCTTAACATTTCCCCTACTTGTGAGAATGCTTCAGTGAAAGATGATACAATCATGAAAAATCATGAAAATAACATATGCAAAGAGGATATGTTGGTATTAAGAGATCCAATGATTGAGAGTTATGGAATTATTTCTCTCCTTCCTAATGTCCCTAACATTTGGACAGGTTTATTCAAAGAAAAAGATCCAATCATTGGTAATCTTGAAACTCATAATCATTCTTCTCTTAATGCCTCCCCTATTTTTGATGAGGCTAATTTACAAAACCCAACCATGGAATATGATGAACCTCTTGTTTTTTACTCTCCTAAAATCTCTCCTACTATGGTAGAAGTTATGAATCAAATCATGGATAATCATGACAATTAAATTTGTCCTCCTAGTTGCAAAGAAGATATTTTAGTTTTATAAGATTAAACCAATGAAAATTATGATAATCCTACTTGCCTCTCTCCCCTTAGAAAGAAATATTGAAAAAGAGAATTCCATCATTGATAAACAAGACAATACAACCATTGATAAATCCCTTATCATGAAGTCATTTTAGAAGAACCAACCTTTGAATGCCATGAACATCTATTTGTAGTTCTACTAAAAACTCTCCTGCTAGGGAAGATACCATGGTGGAGGAAAATGAGAACATTGACACATGTCTTTCAAACAATAGTGATGTGATTTCTTTACATGATGGTGAAAATATGACACTAGAATCTCCTTCATTATAAAAACATCAAACCAAAACCATTGAGGTTATGAGTGCACAAGTTTCCATTAGATCCCTATTGATTACTGGACCTCCTGAATACCCTATGGGACATCCTCAAAATCCTCTAATTCTTGACCCACACTCACAATGACCACCAACTCAAAACACACCCATCTTCATCCTTGAATCACCAAAGAATAATATGTCGCAACAACCACAATTATAATACCATTTCTCATACATATAATAGTAGAAACAATCTGCAACCAAGAAAAACATCGTCTGCATCCCTCCCATTGCTTAACCTTATCTTGTCTGGTCCTCTTCATTTTCCTTTACATAATGAAAAGGAGAATAATCTTGTTGAAAAACTAAAGAATAATCCTACTAAGATATCCTTATGGGACCTTATTCAAGCCTCCCCTCATTGTCATAACATGATTCAAAGTACATTACAAAAAGTTCATACCCCCTAATGTGCAATCAAATGATGTAGCAACCCAAATTCAAGCTATTACACCAAACAACTTAGACATTACTTTCCATCAAGATGAATTACCCTCTCTAGAAGTGCATAAACTAAATAAACCTTTCATGATAATAGCTATATATAATAGGATTGGTATAAAAATAACCCTTGTTGACAATGGCTCAACCCTACATGTGTGTAGTGTAACCCTTTTGGATAGGATTGGTGTGGATAAATAAAAAATTCAACCTACCTCTTTATCTATTATTGGGTTTGATAATGTGGGAAAATGACCACTTGGTGTGATTACTTTTCCTATTACAACTAGAAAGGCCACATTAGAAACACTGATCCATGTAATGCCTCACGATATTTCATATAATCTTCTTTTAGGAAGACAATGGATTCATGCAATAAATGTGGTGCCTTCTACTCTTCATCATATAATAAAGTATGTTTACAACAACAAAGTATACACACTCAAAGCTGACCCTCAATAAAATAATTGTTTTAACATTGCAAAAAATAAGGCTTGAAGGCTATGTGCAAGATCATCATGGGAAAAACAGGCCCTTAAGTGGCGAAAAATTCAAAAAAAATAGAGTTAAGCAACTTGATGTAAAAATTTAAATAAGCTATCTATATTATTTCAAAAAAATGTAAGAATAGAATTTGTAGAAAATTGAATCTAGTTTCTAAACTACTAGGTTTATTTTATTTTTAAATTTATTTGGTGAAATTTTGAAATTTCAATGTAGTAGTACTTAAATTTCGGGAAAAACTAAGTAGGTGTATGGACCACTAACCACAATAAAATGATAATATTTTTTATAAGATTTTAGATATAAGTAGAGGACTCATGTCCGATGTGATGCATATGTTTTGTAATTTTTTCCTAGTAAATAATTAATTATGATTTTTTTATTACAACTTTTAAAAAATATAAAACTTGTATGTCTAGCCACCTTAACTTGGTCAAAACTTCATGAAATTCAATTTTTTAATCCTATAGTATGTGAAGCATAGAATGTGACACATGTTTCATATTCAAAAATGTGATACAATTTGAAAGCTATAGATGTTTTTCAATCAACCTATCAATCAAGACTTTAGTTGTAATTCAAATAGAAAATGAATAATAATTATTTATTAAATTCAAAGTAAAGCATAATTTATATTGGTGGAAAGCTGAGAATATCCTTTAAAAACCCTTTTTGTTTCATCAATTTTGGGTTAAAATAAATTTGTCAGCCACATACCCTACACATACCCATCATATCGCCACTTTTTGGCCTATCATAATCCTTTGACAACATTAACACCAACTACAAAAGTAGAACCCATGCAATAGAAAGACAAAGAAAAACATATTGAGGAATTCTTGAAGCTATTAGAAGATGATTGAAGTTTCTTCTAGATTTTGCAACATTCATGGGCGAATGGGTGCTGGCAAGAAGTTGAGTCCACTTTTTGGCCAAAAGGTGGAAGTATTTTCCCTGATTTTCAGCATTTGACACATTTGACCTTAAAATTTGAAGCACTTAGAGATGGAATCTTTGAAAAAGTCACTAATCATAAAATGTAGTACTCAGAGTGTAGTTTCCAAATATGTAATTTATTTCAATACCTAGATTGTACAAATTGAGTTTCAATAGGCGTTTCTAAAACCACTGTTTAAAAGTCACTTTTTTTATACCATACCATGCACGTGTACAACATCCATATTTTTACCTAACTTATCATATTTTTCTAAATCCTTTTGGGAAAAGATTTGTGACTCACTGAAGCTTGTTCTCAATATTTTTGTTGTAATTTTTTATTGAGGTTTTTTTTTGTTAATTTTTTATTAGGCATATTTGTCATTTTGAAAAATCGTCATGTATGACACACATAAGATAACCTTAACTTCTCATTTTTTGATTTTTTTTTTTAAATTGAAAAGAATTGTCTGAAGTTTGTTCTCGTGCAATTCATTCATCAAAATGTTATGTTGATCAAAAGTTATTAAAATATTAAAAAACCATGATATTTAAAGTTTATGGACCTATTTCATTAGAAATTAATTTAAAAATAGAAAAAATAATCCAATTGTAAAAAAAATACATATTTGGAATCTGCATTGTCTCATCTAAAATGGGTTTTAATTTTTTCAAAATATTCTGCAAAAAAGTTGTTAGCCATATGTCCAAACTCGGTATTTTTCTTTGACATTGTTAGGACCTTCAACTCAAACCAGGTTGAAGGCCTAGGTTTGGATTCCCAATGCTTTTCTTGAATCAAAATAAAAGCAAAAACCCAACCACAATGCAAATTCAAATTCATTTTTTTAGAAATGGGATATTGTTTATTAATAAACGGGATCCCATTTTATAATTGAGATATCATTTCCCAATATTAAATAGTGTGACCATTGAGAACGAAATGGGATCCCATATTATAAATGGGATCCTGATTTGTACAAAACAGGATCCCGTCTTATAAACGAGATCCTGATTTTTATAAATCGATATCCCATTTCGTACTAATCAGGATCCCGTTCCCTATCCATCGATTCAGGACCCTTTAGCAAATGGGATCCCGATTTTTAAAAAGCGAGATCTCGTATTGCATTTAGGCTTGGGATCCCGAAGCTAAATGGGATCTTGATTTTTAAAAATTGGGATCCCATTTAGAAAAATCAGGATCCCGTTTTTGCAATGTCGATTTCTTTTTTTTGGCTAAGGCATAAAATTCCATGTTTCGTGGACTCAACTTTGTGTACTTACCCTAATACAAGATCATAAAAAAAGACTCATAAAAGGGAAAATATAAAATGGTAATTCCAACAAAGAATTTGGAAGACCCTTTGAAACCACCCACCTCAACCACATTAGAAGAAGAGGCAAATTATACAAAATAACTTTGATGAGGCTAATTATGAGCAACCGCTGATTTCAAAAGAAATGAAAAAGATTTATGGAAAAGGTTATGAACTCATGAAACAACTTGGATATAGTGGAAAAGGATGCAGTGCTAGGGAACAAGGTATCTATGTCCCTATAGAGACTAACATGCAATGAATTACTAATGTGTTAAAAGGCGCAAGACAATTGAGAAGGGGGGGTGAATTAGTTGTCATCAAACACAATCACAAATATCAAACACATCAACTTCACATCCACTTTATTTTTCTATTAAGTATGAATATGAAATGCAAATAATATAAAGCAATATCAATACAAGAGACACTAGATTTATGTGGAAAACCCAATAAGGGAAAAACCACGGTGAGGATTAACTCACAATATAAAGTAATTCCAAAACTGATTACAAAGAGGCTTACTGTCAAAGTGCTCACTGCCTAAAAAGGACTCACTATCTGGATACAAGGCTCACTACCTACAAATACAAAAGATAATAGAAAAATCCACCACAACAAGTTACACACATCTGCATCCTTGACCAAAATATTGTAGACACCATCGACTCACTACTTTCAAGAGTCTAACACATTAAAGTATTGCTGCCTCAATTCACTTTCAAACACTCTTACTTCTCAAACTTGTGGCATTCTTGATTCTTCAAACCATAAAATTTTGACTTGTATTTATACCATCTTCAACATTCAAAACTTTCTCCATAGTCGGCTACACATCCTTCATTTTACAAATTCAAATTAGGTCAGAAACTCAACATTCCTATGGTGGAATAGAATGAGAGCAGACCAAGCCAAAACTTAATGAAGACCCAAAACAACATCTCAAATAAATCAAATGCTTCCTTAATTGATACTTATCCTTCACATGATGTGTAGACACGTGGTCGACCAAACCTAATGAAAACACAAATCAAAATTGAAGTACACACTTTTGCAATGAGAAGATAACATCTAGATCACATAACATGCTTCACCATACACTGAAATACATCTTAGATACCTTCATATTCATTTGCAAAAATTGCAACAACCTTCTACACATAATACTTTCCATCAATCCATCTGGATTGTATAGATACACACATCAACTCTGAAACTTGTCATCTAGAGCACCAAACCATGAATGCCTTTGATAGAACACAGATAACACCATTATAAGCCTTCTTCTAAATCTGGACACAAGATCTGAAATAAACCAGCAAAGGACTACGGAGCAAAAACATTTCTCCTACTCCATAGACAAACAACTCTGTCAAACTAGTTCACACACTGGTGAACACAACTTTCACCCTCCAAAAAACCAGAAGCTCTAATATAGGATATATCTCCCAAGGATTCCCATAAACAACACTTTATATCTACACAAGCATAGGATCACTATAGAAGAAATGCGGAGCACATACTGGAGCACATTCTTAACACACACAATTTTGTCTTCACTATTCCTAAAAAGCACTTGGTAACTCATCACATCATCACACCTACAACACCATAAAGATAGCTCCATGTAATCACAACATATCAATAGTATCTCAACTATACATGCACAAAATTTAATCACTTGAATCCTTTCTCGACAACAACCTATACTGTGTTGAAACCAATGACAACATTAATGACAACACCACCATACTTACTCATACTTACAACAATCTCCCCCTTTTATCATTGATGGCAACACATGATGTGAAAAACCATCAAAGAAAAAATCAATTTCATTCCTTCAATCTCCTTTCTTTTTTAGATTAGACAACCTACACAACATTTCCTGCACTCTCAATATTCCTTACAATATTCTCTCTTCAATTTTTCTTTCACTATTTTTCACAAGGATCTCTCTCCCCTTTGACATCAATGGAAAAGAATCTTATCACTCCCCCTTAGGAAAGCACCCAGATCTCATACTGCAACAATGATACTTCTTGCTCACCCTCACAAGTAGACCTTAGTCATTAGTCTAGACAAATAAAGAATTTTCAAATCCACTAGATAGATGCACCTCCATGTGCACCTAGTTCAAAGGAGCACCAGTAACCCCCAAATTCTCCCCGAGATACTCAAAAGTATCCTTCAAAAATTCCTTAGTAAATATATCTACAATCTAATCATTTGTAGACACATACTCCAAGCTGACTTCAGGGTATGTGTAGGATCATCATGGAAAACACAAGCCCTTAAGTGGCAAAAAATTCAGAAAAATTAGAGTTAGGCAACTTGACGTAAAAAATTGAATAATTTATCTATAATATTTAAGAAATATGTAAAAATAGAATCAATAGCAAATTGAATGTAGTTTCTAAACTATTAGGTTTTTTTTAAATCTATTTGGTGAAATTTGAAATTTCAATGCATTAGTACTTAAATTTTAGGGAAAAATAAGAAGTAGGTGTCTGTCTGACCACCCTAACAACAATAAAATGATAATATTTTTTTATAAGATTTTAGATATAAGTAGAGGACTCATGTCCTAATGTGATGCATATTTTTTTTTTTTTCCAAGTAAATAATTAATTATGAATTTTTTATTACAACTTTTAAATAATAAAAACTTGTATGTCTAACCACCTTAACTTGGTCAAAACTTCATGAAACTCATTTCTTTTTTTTTAATCCTATAGTATGAAAATCATAGAATGTGACACATGTTTCAGATTCAAAAAATGTGATACCGTTTGAAAGCTATAGATTTTTTTCAATCAACCTGTCAATCAGGACTTTAGTTGTAATTCAAATACAAAATAAATAATAATTATTTATTAAATTCAAAGTAAAGCATAATTTATATTCGTGGAAATATGAGAATCTCCTTTAAAAAACATGTTTGTTTCATCAATTTTGGGTAAAAAAAAATTCGTCAGCCATATACCCTACAAAAATCCATCATATCGCCACTTTTTGGCTCATCATGATCTTGCACATACCCTTCATTCTCTGGACAATACCTTCTCTTTGAAGAAATGATATCTAATAGATATATGATTTGTTCTTGAATGCATTACCATATTCTTTGAAAATTTTATAGCACTTGTATTATCACATAAGATAGGAATAGGCTCATTACACATCACTCCTATGTCCTTCAATGTTTGCTTCATCCATAAAAATTGTGTACAATAAGATGCTACAACAATGTACTCATTTTTTGTAGTGAATAAAGAAACTAAATCATGTTTCTTGCTTAGCAATCAAACAAATCTTCCTTCAAGAAATAATGCACCACCACTTGTACTCTTCTAGTCGTCTACACAACCATCCCAATCTACATCAGTGTAAGCACTCAAAGTGAAATCAATATCCTTAGGATACCACAAGCCATAATCCAGAGTGACTTTTAGATATCTGAATATCCTCTTCATAGATGTAACATGTGCTTCTTTAGGTTTTGCTTGAAATCTGACAACCAAACATACTACATGCATGATATCCATTCTAGTAGTATAAATATATGACAATCCATCAATCATAGATCTATACAAGCTCTGATCAACTTTAGGAGAAACATCATTCTTACTTAGCTTGCATCCGGTCATCATAGGTGTACAGACTGGTTTGGAGTCATCCATTCCAAACTTCAACAATTCTTTGAAATACTTTGATTGTGAAATGAATATGCCCTTATTAGTTTGATTCACTTGAATTCCAAAAAAGAAATTAAACTCACCAATCATAGACATTTCAAAATATTTTTCCATCTCCTCTGCAAATCTCTTGCACATGCCCTCATTGCCTCCAAAGATAATATCATCAACATACACAACTACTATCAACATTTTATTTCATTCAAATTTGAAATAGAGATTACTTTCTGTGAAGCCTTTGTTGAACCTTTGTTGTGTCAAATATATGTCCAACCTTGCATACCATGCTCTGGGAGCCTATTTAAGTCCATAAAATGCCCTTTATAACTTGTAGACCATATCTGGTTTGTCTGATAACTAAAATCCCTCATGTTGTTCCATGTACTCCTCTTCTTCCAATTCTCCATTCAGGAATGCAAATTTAACATCCATCTGATATACTTTGAAATCTTTGTGAGTAGAAAATTCAAAAAACATCTAAATGGCCTCCATTCTTGCCACTAGGGAAAATGTTTCCTCAAATTTTATTCCTTCAACTTTTGAATAGCCTTTGTATATAAGTCTTACTCTATTTCTTACAAATTCACCATTCTCATTCAACTTATTCCTAAACACCCATTTTGTATCAATTACATTCTTTTTTATAGGTCTAGTCCAACCAATTCCCATGTCTAATTATTTTGTATCTACTACAATTCTTCTTTCACTACTCTAACCCAACTTTCATCTTTGCATGCTTCACATAATTACTTAGGTTATATCTTTGAAACTAAACATAGATTTACCTTAGATGCTACCACATTGCTTCTTGTCTTTACACCATCACTTTTATCTCTAATTATATGTTCTTCAACATGATTCTTCTGTACATACTTTGGAGTCTTAGGAGTAGGTTCCAGAGCTTCTTGTTCTTCTTTAATCTATGCTTCTTCTTCCTTATTCTCTTCTTGTACTTTTTTGTACATAGGCTCATCTAGTTGAACTTCACTTATCTCAATTGGTCTGTGCATATCTTCATCAACCTTTACATTTGCACTCTCAACAATCTTCCTCAATCTTTTATTGAAGCATCTATAAGCTTTGCTACTAGTTGAATATCCAAGGAAAATACCTTCATCACATCTAGCATCAAACTTTTCAGGGTTCTCATCATCTCTTTTAATATAACATCTACTTCCAAAAACCTTAAAGTACTTAATAGTAGGAATCTTTTGAGTCCACAATTCATAAGGAATCTTGTGTTGTTACCTCTAATTTAAACTATGCTAAGAATATAAATAGTGGTGTGGATTGCCTCTCTCTAGTATACATCAGGTACATTTTCCTCTTTCATCATAGTTCTTGTAGCCTCTTGAATAGTTTTGTTCTTCCTCTCAACAACTCCTTTATGCTGAGGAGTTCTAGGAGCAAAAAAATTTCTATTTATGCCATGCTCTTTAAAAAATGTATTAAAATCACTCGAAGTGAATTCTCCACCTTTGTTAGACCTTAATCATTTGATTCTTATGTTCACTTCATTCTCTAACCTAGCCTTGAACACTTTGAATCTATTGATAGCTCGATATTTCTCCCTAAGGAAAGTAACCCATGTCATTCTAGAATAATCACCAATCAGAAGCATGAAATACTTGTCACCATTAAGACTTCTTGTTCTTATAGGACCACAAAGGTCTGTATGAACCAATACAATCATTTTGGTAGTTGATTGATCTTTTCCTTTAAAGTTGCATCTTGTTTTTTTTTGTAACTGACAACTTCTACAAATAGTATTGGTAGGCTTTGTGATTTTAGGCCAATCCTGGAAAACCTCTCTTGAGCTAATCCTGATCAAATTATCAAAGTTTACATGTCTCATCCTCTAGTTCCATATCCAAATTTCATTAACTTTAGATACAATACACTGACCATCAACACCCTTAAGCTGATAAATGTTTCCATATGTTCTTCCTACAACAACCACAGTTTCAGACCCTTTTTTATCTCACAGGTGTTATCCTGAAAAACAAGCTTGAATCCTTTGCTACACATTTTTCCAACACTCAAAAAATTATGCCTTAATCCCTTAACATAATAAACATCATTAGTACTATTTTTTCCATCAAAGCTAATTGTTCCTTTTCCAACAATATTTTCTCTAGAATCATCTTCAAACATAACTAATCCACCATCATACTTTTCAAGATTAGTAAACTTACTTTCATCTCCAGTCATGTGATTAGAGTATCCACTATCAATCTAATGTAGATCATTATGGGTGAACACAAACTAATTCAATCAATCCTTTGGCAAAGTCTTAACACCTTAAAACAAGTGATTCCCTTTACAAATTGGCATTGTCTTGTAAGATAGCAAGCAAGAATTTTATGGCATATATTTTAGGAAACAACTCAAACCCACATTCTAAATACTGTTCTAGATACCATTTTTTTCATTTGATAACATATCAAAAGTGTAGGTATGACTGTTTTGGAATAAATCCCTCAAAAATTGATTGACATGCTAATCATAAGGCCTAATTAAGCTTCCTCAACTAGGTCTCCAAAAGGTTCTCACACTCCATGTTTCTAAACTCCAAACCAACACATCAACATGTCAAATATGGTCTACATATGTAATTTCTATCACCTAGAATGGTCTCCAAAAAACTTTTCTACAAAACCCTACTCCTATGCACCTTTTACACAAAAAACATGAAGTTTCCCTGCCTAGGGCATCAACAAACTCATACTTACCACCATCCCTTTCTCCTACCACTTCATGAACAAAAAACCCTACCCATCTACACCCATTCCACTAATTATTATATTTTTACACTGGTGGAATGGTCTCTAATGCATATTTTTGTCAATCAAACCCTCAAAACTAGGGTTTCATGGTTGTTAACAATAAAATTGCTCTAAAATCCTCCAAACCTAATGAAAATGAATCAAACGAATTGAAAATGATATAGGTTTCACTATTTCATCAATTCCAATGCATGGAAGATCACCTACAAGTCATACCAAACCATACAACCTTCTACAACAACAATTTTTTCTTTAAAATGGAGGAAAACAAAGCTTTTATTATTGTTCAATCTCCGAATAAATAACTAGAAATTTTCTTTGACTATTACATGATGTATTTAAACATTTCCAAGCAATATCCAACCATTCCCAAGGTAATTTTTTAATTCTAACCATTCAACTTCCAAGAAAATACAAAAGTGCAAAGTTGCTTTGATAACTTTTGCAACTTTTGTGCAACATTTTACCACATTTACAAAATTGACTCCAGATGACCCAATCTAACCTAAAACAACTTTAAAACATAAAAAATGGTCTTAAATACCTTATTAAAAACAAAAATTTACTTCACATCACAAAAACCCAACATTTGCAACATTTTTCACATAAAAAGCTATGGTACCCTGCACCATACTCCTCGGGCAAAACCGACTCAAGTCCCATTGAGGAAAGTGATGCAGCAACATATTGATGCTTGATCCAATGATCTTATAACCTCCAAGTGATATCCTATTGTGGTACACCATTCCAATCGACCAAATACTTGAAGTAGGCATTGTCTTGCATTTTTGAGCTTCGTGGTACCTAGAAAATACTCTAACTTCATAGGCTGACCTGATGGATGATATTTGACTCCTTCCACATCTAATAATGGTGTTAAGTCTGCACCATCACCTTCAACCATATCTCTTTTTGCTTTGGAATGGAATTCCTTTTTCTTCACTTTTGGTGTATGGCTGATCTTGCCCTTTTTCCCTTGTAGTTTAGCTTTGATCTCTTCATTTTTTCTACTCACTTCTTCCATCTGATGTTTTTCCCCTATGATTGTTGCTTGCTTAGGTATACCAACCTTTTATCTGACAAAATTATCAAAATCCCTTTTTGAAAACTATGAATGAAGTACCTCTTCTATCATCACAACAAGATACTTTTTAAGCCCATCTTGAATCTTCAAAATCAATTCATCCTTAACCTTCAACTCAATATCATTTCCCTCCAAAATTGTATCATTCTTCATAGATGTTGTCATAGTTTTTTCATGTTTAGTGGTGGCTGCAAACTCCAAGTTATTTTCTTCCTCTACTATTATAAAATATTTCCTACCTACTATCATCACATTAGCTCCCTTGGTTTTCCCTTTGTTGTCCTCCATCAATGGTGTGAAAGTATAAGAGATTCCATCTTTTTCTATCTCATAGGTATTTCTCCTTCCCTCATACATAGCATGCCTATCAAATTGCCAAGGCCTCCCTAGCAGAAAATGGCATACATCCATAGGTAATACATCACATAAAATTACGTCCTTATACCCTCGTATATTGAACTTCACCCAACTTTGTTCATTTACCAAAACATATTGACCCTCATTAAACCAAGAAACTTTATAAAGGAGTATCATGTGGTATTCTAGGTAACTTGAATTTTTCAACCATATCAATGGACACCATATTATATGTACTCCCTTAATAAAATAAAAATTTACGTACCTTACCCATGCACTTACAAGTTCTTTTGAAAAGACTCCTTTCTAGTGGCTCCTTCTCCTCCAATGCTTTGAAGAGTGTTCTTCTCACCATAAGTAATTCTCCAACTTCTAGAGTAGCATGTTGTGATGGAGAGTTTACACTCTCATTTTCCACTTCTTGCACCAATTGATTTCTTCTTTCACCTCCATGTGAAGTAGAAGCTCGACCTTCATTACACTACCATGCTTTATGTCCAAACATGTTACATTGATAGCACCTTCCTGTGAACCCTTGTGAAATTCTTCCTTGACCTCCAAATTTTTGTCTAAAGCCTATTCTTCCTCATTTGAATCCACCTCGTCCATCAACAACTTGGTTTTGTACTTTTCTTGAATCTTCTTGGTTCTCATATGGCTTCCTTGAAGTAGAAAATGTCCCTCTTCCTCTATTGTTGCCTCAACCCCATTTTTTTTGTCTTTCCTTCTCTTTAACTTTTCTTTTTCCTATATTTCCATTTGATAGCACTCCTCAACCATCCTTGGATTATGCAAACTCAACTCATATTTAATGTTGAACCTTAGCCTACTAAGATACTTAGCCACATTCTCTACATCATCATCCATGTGACCTACTCTTATACTCAACTTGTAAAACTCATTAGTATAAGTTTTGACATCCATTTCTCTTTGTCTCAAATCTTGAAGTTTCTTATACATTTGAATTGCATAATCACTTGGTAGAAACATACTCTTAATATTTTCCATGATTCTATCACAAGAGACTTTTTTTGACTTACCTTTCTTCCTCCTTTCAGTTTGCTCATAGTCCCACCATAATAGTGCATGCCCCTTCAATTTTTTCCTTGCTATATTAACCCTTTAATCCTATGGAATATCTTCACACTCAAAATAATTATTAAGTGTTGTAATCCAATCCAAAAAAAAATCATCATTCAAGTTACCTCCATACATAGGCACATAAATCTTTATCTTGTATTTTTCTTCCTTGTCTTCTCTTAGTGGCTTGGCCATCCTCTTCTCATTAGGATCCAATTCCTCTTCCTCTTCTTCTTCATTATCTTCTTCCCCTTCTTCTTTTGGGTCACTCTCATCACCTAGAACCACACCTCTTCTTTGATTGGTTTCCACAAGCTCAAGGCTTTCTACCACCATATCCTAGAGTTCCTTCAATCTCCTAAGCTCTCTTGAATTCTTTTCCTTCATTTCATTCATTTCTCTTTCCATAGTGTTATTCTTTGGAGGCATCTTGTTCACTTTTCTTTTCACATTTTCTCTCCTTTACAAATATACCTATGCTCTAATACCAATTTGATGTAGAGTAGGGTGGGTGAACATGGGTATGTGTCGGATCATCATGGAAAAAATAGGCCCTTAAGTGGCAACAAATTCAAAAAAAATAGAGTTAGGTAACTTGACGTAAAAATTTGAATAAGTTATTTATATTATTTCAAAAATATGTAAGAATAGAATCTGTAGAAAATTGAATGTAGCTTCTAAACTACTAGGTTTTTTTTTTTTTAAATAAAATCTATTTGGTAAAAATTTGAAATTTCAATGCAGTAGTACTCAAATTTTAGGGAAAAAATAAGAAGTTGGTGTTTGTCTGACCACCCTAACCACAATAAAATGATAATTATTTTTTATAATATTTTAGATATAAGTAGAGGACTCCTATCCGAATGTGATGCATATTTTTTTGTAATTTTTTTCCAAGCAAATAATTAATTATGATTTTTTTATTACAACTTTTGAAAAATACAAAAACTCATATCTATGACCACCTTAACTTGGTCAAAACTCCATGAAATTCATTTTTTTTTTTAATCCTATAGTATATGAAGCATAGAATGTGATGCGTGTTTTGGATTCAAAAAATGTGATACAGTTTGAAAGCTATAGATTTTTTTCAATCAACCTATCAATCAGGACTTTAGTCGTAATTCAAATAGAAAATGAAAAATAATTATTTATTAAATTCAAAGTAAACATAATTTATATTAGTGGAAAACTAAGAATCTCCTTTAAAATCCCTTTTCATTTTATGAATTTTGGGTAAAAAAAATGTCGTCAACCACATACCCTACAAATACCCATCATATCGCCACTTTTTGGCCCATCATGATCCTGCACATACCCACACAAACTAACTCAATCAATCCTTGCAAAAATTCTACACCTTAAACGAAGTTATTCTCTTCACAAAATGCCATTATGCCTTATAGGGCAGCAAACAAGCCTTTTCAAGAAAATCTTACAATAAGTAACTCAAACCCAAATTATAAAGACTATTCTAGATACCCTTTTTGGCATTTCATAACATATCAAAAGTGCAGGTATGATTATTTTAGAACAAACCCCTCAAAAATTGATTGCTACACTACTCATAAGGCGTAACTAAGCTTCCTCAACTAAGTCTCCACAGGTTTCTCACACTCTAGGGCTCTAAACTTCAAGCCAACATCTCAAACATGTCAAATATGGTTATCACATATAATTTCCATCACCTAGAATGGTCTCCAAACAACTTTTCTACAAAACCCTACTCCTATACCTTTTACATCAAAAACATGAAGTTTCCCTACCTAGGGCATCAAAAAAATCAAACTTACCACAATCCCATAATATTTCTAATTCATGAACACAAAACCCTACCCATCTACACCCATTCCACTAATTATTAGACTTTTACACTAGTGGAATGGGCTCTAATGCATATTTTCCTCAATCAAACCCTCAAAACTAAGGTTTTCTGGCTGTTAATAGTAAAATGCTCTAAAATTCTCAAACGGTAATGAAAATGAGTCAAACCAATTGAAAATGACATGGTTCACTAGTTTGTCAATTCCAATGCATGAAAGATCACCTATAGGCAGTACCAAGTTGTACAACCTTCTATAGCAGCAAATTTTTCTTTGAAACACATGAAAAAAAAGCTTTTATTATTGTTCAATCTCCAAATCAACAACTAGAACTTTGCTTCAACCACTACATCATTTATTTAAACATTTCCAAGCAAGAAACAACCTTTCCCCAACTAATTTTTGAATTCTAACTATTCAACTTCCAAGAAAATGCAAAAGTGCAAAGTTGCTTTGACAACTTTTGCAAATTTTGTGCAAATTTTTACCACAATTACAAAATTTACTCCAAATGACCCAATACAACCTAAAAAAACTTAAAAACATAAGAAATGGTCTTAAAGAACTTATTACAAAAAAAAATTGACTTCACATCATAAAAAACCAACATTTGCAACATTTTTCACAATAAAAGCTATGGTGCCCTGCACCACAGTCATCCAATAGTCTTCATCTCGTCTAACATGAAAGGAAGTAACAAGATTACCTTCCATCTCTTCCTTCTTTCTCTCTAGACCACTTTACCTTGTACATCTTCTAGAGTTAGTAGATACTAGTTTATTCTCCAAGGATAAAAATAGACATTCATCATTATCACTCTCAAAATTAGATTCATCATCAAAAATTCTAGCATCCTCTCTAACATAGTACAATATCTTGAACTTTTTATCCTTTTTGTCTTTATTTTCTCTATTTTTCTTGTGTACAACTCTATTTGGACATCTTGAAGCATAGTGACCAATATTTCCACAACTGAAACATTTAAAATGCATCATACCTTTATACTTACCGGTACCTTTCTTCAACTTCCTTGTGAAATTTTCTTCCAACTCCTCTGAACCTTCACTATCCAAATCATCTTCTGTCTTAGTGGCTTTAAAGATTTATTTTTTCTTCTCCTTTTCCTTTCCAAATTTCCCCATCTCAAATGTAGTCAAGGTGCCAAATAGTTGTTCTTTAGTAAACTTCTTATTATCATACACTTCCTTAATAGTTGAAACCTTATCAATATAACTCTCTGGTAGAGTCATCAAAATATTCTCCATTACATCTTCATCAGTTAGAGTACCACCTCAATTTTTAACTTCATTCACTACAATATCAACCCTCTGAAAATAGCTTGCAATATCTTCACCTTCTTCCATTTTCAAGTTCTCATATCTGCACTTAGCTATTAGCTTCTTTGAAAATTTGACTCTATCATTTCCTTCATAGATACCTTCCAACTTTTTCCAAACTTCATAAGCAGTTCCCAAAGAAATAAATTTTGTCTACTTAGTCTTAGATAAATCACTATAGATTGCATACATTGTTTTTTCATTTTCATCATACACAAAAATTTGATCTGCAAAAGAAGGACCACTCGCCAATGCAACATATTTTGTCTCAACATCTTTCCAAGTCTTGTAACCATGAGAGATCAAGTAACCTCTCATCTAAACTTTCCAGTCACTATAGTAAAATCCATCAAACATAGGGATTGACAATTTGTGTGCCATCATATCTACCTCAAGTGGTTAAGCTCTTCTCCAAGGAACCAAAGCTCTAATACCAATTGTTGAAAGGCACAAGAAAACCTAGAGGAGGGTGAATTAGTTGTCACCCATCACAATCAAAAATCTCAAACGCTTATCAACTTCACATCAATTTTATTCTATTATTAACTATGAACATGAAATGAAAATAACAAAAAGCAATATCAACACAAGAGACGCCAAATTTAAGTGGAAAACCAAATAAGGGAAAAACCACGGTGAGGATTAACTCACAATATAAAGTAATTCCAAAACTAATTACAAAGAGGCTCACTTCCTAAAAATGACTCACTATCCAGATACAAAGCTCACTACCTACAGATAGGACTCACTATCCAACAAGGAGGCTCATGACCTACAGATACAAAAGATAACAAAAATCCACCATAGAAATTACACACATCAACAGCCTTGATTAGAAGATTGCAGACACCATCATCTCACTGCTTTCAAGAGTCTAACAAATTAAAGTACTACTGCCTCAATTCAATTTTGTACACTCTTGCTTCTCACACTTGTGGAATTCTTGATGCTACAAACCATAGCATTTTAACTTGTATTTATACAATCTTCAACCTTGGAAAATTTCTCCAAAGTCGGCTACACATGCTTCATTTTAGAAATTCAACTTGGGTCAACAACTCAACATTCCTATGGTGGAGAATGAGATCGGACCAAACCAAGACCAAAAAAATTGTCTCAAATTAATCACATGCTTCCTTAATTGATACTTATCCTTCACATGATGTGTAGACACTAGGTCAAAAAAAACCTAATGAAAACACAAATAAACTTTGAAGTACACACTTCTACAACGAGAAGATAACATGTGGAACACATAACTTGCTTCACCATACACTAGAATACATCTCAAATACCTTCAAATTCATCTACAACAAATGCAACAACCTTCATAGACAAAATACGCTCCATCAGTCCATCTAGACTATATAGACACACACATCAACTCTGAAACTTGTCTTTTGGAGCACCAAAAAATGAATGCCTTTAATAGAACATAGATAACACCATTATAATCCTTCTTCCATATCCAAAATATCTAAAATGAACCAACAGAGGACTACGAAGCAAAAAAATTTCTCCCAGTCCACAGACAAACAACTCTGTCAAACTAGTTCACACACCAGTGAACACAACTTGTGCTCTCCAATAAACCAGAAGCTCTAATCTAAGATATATCACCCAATGATTCCCATAAATAGCACTTCAGATCTGTACAAGCATAGGATCAACATAGAAGAAATGTGGAGCACATTCTAAACACACACACAATTCTCTCTTCACTATTCCTTAAAAGCACTTGGTAACTCATCATATCAGAACACCTACAACACCATAAAGATAGCTCCATGTACTCTAAAAATCACAATAATATCTCAACTATGCATACACAACTTGCAATCACATGATTCCTTTCTCTGCAAAAACCTATATTGTGTTGACATCAATGACAACATTAATGAGAACACCGCCATACTTACTCATAATTGTAACATAATGGTCTTGGTTATTGACCCTTGAAAGAAACAAATTAGCCTCCACTCAATAATAACATCTCATGTCTTCTTCTAATTTAATGCAATTGCTCACAGTAATGGTGTTAGCAACCGCTTTAATGTGGGGGCATACATCAACACATCATGTTTCACATGATCTTCTTGTTCATCATCATCAAGGCAATTGCCTATCTTAATTACCTTGTCTTCATTGTTAATATCCATTTGAATGTCCATTGTATCTCCTAAATGGAGCACATTTTGTTTCAAAAATTTAGGGTTGTATTCTTCTATGTTCATGTTCTCTTCACTACATTCTTCTTCTTTTTTCTTGGTACTAATCATAGCACATGCAAGCTACTTCTTATTAGGAGTGGATTTTTTATTATAAAATCCCAGCATCTCCCTCAAGGCTTCATCATCTTCAAAAAACTCCAATGATTCTTTACAAGTTGTATCAATCAATTCCAGATGCTTCAATGTGAGAATTGTTTTAGGATTACACATGATAGTGTTCATGTTTAATGATGATCTCTTTGTTGCTTCTATAATTTTAGAAGGGAAATATCCCAAACTAGTTTTTATCTCTTGCGTGTTAGGTTCTATAGGAACATGGATGCCTTGTTCTTTCTTGAGTCATCGAAAAAGTAACCCTTCTAATTTTTCTGACTTGTTCGGGCCCTCCTTGTGGTTTTGGCTTAATGTGGCCTTGATTTAATGTTGCAATGTGAATAACATATTCACATTAGGTCTTGGGCCCTTGTGAACTAAGATGACTCAAATGGTACCTTACTTAAAAGTTGTAAAGTGTTGTAACACACTTTCACACTTTTCTAAGGTCTTGTTAATGTATTTCACCTATGTAGACACATAAAATATACATGCATCTAATTTGGATTCACTAATTTCAATTCATCCTTAATCATCCCTCTCCTAACCATTTTAATTGAATAATCTCTATCTGATTAAAATTCATCATATTTCCCCTTTTAAATAGGTAAATCAACTTTATTTAATTAAATCTAATATTATTATTTTAATTAAATATATCATTCTATTTGATTAAATCATATTCGTCTCTTTAATTCGATAAATCAAGTTTATTTAATTAATCTCCTAAAGTTATCTCTTTAATTAAACAAATCAATTTTTATTTAATTAATCTCCTAAAGCTCCTTCATTTAATTAAATAAATCCAAATATTTAATTAAATCTCTAATGTTTTTTATCTTCTCATTTAATTTAAATAAATCCAAATATTTAAGTTGAATGTCACAATCAACTAACCTTCATTAAAATTAATCAAATCATGATTAATGCTAATCTAATCCCCCAATTCTCTAGATTTTGCAACTTGCACAATAAATCATTTTATTTTATTTATTAATCTTCTAATTTCTTTCAACATCTCATCTTTAGGGAATATTCCTCCAAATTTGAAAAGTCCCTCCAAAAGGACTTGTCCCCTCCAACATGGCACTAACTCCTCTTACATTGTCTCTTACATGTCTCCCACTTGGAATTTAAGACCCTTTCTTCTCCCTCCAACAAGCCAACTTTCAAATTTGAAAATCCACCTAATGTCATTTATTGGAACATTCATCAAAATGTGCTCATATCTCCCTCCATTCATATATTGACAAGTGGCATTTGGCCATTGGTTGAAGATTAGTCCCACATTCATCCATTTTTCCTCTTCTTCTCTCAATCTCATCCATAAGTAAGAGGCTTTTCTTCTCATTTTGGATCCACAAGTTATGCATTTTTAAATCGACCATCTTATGCACAAGTTCACTATTGTCATTTCAATTCATAGTCTTTTTCACAACATCTTCATCATTTAGCTTGAAAAGGGTTGGGAAATTTCTACTTTTCATATCAAAGTGGCACCAATCCACTATGGAATAGGTATACACCATGTTTTTAATGCTCTCAATTAGTTTATTTTTTTATTTCATTTGAATTATGAATCATGTTGGATTATTTCATAGGAACACTACTTTGTGCTTGTTTTACTAAAATCATGCAAATGTGTATGGAATAGTTTAATTTGTTTTTCAAATTTGTGGTGTTACATCTTGCGCTAGAAGGAGGGCTTTGTAATCTGCATTTACTTTTTAGTTAGTGGTCTATTTTTCCTTCTTGGAAAAATTTGATCTATTGAAATGCTTTATTAAGTGGTTGGTCATTCCATACATATTTAAACATGCCTAGATATTGAAGCATTCATGAAACAAGAGTACTCTTTATTGGATGTGTGTTTTACTAATCTACATTTTTTGTTTGTCTTGAATCTCTATGCTTCCATTTTGGCATAGGCCAAGAAGTACGTTATTTCTTTCATTAATACTACTGTCTTTATTTTCCATGCTTTGTCTATGTCCTCTCATTAATAGATATTGCACACCATATCCATTGGATTTGTCATCTACTCTTGCAAGTTGAGCATTTAATATCATTGTCTTTGTTTGCTATTGTATTTTTTTGGAGTGCCTCATGTATTTCCCCTAGCCGCTCACGATGCCTCATTTTTTTCATCATCTTCTTCAACACTTTTGCACCAAAGATTTCAAGAGCCTCTTTTAAAAAACTCTTGCTCAAGTTCCTCCAAGGACTTAGGAAAACTGTGAGGCCAACCCCTTTCTCCAGTATCACTGTCTTTCCTCTTGAGCCCCTTGTAAATTTTCTTCCCAATTACAAACTTCACGGTCTCCCCAAGCATATGCCTCATCTTCATGGCACATGCTTTTGAACATGATGATTCATCCGCCTTCAAAATCCCCTATTAGATGAGACTACTTAATCATCATCCTCAAATACAGAGAATGATGGTGTTCCCAAAATGCAAAAGCTCTGCAAGGCCGACTTAACTATGAGTGTTCATACTAAACTACCAACCAATGGTAAAATGTCATTTGATATGCCCAAAAATAAAGGAATATTAATAGTTGAAGTGGACCCAACAAACGAAGAGCAATCATTCAACATAATCCATGGCGAGTATGAATGATTCCAGGTGATGTCGCTTGTGACTCAATTTCTAACTGTTTGAGCCCCTTTTATGTGTATGTTTCCATTATTGCTATCCTTTAAGAGCTGCATTGAAAACACAAACGTTTTGAATTAAATTGTCGGTGCATTAATAATGTCACATTAATCAGATTGTCGTTGCATTTATGCCACTGCTTTAGATTGTTAAAAATTAATGGTGCTCAAATTAACTATGAGTTGTATTCCTTAATGGTTAATGTTGTTTCATTTCTTAAGAGAAATTATTTTAGAAGGGCCTGGGTTTTTATTTCTCATCGCATGCTTCTTTGGTTGAGATTTGAATCTCGTATGGAGTTGTAGGAGCATATTGTCATATCCCATACCATACTACCCCCTCATGATGGTGATCACAATCAATAATAGAGAGCTTATTTTATCTAGAAGTATCAATCAAGTATGGATAGTCATACTTGGTGAATAAATCTACTTCTCTCTATTGTATTGCTACGCCAAAGTGTTGTCAGGGTGATTATTCTCCCTCATCACCACTCGAGTTGATAAAATTTGGTTGAGAAGCTCACAAGAGGAATAAATAGTGGCATTGGGAGATTAAGTGTGTCTATTCATTAGCTAGTGATTGAATGCATCAGCAAGAAAGGTGCCTTTATGGTTGAGTAAGCTGACCACAAAGGTAAAGAGACGTTGGAAAATGTGGGGAATGCGATCAAAGGAATATGTTGGCAGTGGTAATGGCAAGAATTTTTTTTTTACATGGATGGTCAAAATAAAATTAGTCTCTGACAATGGTGACTTTGTAGTAGGCTTGAACAATTCGTAATATCTATTCCATTCAAGTGTGCATTAAACTACTCTAAATAGGGCATACTATTATTCATTAAATGTTGGTTGAATTCTCTCTGCGATTGGCACTTCTTTTGATTTGAAAATTTAAATTACACCACCCACATGGCATCCTCTCTAAAGGAATGGTTTTTTTTTTTCATTTCTTTCTCAATGTTTGTTGGGGCATGTGGCTTTGTATATTAAATATGTGAAGTTTTGAAAGAAATTCTCCTTTTATGAAAATGGGTGTAAATTAAAAAAGTATTGACATTTATTATTGAGTTAATTTCATCAGAAATAACTCATATGCCTTGTCAATTTTATTTTATTTTCTTTCTTTAAAAAGGTTTTCTCACGTAGTTGACATGTCTTGTGAATATTTTTATCATTTTGCAATGCAGGCATAACACTTATTTGTGATGGAATAGGAAGGAAGAGGGATTTTGTTTGCACAAGGGACTTGCAAGAAGTGATATTTGAAGAATCTTGGAGTTGAAGAAAATTAAGCATCAAACTTGAAATTCACAAAGCGTTTCTAAATGCTTAGAGCTTCCATTTTAAATTTTAGGCCAACTCATGTCTTTTTTGGATTCTAAAAAGAACACTACAAAAGCTTTCATTTTCCACTACAAAGGTTTAAAAAGAACATTATACACGTACTAAATTTCAATTTGGGTTCTAAAAATTTGACAAACAAACTTCACAGTTCATCTTGATGCTTTAAAAAAAACTCAATTTTGCTTTTGGAATTTAAAATGGAAATGTGCATTTGGTGTTTTGTAATCTCTTTTAGAAAGTAATATCATTTAAAAATTCATATGCACTTCTCTCATACTTCACGACAATCTTGAGAACCAAAAGTCATTTTGTGATATTAAGTTATCAAAAAGATTTCCTACACATTTTGATTTGGGTTTTAAATTGAACAAAATATTGCAAGTGTGAGTTAGGTATATCGCGTGTGTTCTCTCTTTGTTCATGTCAACAAATATTGATCGAACTACAGATGTGCTTGCTCACTTTTTTTATATTTAGAGGGCATTCCTTATGGGAAAAAGTAATCACCCAAGGGAATGACCCAACCAGGAACATGCTAAAGCCAAGCGACTTCCACCCGAGATATAAGTGTTAGTACTTGAGGAAAGGAAAGCATCACGATGATTGTTCTGAAGAGAAGGGAAACAATGGTCTCTTGCAGTATGGATGATCCCACACAAATGAAATTCCTGCATTAAAACCACTTGTTTAAAAGGCCAAAATCTTTAATCTATTTGTTGGTGCAAGAACGGTCATTCTAAAGCCGCCCCACATTTTTACAACTTTTAATAGAGATGAAGAGTATGCCATGGGAGATTCATGGGTATTGATGCTTCACTAACCCGTAGAAGTGAGTGTCGTGGAGGGGAGCTAGTATGGTCAAGCATCTAATCATCTGATAAAAGTAGGCGTAGCTAGATTTATTGAAGTGGGGATTCAAAAAATATTGTCTCAATATCCATAGGGTTGTGCATGTTCTTGGAATCAAAACACTTTTTCTTGATCTTAAACATTGAAAAACAAACATTCAACATCATCATCAAATTTCAAACCCTTTAGGAAGTAAATACCATTGACAAAATTCAAGTTTTATTGCTTGCCCTAGGGATTCTATCCTTAGAGGCTTCTAAACATTTGGATTTGGGTATGTGTAGAATCATCATGGAAAAAATAGGCCCTTAAGTGGCAAAAAATTCAAAAAAATCAGAGTTAGGAAACTTGATGTAAAAATTTGAATAAGTTATCTATATTATTTCAAAAATATGTAAAAATAGATTCTGTAGCAAATTGAATTTAGTTTCTAAACTACTAGGTTTTTTTTTTAAAATCTATTTGGTGAAAATTTGAAATTTCAATGCAGTAGTGCTTAAATTTTAGGGAAAAAATAAGAAGGAGGTGTTTGTCTAACCACCCTAACCACAATTAAATGATAATTATTTTTTTATAAGATTTTATACATAAGTAGAGGAATCATGTCTAGAAGTGATGCATATTTTTGTAATTTTTTTCCAAGTAAAAAATTAATAATGAATTTTTTATTACAACTTTTAAAAATATAAAATAATCTAATGTCTAACCACCTTAACTTGGGTAAAACTTCATGAAATTATTTTTTTCTTTTTTAGTTCTATAGTATGCAAAGCATAGAATGTGATGCACGTTTTGGATTCTAGAAATGTGATATTGTTTGAAAGCTATAGATTTTTTTCAATCAACCTATCAATCAGGACTTTAGTCGTAATTCAAATAGAAAATGAATAATAATTATTTATTAAATTAAAAGCAAAACATAATTTATATTGGTGGAAAGCTAAGAATCTCCTTTAAAAACCCTTTTCATTTCATCAATTTTGGGTATTAAAAAATTTGTCAGCCACATACCCTACAAATACCCACCATATCCCCACTTTTTGGCCCATCATGATCCTGCACATACCAATTTATATCCCAATTTTCTCACAAAAGTCAACAATAGGGAAATTTTGCCTTGATTTCATTGATTTCCATTTAAATACACTTTGTGGGATGAGAAGAAATTGAGACATTAGATATCTAGTTTGAAAATCCTAATCAAGAATTGTTTGTGGTAAAAGGAAGTGACTAAGGAAAGCTAAATAACAATTGAACCCCACACGTGTTCTTTCAAATGATTTCCCACAAGATCAATATTCGAAAACTAGACACCAAGGGTCTTAGTTACAAAGCTCGCATGAAAAAGTTATCTATGCTTTATGAGTTTAGAGAAATATTGACCTTTAATTTCTATAAACATGCATCAAGAAACAATCCCAACTTGTACTCATTTTATTATTGTCAAAATACAACACTTTTTCAAAGGTTTGAATATCTCACATAGGAAGTCCTAGCATGTTCTTCAAAACCTTGGTCTAGTAAAAAAAGTCTTTGTAATTCTTTTAGGATCAAAATAAATACACTCTCATCCATCCTCCAAACATCAAAATCAAAAATCACCTCACAAACAACCCTTGTCAATCTTGAAAAAATATTTTATGCTAAACTTTGGGAAAATCCTTTCAAAATCAAAACAAATCCAAATAATTTTGTTTGATTAGGTGTGTGTAGATGAATCCTTCTTTGCACACTTAGCTAAACTATCATCTTGTGGACAAGTTCACTTTAGGACAACATCCAACCTTTTAGAGTGTATGAGTTAGTTATCCAAATCCAAATCAAAATCAAATCAAATTAAATCAAATCCCAAAATCAAATATCAAACATCAAACATCAAAATTCCAAGTCCTAAAGTTTAGTTTCCCCCTCAAGGTTGCATAAGAGTTCAAATCATCCACCCAATCCTCCATCCTTCATTATCACCATCATCATCCTTTGATCCTCATTATCTTAGATTTTATATCTTGTACCTTAAGATTAAATCAATCTAAAGAAATAGAGGTTCATCTCTTACATTCTTGAAAATTGATTCCTATTTTATGGTTCAAACTAGATCACAACATAAGAAGAGCATGCAAACCAACAAAGAAACATCAATTTCAAGTGATTTTAGTCAAATCACCACCGAAATCAATCTCATTGGGACTAGAAATCTCACGATCAATATTCCTTCATTTTCACAAGATCCTCAAGGGGAAGGTGTCCAAGTGGAAGATGTTACCAACAATGTGCTAGGGATGACACAAGATGAGATAATTGAAATGGTTAAAAATACCAAAACGCATAAAAACATGAATGTCATGATGAAACTCAACCCCTCACAATACATGCTTGAATTAGCAAAACAAGGGGCTAAACTCCCTTCCAATTATGATGTAAGCACTATTGTGGAACAACCCCTTGGGATCATGGCCCCAATATCATCCGCACTCCCAATCTCATCCACACCTCCATTTCAAAGCATCACTCAAAGCATTCCACAAATAACATCATACATTTCTCCAACTCAACCTATTGTTAACAAGGGGAGTGCGTTTCTTAATTCACTACAAACACACCCCCTTGTGAATAATCAAGATTTGGATGCATACACCATATTGGGTCAATTTGTCCCCCAAAATCCATTACACCCATATGTTCCACTCACATTTCAAGATTTCAATGACCCATCATCATCATTTCATGCAACACCTCTTGACACACAAACCTCTCTCCCTCTGACTTCACAAGGAGGAGGTGGGTTATTTGGACTAGGGAGCATCTTTGATCCCTATTCATCATCATCATTTGATCAAGGGAACACACCACCCCTCTTCCCACCATTTCTCCTTTTCCCTTAACATCCACATCACTTCTTGGTTTAGGACTCCCTCCTTTACCACCACTTAATCAAAACAACACCCTGATCATCAATCAAAACATCATGTTGAATCCTCCACTTTTTCCACCGATATCACAACAACAAGTGGCAACCACCCAAGCAACCCAAGTAATCACTGCACCATCCATAAACGTAATCTCTCAAGGACCAAACACATCAATCACACTATCCACTGCACAAATCTCCATCACCAATACAATAGCACCCCTCATCATGGAAATGAACACCATTCCAAATCTTCCACCACCTCCACCACCAACGACAAATATGGCCAATCAATATAGGATCACATTGCAAGTAGCATAACAAACCTATAAAAAGGAATATCAGCAATTTCAAGCGCAACAGGCCCAAAACACAAGCTAGACAAAAAGCTACTCAACAAGCACAAGTTGTGCAAGTTGCTTAAGCCATGCAAGCTGCTAAAGTTGTACAACAAGCACAACAAGAAAAATAATCATAGCAGGAAAATCAAGCCCAAGCCCTATTACATCAATAATAAGCCACCCAAGCCACCCAAGTTGCACAAGCTGCTCAAGCTACACATGCTGCACAAGCTACACAGATTGCACAAGCTGCCCAATAGGCCCAAGCCCAGTCTCAAACACAAGCTCAAGCTCAAACCCAGTACCAAGCTCAACAATCTCAAGCACAATATCAACATCAGGCACAACAACAAGTAGCCCAATAACAAGTGTATCAGCAATCCCTATAGCAGTATCAAGCACAACAAGAGTAGCATTGCTAGCCCAACAACAATCATTTTTGGCATAGCAACAACAAGACCAACAACAAGCGTTGTTGGCACAATAACAACAAGACCAACAACAAGCATTATTGGCACAACAAAAAATGTAGGAATATCAGTAAATCTTGCAACAAACTCCCACCAACACACCCAACACTCCACCAATCACTCAAATGCCTCAACCACTTGAAAACACATTCACTCCACCCCGTAATTTGCAGGACGATGTGACAATGCAAATCAAGTTGCTCTCACAACAAGTGCTTGATCTCCAATAAGGGAAAACTATGAAGACACCCAACAACTTGTGTCCCTATCCATTTGATAGGAATCTTGCAATGGTACCATTCCCCAAGGGATTTGAAATCCGCAAATTCCACAAGTACCATGGGATGGGAAACTTTGAAGATCACATCAGGGAATTCTAAGTAAATTGCATGGAGGTCACATATGATGATACATATCTGATGTGGCTATTTCCTCAAAGTTTGGCTGGCCAAGCCATGGAGTGGTTCTCTTGCCTTCCTCTTGGCATCAAAAATTTCCAAGAGATAGTAGACTCATTCATAAAAAATTACGCCTTCAATAATGGTATGCATGTCATTCTAGAGGAACTATCAGCTCTTAAACAAGAAAAGGGGGAATCATTCACTTCCTTCTTACAAAGATGGTGATCTAAAGCCAAGAGAAGCAAATGGGCCATGCAAAAAGAGCAACAAGTTTGCACTATCATATCCAATCTTGAGAAAACCTTGGCATTCCATCTCAAGGTGTAAGGTATCACCACATATGACCAACTAATCTCCAAGGTGCTCAGCATTGAACGAGCCCTTATTCCACAAGGGGGAACACCTACATATCTAGAGAATCAAGACAATTGCCCATCCACTAGGTATAATAAGAAACCTCGCACATGGGCAAGGAACAAAAATGTCACAAATGATGGTGTGGTGGACGCCAAGGTTGTAATCAGTGCTCCAAAATAGAACACCCAAACCTACCAACAACTGCAAAACAACAATCAAAACAACATGCAGACTAACGTCGTATCACAACAACTAGCCAACAATCAAGTCAACAACCTAAGTAATCAAGGGGTACCACCCCCATGAAATAGAAACCCCCCCAAGTGGAACTACACCACCCTAGGGGAACTAATTGAAGCAATCATGAAGAAACTAATAAATGAAAATCTCATCAAGATTCCCACTTATGAGAACTATTTGGAACCCCAAGTCAAACCACTATGGTATAATGAGAATCACCTTTTTGAATTTCATAAGATCAAGGGGCACACAATGACCAGCTGTATGAGGTTAAAAAACCTAATCCAAGACCTCATTGATGAAAAAATCATAAATGTTAAGCAGCCAGCTAGAAATCATGATTTGAAAATATATACGAATCTGATGTTGGATCATAACCAAGGGAACAAATGTGAAAAACAAAAGTATGCTAATGTGAACCACATGTATGACCATGTTGTAGCATCTCTAGAAGAAATGGTCACTATCATTAATATCAAGGGAAAAGTTGATTGTGGAGTCACCCCACATGGTGGAAAAGTCACCATCGTTGGATCATCACAACCACCTAGGGAAACCACTTCCAATCCAAAATCCATCCCTCATGGCTATAATTTCCTTGACCAGCTAAAGAGAACCCTTGCATCATCATCATGGAGTTGCTAAAGATATCACCCACCCACAAAAAAATCCTAGAGGAAGCATTGGCTTCATCCACCATTTCTGCGGATCTAGGTGTTGACCAATTCCAAGCTAGATCATCAGAAATATCACCACCCAAAGCCTCCTAACATTCTTTGATCAGGACATCCCCTCCCAACCATCTCACAATAGTGCTCTTCACCTTGAAGTCTTGGTTCACAAAAATAAAGTCAAAAGAGTCTTGGTGGATGGAGGTGTAGGACCTAACATTTTTTCCCTCAAATTGATAAAGAATCTGGGATTCTCAAATGATGCCATTGAAAAGGATAAGGGCATCACAATTACAGTTTATAATGATTAGGAAAGAGTGTCTCAAGGAACTATCCAGCTCCCTATCCAAGTAGGGCCAGCCATTATGGAAACAACATGACAAGTCCTTGACCTTGATTTACCCTATAACATTCTCCTAGGGCACACGTGGATACATGGGATGCAAGCAGTCGCTTCCACCTTCCACTAGTGCATTAAGTTCCCATACCAAAATTAGGAGGTCATAGTCCATGGTGATCTCCATCCCTTTGCCTATTGCAAAGGCCTAGAAGCAAAATATTACAAAATCCCCCAAGTTTCAAAAAATGATGAAGGCCTTACTACTCCATATGTAGACCCAACTACATTAGCCTCCACTTCTAATAAAAGGACACCCGCCATCCCTGACATATCTGAAATCAAGGTCATTATCTAGGACAATGGGTGTGGGGATTACAAAATGAAGAAAAGTGCTTTCATCATAGGGGAGCTACCTCAATCTCCAATGACTCATGAGCAACCCCAACTGGCTGAAAAATCATCCCATACCTTCAAAGTAGACCCTTCTAGATTCAGAAGTTGGGGGATCGAAGTCAGGAAATAGTTGATGAAGGAGACATATCTAGTCTCCTATACCAAGATGAAAGGTTGATGCCCGATCTTCCAATGGATGAAAGCAACAAAGGACTACAAATGATGCTCTGTATGGGCTATGACAGAAATAAAACTATTGGAAAACATGACAATGGGCTTCTAGTACCTCTTGTTTCGAAGATGCATATGAGAAATCTTGGTCTCAGATGTACCCCTCTAAGGGTGACCATACATGGAAAAGGTGCCTCAGTTAAGAAGGTCAAAACTTCCTCTTAGCAATCAACATCCACCCTTCAATTACCTATATCCTCAAGTTTTCCCTTAGACAACTTCACCTTTGATGTGACTAATGTATGTAGTAGTGACGAGGATCCCATAAATGATGTTCCTATGCTTTTTGAAGACACCTCCCTACTCATGATTAGAATCTTGTCTTTTGAGACTAACGACCATAAAACCCATGAAATAAACCTATTCTACCCCTAGCTCATCGATTACAACCAACGAGGACTGGCCAATTCTGAACACCTTAAAAAATGATGAGGAGCTTTCATAATTCATGGGACTACGAGACATGGTACCAAACAAAGATCACAAAGATAGCTTTGATATCATACTAGACATACAAGCCTATTACAAGGAAACAATTCAATCTTTCAGTCGCAAAAGAAAAAAATTGAGAATAATCTCTAGGTCTTTGAGTGAAAACCACTTTGTGGCACTCTTAGACCCAAAAATAGTAAAAATAAAGGACGTATCCAATGGTGAAAACCTCTCTAAGGTGCCCAAGGATGAAGGATTAAATCTTCCTCTCAGTGCAATACATCAAGAAAAGTCAGTGGTTCTAGCTGAGAAATGTAATCCAGTTAACTTGGGGATAGAAGAACAACCACACATAACATTCTATGCAAAGTCACTTCTCACAAAAGAACGAGAACTTCTAGCAATGTTCTTGAAGGAAAGAAAGATAATATTTGCATGGACCTATGCCGACATGCCTGAACTTGATCCAGAGGTTGTAGTTCATAACTTAGCTATGTACCCTGAGGCAAAGCCTTTCAAATAAAAACTCAGGAAAATGCATCCCCAGATAGTACTATTGGTCAAAATGGAATTGCAAAAGATCATAAATGCAGGGTTCATATAGCTGATAGATTATCCATAGTGAGTCTCAAAACTTGTACCTATTTCAAATCTCAATGGGGGCATCCATATCTACATAGACTTCAAAGACCTCAACAAAGCATGTCCCAAGGATGACTTTCCACTTCCAAACATTGACATGATCGTTGATATGATGAAAGGACATGAGATGCTATCATTGATGGAAGGTTTCTCAGGCTACAATTAAATCATGATAGCAAAAGAAGAACAACATAAGATGGCTTTCACTTGCCCATGGGGACATATTGTTGGAATATGATACCATTTGGGTTGAAGAATGGAGGAGAAACCTATCAAAGGGCCGTGACACTAATATTTCATGACATGATCCAAAAAACTATGGAAGATTACGTGGATGATAAATTTCCCAAATATAAGAAAAGATGAGATCATATAGCCACATTGGGCTCCATCTTTGATAAGTTAGAAGAATATAAAGTTACAATCAACCCAAAGAAGTGTGTCTTTAGAGTACAACTAGGAAAGCTCCTTGGGTATATTGTGTCAATGTGAAGAATTCAGATAGATCCTACTAAGGTCAAAGAAATCCTTGAAATAGAGGCACCAAAGACATTAAAATAGTTGAAAGGCTTACAAGGTAGGCTCCAATCAATCTGTCAGTTCATAGCCCAATTAGTGGACAATTCAATCCCATATTCTCACCTACTACACAAGGGGTAGCATACAAATGGGATAAAAAAAGTGACCAATTCTTCAACAAGATCAAAGAGTATTTTCTCACACCTCCACTACTTATGCCACTAATCCCAGGAAAGCTACTAATCCTCTACATATCAACAACAACATCAACTCTCATTGCTCTCCTAGCTCAGCACAATGAAAACAAAATAGAGAGGGCCATCTACTACATCAGTCAAACCATGGTAGGGCATGAATTAAATTATTCATTCATCAAAAAATCCTATCTAGCAGTGGTGTTTTCTCACAAAAGTTCAGGCACTACATGTTAGCACATAAAATCAAACTCATCGCCAAGATTGACCCACTCAAGTACATGCTTTCCAAGGCAATCCTTATAGGAAGGATGGCCAAGTGGGTCATGATCTTGTCAAAATACGATATCAAGTATGTAGAGCAGAAGGCCATCAAAGTGAAAGCTATTGTAGACCAACTAGCAGAAGCACCAATGTATTCAGAGAATCTGCTAATTTTAGAGTTCCCCGATGAATCCATCTTCAACTTGAGCATAGTAGACCACTATAAATTCTATTTTAATGGTTCCTACACACAACATGGATCGGGAGCCAGGATATTTTTCATCACTCCATAGGGAGACGGCATACCAAGATCCCACAAGTTGGCATTTCCCTGCACAAACAATATCGTAGAATATGAGGCTCTAATCATAAGACTCAGAATAGTAGTACAGTGGCATATCATGGCTCTGAAGGTATATGGGGATTCCCAGCTCATAATCAATCAAGTAAATGATGAATATCAATCTAAGGATGATAAGCTAACTCCATACAAGAAATTGGTGGAAAGTCTTAAGGAGTCCTTAATTGAGATCACATTCGAGTAGATACCTAGAGAAAACAACAGAGCGGCAAACACCATAGCGACAATTGGATCCCTATTGGAAATCCCACGTGACGTTCCAAAACAAGAATTTCTCGTAGAGAAGCTTCTTGTGCTTGCATTCGAGGTACCAAAGTCTAAATTTGTGTGCGAAATCATTGGTCCCGGTGATCCCTGGTACCATGATATATACACTTATCTAAGAATAGGAGTCCTCCCAGTCGACATAACCTTGAACCTCAAGTGAACCTTTGTCAAAAAAGCATCCCATTTTGTCATCCTAGGAGATACCCTTTACCGTAGAAGCATTGAAGGAACCTTGTTACATTGCTTAAACACTGAGGAGGCATTGACTACCTTAACTAAGGTACATAATGGCATTTGTGGTTCACACTCGAGTGGTATGACTTTGACAAATAAATTGCTAAGGATAAGGTATTATTGGCCTACCATGGAAATAGAAGCACATGAATATGTCAAGATGCTTGCAGTGTCAATAGCATGGAGATCTCATCCAAACTGTAGTTCAAGAGCTTCATCCCATCATCACACCATGGCCCTTTTTGCAGTGGGGGATCGATCTCATTGGAAAGATAACTCCCACCTCATCCAGTGTTCACAAATTTATCATTACTATCATTGAGTACTTCACAAAGTGGGTAGAAGCCATACCCATGACCTATATAACCAGAAAGAAAATATCTAAGTTCATCTTGAACTACCTAATATGTCACTATGGTGTCCCACAAGCCATTATCTCAAATAATGGGACACCATTCAAAAATTAGCATGTTCATGACCTATGTGACAAATTCAAAATCCAACATCACTTTTCCACCTCGTATTATCCCTAAGGAAATGGCCAAACTAAGGCTACAAATGAGACCATTTTGAAAATTCTCAAGAAAATGGTCAATGAAGATGGTCATGACTAGCACTTACAGTTAAATCCCGCCCTCTAGGCCTATCGAACAAGCATCCAAACACCCATAGGTGCCACCCCATTTTCCCTGGTCTATCAATCAGAAGCTATATTACCCATTGACATTGAGCTCCTATCACTGAGAATATCACTATAGAATGTCATCACAGATGAGGAATATTGAGTGTCAAGATTGAATGAGCTGGAAATGCTAGATTAACGATGTACAGATGCCTTAAACCATCTACAGGTGTATCAGAACTGGGTGAAGTGGAACTATAACAAGAAGATCAAAAGTTGAAGCTTCCAAGTAGGAGAGTTGGTGCTGAAGGAGAACCAGAAGAATGTTCCAAATCTAGATGACAAAGGAAAATTTGAACCCAATTTGTTGGGACCATTTGTCATCGCAGAAAGTTACAAGTCAAGGGAATATTGGTTGTCAACACTCGAAGGGGAACCTCTGCAGGAGCCCATGAACAACTCCCATCTCACAAATTTTTATGCCCAATCTTGTGGGGTGTAAAACCAAAAAATATAAAAAAAATTATAAAATGTTCTAAAAAAAGGTCACCCTGATGAGAACCTCACAAACAGGTGTCTTGGTGATAATAAAAAAAACAAAAAAAGCATAAAAGTCCAAAAAAAAAATTAGAGAAAAAGGATTAAAAATAGTAAAGAAAAAAATCATCCTCTTCTGAAAACCACTTCGGTGGCACTTTGGGAAAGTACCTTGGTGAAAACCTGGCAAACAGGAAGCTTGTGTAAATAAGCACTTTCCATCCTCTAGGATCTTCACAACTTGTTCTACATCATCCATCCATTACACTTTCATCATCCATATATCTCCATCCATCACCCATCCATGTTCGCATCATAGCTTGGTCCTGTGTTCGTTTCATGATCCCTCCTAGTACTACTCGGCCCATTTTTAAAGTCAGTTTATCCTGCCTTTATCAGAGTAGTCTATTTCATCACATTGGGGGCATGTTCTCATCAGATTAGATTCATGTATATTTGTGAAGTCTTCCCTAAATCAAAAAATCAAAAAACATCAAAAAATTGGAAAATCCAAAAAAAATCAAAACATATCAAAATCCAAAAATAGGTCAAAAGTTAATCAAAAAGTCAAAAAAATAGAGTCATCTTGTCAAACTACGTCATCTCTAAGATTTGAATGTAGGCAAGGTTGATCTTTGATCATCCCTCGAGACGCTTAGGTTAGTCCTTTCAAAGTCCATCATAATTAACTGGAAATCCATCTATTCATATCTCATCAATAATCGAGTTTGTGTCAGTTGAACTACGTGGTATCTACGTGTATAATGTAGGCAAGGCTAATCTATTGATTAGCCCTTGAGTTCCCTAGGATAGGTCTTTAGGTTAGTCTCTTGGTCAAAATCTCAAAAAACCGCAAAACATTTGAAAATTGGAAAAATCAAAACATTTGTAAAATCTTGAAAATACCAAAAAAAAAAACCTCAAAACATTTCAAAAAACATCCAAATATTTGAAAAATCCACCCATTTTCATCTCGCTTTCACCAGCAATAAACATCACTCATAATAAATCAATCGTCATCCTCAACCTTTCGTGAAAAAGTCGGAAACAAGTCTAGTAGGTTAAAAGTGAAAACTCAAACATCAGGGTCTCAAGTCTAGGTCAGTAAGTGAACAAGTTGGTCAACTTTTCATATTAATAGCCCATCATCCAATTAGTCCCAAATCAATCATTTGATAGCATCATGTTCTAGGATGCATCCTTCCTACAATGGACATCAACATCAGGCATCACTGTAGTTTAGGCTTGGCTAGCGGTATGAAGAACATTAGCTTGTTTGTTTACATTATCTTTGTCTTTTGACTTATCTTATTTCCACTCATTCTAATGACCTCTCGATGATGTCCAAACAAAAGGATTTAGAGAGAAAGGAATGGGGCAACAATCATTATCTTTTTATCTAGTGTGCTTGTTGGATATTCTTGTAATATAACCTTGGTCATGCATGCTTTGTTTGGTTTGTAGGGAGGGTGTTTTAGGTGTTTTATTGACCATATAGGAAGGCTCTACATTTTCGTCTGAGATATTTTGAAATATCTAAAGTGGATTTTAAATGAGGTTTCGTATGTTAGGTGTGAACAAGAATACTCTTATCTGTTTGTTGATTCAAAGTCCATCACACTAGGTGCAACACCATCCTGGTTCTTTATACCTTGATGCATGATGCCTATGTGTGCTATCAAACATAAGGTAAGTTTCCCTTTTAAAATCCCAATTCCTGATAAGTAAATCATCCATCTCTCATCATCATCTCTAATAAAGTTGGCTTGTTGAATCCTCTTGTCATCATCTTATTTCTTCTTTCTTCCATGCTAACATCATACCATGATAGTTAATCATCATCACCAATGCATCCATCCTGCATCCAAAAACCATCAACATGTTGCATATCATTCACATGCATTGCATTTTCATCATTGCATAATATAGATCTATTAGTCTAAGCATCTCATAAACCATACATTTTCATAAATCATCACATCATCCATCTCACATGCAGTGCATCATTATTTTAAGTTGTTTAGGATAATACAGATTGGTTATTCTAAGCATCTTAAAACTATCTCATTTGCATCATCATCATAACCATCCATACATCCATCTTGAACCTCTTTGTTGTGAGATTGACCCTCAAATCAAAATTTTCACTCGATCTCTCGACGGGCAGTGTACCAATATACTTCTTTCCGTTGGGGCATATGAAAAAATCAGATTTTTTTTTAAATTTGACCGCGACAAGATTATTCTTCGAACCAACATAGTAGGTACATTGCTTCAAAGAGGTGCAAAATTTATACACATAAATATACATGCATCTAATATGGATTCACTAATTTCAAATTGTCCATAATCATCCCTCTACAAACTATTTTAATCGAATAATCTTTATTTGATTAAAATTCATCATATTTCCCCTTTTATTTAGATAAATCAACTTTATTTAATTAAATTTAATATTCTTCTTTTAATTAAATATATCATTCTATTTGATTAAATCATATCATCTATTTAACTAGACAAATCAAGTTTATTTAATTAATCTCCTAATGTTATCTCTTTAATTAAACAAATCAATTTTTATTTAATTAATCTCCTAAAGTTCCTTCATCTAATTAAATAAATCCAAATATTTAATTTGAATGTCACAACAAACTAACCTCCATTAAAATTAATCAAATCATGATTAATGCTAATCTAATCCCCCAATTCTCTAGATTTTGCAACTTGCACAATAAATCATTTTATTTTATTTATTAATCTTCTAATTTCTTTCAACATGGCAACTTTAGGGAATATTCCTCCAAATGGACTTGTCCCCTCCAACATGGCATTAACTCCTCTTACATTGTCTCTTACATGTCTCCCACTTGGCATTTAAGACCCTTTCTTCTCCCTCCAACAAGCCAACTTTCAAATTTGAAAATCCACCTAATATGATTTATTAGCACATTCATCAAAATATTCTCATACCTTCCTCCATTCTCATCTTGACAAGTGGCATTTGGCCATTGGTTGAAGATTAGTCCCACATTCATCCATTTTCCTCTTCTTCTCTCAATCTCATCTATAAATAAGAGGCTTTTCTTCTCATTTTGGATCCACAAGTTATGCATTTTGAATCCACCATCTTATGTACAAGTTCACTATTGTCATTTCAATTCATAGCATTTTCATAGCATCTTAATCATTTCGCTTGTCAAGGGTTAGGAAAGGGCTACTTTTCATATGAAAGTGGCACCAATCCACTATGGAATAGGTATGCACCATGTTTTTAATGCTCTCAATTAGTTTACTTTGTTATTTCATTTGCATTATGAATCATGTTGGATTATTTCATAGGAACACTAATTTGTGCTTGTTTCAAACTAACATCATGCTAATGTGTATGGAATAGTTTAATATGTTTTGCAGATTTGTGGTGTTACAACCTTAAATAACATCTTTTCATCATTTACCAATCCTTATTTCAAAGTGTTGTAACGTCTTGTAAGATACTTTCACACTTTCCTAGATTTTTCATTAATAATTAGGCTTTCTTATACCTTAATTGGCCCCATTTTACATCCACATGCCTTATTTATGTTTTTTTTCGAGAATAATCCTAACAAATATCATTTAAAACATCAAAATCTTGAAACCCACCTCAAATTCCTATAGTGGGACTCATTCACCATTATGGGTGAATGAGTCCCCTTAGGTGGGACCCATTCGCCTAGGGTGGAAAATCAATCCCCTTTAACTAAAAACTCAAATTTAATTTAAATTTCTAGCGGGCTTTTATTCTCCAAGATCTAAGGTTGGCGTATAGTGTTGTAATTTCAGGAATTATTTCATAATTGGGTATAAATACAAGGTTCTTTCTCGCATTTTCATTCCCGAGCATTCAAGTATTAATCATTATAGAACTTCACAAGAGCATTCAAGGCATTTCAAGGGAATATTATCAAGCATTCAAGAGCATTCTTCAAATGTAAATCATCATGTCAAAGATTGTTTACATCATGTTGTTTTAGAGCTAACAATTGTGGTGTAGGATTGTGTGATTCAAGCAAGCATTGCATTCAAGATCTATCAACATCAAGCTAGATTCCAAGTCCACATCCATCAGATCCATTACTTACATGTTTGCAACACCTTATTGCAAGGGTTTGGTGAGTTTCAACATCATTATTTGTTCATTCATCATTCTCTATTCTATTTCATTATATTTCAAGGGTTTGATTACCAACAAGGGGTTTGACCAATGCAAACCCCTATTAACTAACCCCACAACATTTTTCCCTCTCTTTCCATGTGATTTGCAATTCTAGGTTGTAGATTTATCAAGGAGCAAGATTGGAAAAGTTTTCATCAAGTTGTTAAATTAATTCAATGTTGTCAAAGTTGTAAGCAATCCTTGGAGAAGCTTAAAGAATGTCTATAGGCTAATTTTTTTAGTTTCGGACCCAAATCTGAATCAAGAACATAAAAGCATACTAAGAGCTACAAAATATAGTTTTGAATTTCCAAAGTTCTAGAAGTGGACTGATTCACCACTATTGCAAAATGAGTCCCACTATACCTGTCTATCAATATTTTTTGTACATTTGCGTACCCATTTGTTTGAAACCTGTTTCGACACAGTTTACCCGAAACTGGACAGATTCATCCAACTTGGTGTATGAGTCCTAGTTAGCATTGACAGTGGATTTTTCAAGATTCCAAACCTCCATTCTACCTTCTTCAGTTTCCCAAGTGAACATTTCCATTTTTATAGTTTTTTGTTACATTTTACTTGCATTTCTAGGTTAATTTTGCATATCACACTATGTTTTCCAAGTTTACACTTGGTGGTGAACCCCTTTTGTCAAATTCAGTCCCTAGGTCAACCCTATTATTAGATTTCAATCTCATTTGCATTAAAATCTCAAGGGTTATCCTTGGGTGGAACCTTGTCCCCACATAGTCCACATCTTTGGAGCTTACATTTTTGGAGGTTCCATATTGGTGAACCTGCATTTAGGACATCATACTTCTGATTTGGAGTGCATTTACATCCTATATTTAGCTTGCATCAACATTGCATTTAACTTTGCATTGGTTAATTTGCATTCTAGGGTTTCAAAGTTTGCATTAGTGAAAAGCTCATTTAGCTTGCATTATTGCATTTAATTCCATTGAAAATTTCTAAAATTCTGCATTTGCATTGCATACTCGCATCAGAGAACATAAAAATCATAAAATCCAATTTTTTTATTTTTTTTTAAATTCTCAAAACAAATAGTAACTAGACTCATTCACCACTTAGGGTGAATTAGTCCCTTTGCATATTTTTCACTACATTTTTGGCATTTAGTCTTTATTTTCTGAGTTTTTGTTTGTTGTGGTTATCTCTCTGTTTTTATCTACAAACATTATGTTTCATTCAATTCATTACATTTCATTAAATTTCATTCATCTTGTGCATTGCCTAAAAAAAATTACATTTAAAACATTATTGCATAGTTTACAATTTGAAATTTTCATCATGGATATGTGCTTTAACAAGCTTTGGATGTCACCAATGTCCTTAATAGATGCGTCAAGTTGTGCTTTTGGAAATGATCCTAATGACATTAAACTTACCAATGCTCCTTCAACTCCTAATACATGTCCTCTTCATGATGTTGAAATCATTGGAGAAGATGATGAAATCATGAATAGGTTCCTAAACGATTGTCTTGACAACCTTGAAGAAAATGCTTCTTTCTATCCATCCATGAAGCAACAAGATATTCCTACAATACCACCCCTTGAGATGTTTGGTTACTTACATATTGAAACAAAAGTTGAACCTTAGTTTGAACCCGGTTCCTCTAGACAAGAAAATGCTCAACCATTTTATGATAACATAGTAACAAACACTCCCATCAATCTTGAAGAAACATATGGAAAAGGATTCACAATCTTGAGTAAACAAGGATTTGATACAACAAGTGAACATATAATTCATCAACTCCTAGAGCAACTCCCAATGGATGAAAATAAAAAGGGATAGGTTATCAAGATCCCCCTCATAATAGAAAGCCTCCTATAGAATATGTAAGGCTTCAAAATGATGGCATGGTGATCTTTGATTCCCCTCCTAATTTGAATTTCCTTCTTCCTAGAGAGAAACCAATGAATCATAAAAATTACAAGGATGCAAGGATCACCTTAGGTCCTCCTCCACATTTCACTAAAGAAAAGGGTGAATCTAGCAAACACAAGAGACCTTACAAGTTAGAGAAAATAAAGTCTCCTCATCCACCACCCAAAAGTGAAAAGAAACTACAAATAATTTTGAACAAAGAACTAATAATATTACCACCTATGAATAGATTGGTGCTATATCCTAAAGATGCAAAAGTTCCATATTGTGCATATCATCGAATTCTTAGACATAGTACCGATGAATGTCATGCATTTTAGTTAATATTTCAAAACATTCACTTTGATGGCAATGATTGCCATCGTGTGATTTCTTAGCTTCATAGTATTCCACCCCTTTTCATGTAATAGTTGTAGAACATCCTCTTCTCACTATTGCATGACCCTTCCCATCTCCTACCTCAGCTCATTCTTTCCTTGCACTAGGTGGGGAAAATAATTTGTTAGACTTGTCTTAGTAATGAATTTTTCATTGTCCCTTTAGTTTGTCATTCACCATTCACTTATACAGATTGAGATTGGAAGGCAAATGACTTGCTCATAGATTGATTTGCATTTTACTTACTAGTATTTTGTATTTTCTTTTGTGTGATTGCATGTGCGTAATGTGATCTCCTGTGATGTTTTGTTTTATTTTCTCTCTCTTTGTGACATTCCTCTATGTGTACCTTCATTCATCTCTATGTTGTGCATTGCTTTCAATTTTTATCTTGTTCTTTTGGCTTGTGTTTTTCCTTTTTGGGATGATGCAAGGCATCGAGACATTCATGTCTCATTCATGTTGACCCAAAAGTATTTTCTTTTCTTTACCTTTTTTACATTTTTCTCTCTTTTGCATTGCATGCTTTTTCCTTGTTGTTCTTGATATCATTTTCATGTGTGTTCATTTGCACTTATGTTAGTTTGTCATGGGATCTTGATCCTGGGGGCTTGATCACTCCTCTTGATTTCTATTGTCACATCTTGCTAGTATTGGTACATTTGAACCCCTCTTCATGTGTGCGTTGGTCTACTTTAGTGTGAGTTTGAAGCAAGTTCATCTTCTCACTAAAGTGGGAGCTAGATGGATTCATAAAAAAAGTAACCCTTCTACTTTTTTTGACTTGTTCGGGCCCTCCTTGTGATTTTTCCTTAATTTGGCCTTGATTTAATGTTGCATTGTGAATAATACATACACATTAGGTCTTGGGCCCTTCTAAACTAAAAGGATTCAAATGATACCTCACTTAAGTGTTGTAACACACTTTCACACTTTCCTAGGTTTTATATTAATAATTGAGCTTTCATATGCTTTAAATGGCCCCATTTTGCATCCACAGGCCTTATTTCTATGTATTTTCAAGAATAATCCCAACAAATATGATTTAAAAGATCAAAATCCTAAAACCTGCCTCAAATTCCTAAGGTGGGTCACATTCACCATTATGGGAAAATGAGTCCCCTTAGGTGAGACCCATTCACCCAAGGTGGCGAATGAATCCCCTTTAACTCATAATGAAAATTTAATTTAAATTTTTGGTGGCTTTTTATTCTCCAAGATCTAAGGTCAGCCTGTAGTGTTGTAATTTTGGGAATTATTACATAATTGAGTATAAATACAAGGTTCTTTCTCTCATTTTCATCCCCAAGAATTGAAGTATTCATGTATATAGTTCACAAGAGAATTTGAGCATTCACAAGATCATTCAAGGCATTTCAAGGGTAGATTATCAAGCATTCAAGAGTACTCTTCAAATTTCAATCATCATGTCAAAGATTGTTTGCATCATGTTGTTTTAGATCTAACAATTGTGGTGTAGGATTGTGTGATTCAAGCAAGCATTGCATTCAAAATCTATCAACATCAACCTAGATTCCAAGTCCACATCCATTGGGGCCATTACTTACATGTTTGCAACACCTTATTGCAAGGGTTTGGTGAGTTGCAACATCATTCTCTATTCTATTTCATTCTATTTCAAGGGTTTGATTACCAACAATATGTTTAACCAAGACAAACCCCTATTCACTAACCCCACAACATTTTCCCCTCTTTGCATATGATTTGTAGGTCTAGGTTGTAGATTTGTCAAGAAACAAGATTGGAAAAGTTGTCATCAAGTTTTCAAAGAAATTCAAAGTTGTCAAAGTTTTAAGCAAGCCTTGGAGAAGCTTAGAGAAGGTCTATAGGCTGAATTTTGTAGTTTTAGACCCAAATCTGAATCATGAAGAACAAAGTAGAATGGGAACTATAACAAAATCCAGTTTTGAATTTCTAGAAATCTAGAAGTGCACTAATTCACCACTATTGGTGAATGAGTCCCACTACACCTATTTGTCAGGGATTTTTGTAGATCTGACTACCCATTTGTCTAAAACCTCTTCCAGCATAGTTTACCCAAAACTGGACTAATTCGCCTAGCTTGGTGTATGAGTCCCAGCTAGCATTAATAACAAATTTTTCAATATTCTAGACCTCCATTCTACTTTCTTCAGTTTCCCACGTGCACATTTCCAGTTTTATAGTTTTCTGCTACATTTTACTTGCATTTTTAGGTCATTTTGCATATCACACTGTGTTTTCCAGCATCTTGTGTTTTCCAAGTTTACACTTGGTGGTGAACCCCTTTTGTCAAATTCAGTCGCTAGGTCAACCCTATTGTTAGATTTTAATCTCCTTTACATTGAAATCTCAAGGTTTATCCTTGGGTGGAACCTTCTCCCCACACAGTCCACATCTTTGGAGCTTACATTCTTGGAGGTTCCACTTTCTTTCCAAATCCTTTACCACTATAACCCAATTGTTTCACAAGTTCATAACCTCTCTCATAAAGTTTTTCCATTTCTTTTAGGTTTGGTGGTTTTTGATAGTCTATTTCATCAAATTTTGTTGTATAAACTGTGTCTTCTTCAAGAGTGGATGAGGTAGACACTTGTGAATTTTCTTCCAAGTTCTATGTAGACATTATCATTGGTTGTTTTTGCTTCTCATCTTCTTCATTTGTGATTATATATTCTCCAATAATTAAAGGTGTTAATTCCAAAGAAGCCCAATCATCATCTGATAATTTTGACATTGTTTCAATCTCGTGTTTCTCTTCTTGCATAGGTTCTATGTTTAATGTTGGAGTTAAGGTCCTTAAATGACTTGACATCCCTTTTTCAACTTGTAAACAACTCTCAAGCTCGGGGTCTATTTCAACTTGGTATACCTTGTTGTTATAGACATATTTCATGATACAATGGAGAGTTGAAGGCACCACATGCATCTCATGAATCCAAGCTCTTCCTAAAAGAAGATTGTATGAAAGATCATGAGGTATAACATGAATAGGAGTTTGTAAGGTGGCCTTTCCGATTGTAATAGGTAAAGTAATCACATAGAGCACTCTCTTTTCTACATTGTCAAATCATTGAATTGATAAGGAATCAGATTCAATTTTTTATTTTTCCATGTGTAATCTATCTAAAAGCTTCACACTACACACATTAAGGGTTGGGCCATTATGAAAAAGGGTCCATTTTATTCAGATTCTATTGAATTTGGCTATTATCATGAAGGTATCAAGTCTCTTTCTCATCTCCAAAGGAGGGAGCTCATGTTGGTGAAAGGCAATTTTTACATTAACTATATTCATTCCTTCTATTAGAGTTGCCACATCGTTTGCATTTGTATTAGTAGGGATCACAACTTTTTGTAAGGCTATTTTGAAGCATGCTATGATAGTTAGGTAAATTTTGAATTAGGTACAAAAGGGATATATTTACAAGAGTATTCTTAAGTTTTTCAACAAGATCATACTCCTTCCCACTATATGGAGGTAAATGAGGAGCACTAGGCAAGATGGGATTACACAAAGGTAATATTTTCAGAGTTGGTTGTTTTAGTTGTGGATTATTTCTAGTATTATATGTATGAGCAGAGGTATTATGACTCAGTTTTTGCATAACAATATTCTTAGGTGAGTAAAGGATAAGTTAAGGTTTGGTTTGAGTTTTATTTTTGTGTGAAGATGGGTAAAGGATGAGTTGAGGTTGAATCACATTAACATCTCTTATTCTTAGTTTTTCAAAACAAGTCTTAGTGGATGAACTTTCTGAGATGAAATCCTCAACTGATTCATCTAACTTATCAAAGTCATCACTACTAAAAGGCTTGAGGGTTAGGTTAACTTGGAAAGAGAGATTTGAAATAGTCAAATAGCTAAACTTTCATCAAGTGGCTTAGGTGTTGGGTCTTGTTTTCCAATGTATGTCTAATGTAATCTAGTCTAAATGAACTATGAACTAATGTTGAAAATGAAAAGTGCACAAATCTAATTCTATCCACAATTGCAATGAATGTAAATTATGCTACCTCTAATGATTTAAATGTAACAGAAAGTATGCCAACTAAAATAGAAAAGAAATAACAACAAACAAAAGCTTAATATTAGGAAATTTAACTATTTAAAATGCAATTCAGAATTTACACTAGGACTAATTCACCCAAGGTGGAAAATGAGTCCCAGCGGGGATTTTTGTTTTAAAATTTCAAAATTTTTAATTTGATTTTTGTGCTTTCTATGCTATATGATGTAGATGCTAGGTGAAAATGCATATTTTTTATGATTTTCAATGAAATGAGGTGCAAAATGCAAGCTATATATGAGATTTCACTAATGCAAAGTTTGAAACCCTATAATGCAAATTAACTAATGCAATTCCTAATGCAATGTTAATGCAAGCCAAATCTAGGATGAAAATGCACTCCAAATCAGAATTTTAATGTTCTAAAAGCAATTTCACCAAAATCGAACCTCTAAAAATGGGGTGAATAATAATTATTGCTAAATGATATCACACTCACTTTCAAGCTATTCCATTGAAGGATAAACCTAGAGATCCCAATGCAAACAGAAAGAAATCTTGAAATAGAGTTGTCCTAGGGATTGAAAGAAAACTAATAAGGGGGTTCACCACCAAGTTTAGACTTGGAAATGACAATGAAATGTAAGATGCATCTCTAAACACTAGTTTAATGTAATAACCTATTAAATAACCTACAAATGCAAATAGAACCAAACATAAAAGTAGTAAGATGTATGGTGTGCACCTAGAAATATTGAGATGAATGATTGAAGATTTGAAATGCTTAAAATTTTGACTTTTTGACCTACTGGGACTCATTTGCTATTTTGGGAAAATCAGTCCTAGATCTAGATTTCTACATAGGAACCTTTTTCGTGGAAAAGGGTATTTGAATCTATAAATAGATCTAGAAAAAAACTACAATGGGAATCATTCGCCACTCTTGGTGAATTAGTCCCATTTTTCTTTTTCAAGAATTTAAAGTTTTGATCTGCACTTCAACACCTACTCTTTCCTTCCAACTTGAATTATGGATCTAAATCTGCAAAAATACCTACAAAATAGAATATAAACTTAATTTTCTAATGGGGGGGTTTTCCTTGGTCAAACCCCTAGTTTGGTAATTAAACCTTAAGGGAAATAATGAAATATGCATGAAATCCCTAGCCTTAATTGTGTCTAAGACTAGGAAATTTGAAGCATGATGAAATCTTCTTCTAATGAATAAGAATATGATGCAAGAATGGAAATATGAAGATGTATGACTCACTTAGAGAGATCTCTAATCACCCCAAATGAGCCTTAATGATGCATGTACCTTCCTTAGGCTGAATGTAGGATGATAATGGAGGATGGAACCACTTAGGAAACAATTCTTTAGGCTTGGATTGATGGCTAGTTGTATGTCCCCAACCTAGAATCCATCATGATTCACCATAGAAAACCATGATCAACCCTTGAAAATGCTAGATCTTGAATGAAAGTGAGCTTGAATACCTACAAAAACACTTTAATGCTACTCCAATGCTTCAACATTGCTTTCTTTTGAAACTTGAATGGTCTTGTTTGAACATTCTCAACACTTGTCTCTTAAATTTTCTCTTGAAAATGCTTGATCAAATGGCTTAGAAACTTCTTATATAGGAACTAACACCTAATTGACCATTATTTAGATCTCAAAGGCCGACATCCACCAAAAATTTGAATTAAAATGGTGAATTTCCCTCTCAAATTTGAAAAAGACCGCAAATGAGACTCATTCGCCCAAGGCGGTGAATGGGTCCCACCTAGGGGGACTCATTCATCCAAGGTGGCGAATGAGTCCCACCCTAGCTTTTTGAGGCAGGTTTTAGGGATTTTTAATGTTTTAAGTTATTTGATGGGATTTTTAGGTGAAATAAGCCTCAAGATCTAAAATAATTGGTATTAGGGTCCTATAAATGATGATTTAAGGGGTAATTAATGCAAGGGTACCTAAGAAAGGTCCAAATTAGACAAGAAATTGTACTATCTCCAAGAAGGGAGTACAATTTCAGTTGTCACAATATTAACCGCCTTGAAGGAAGACAAGTGTTAGTGATAGATTAAATCAGAAAATTAAAGACATTTGGTGCTACAAAGGAAATCTTTTTATTCCAAATCTCACTAATATAGGATTATATGTTGTGGTGAGTGAAAAATTCTAGCTTGTAAAGAAAATAAACAAACATATTACATTGTACAATGGTAATTTAGTTTCCAATTTAACCTATCACTAACACTAGTAATATATATCAACAATTATATATCTACCATTTTTCCATTCTATAGGAATTGTGAAGCACTAAACATTCATTCGGATATATACAAAACTCATCTCACCTAACATATGAAAGAGGCCATAAGTTTTGATAATTAATAATGGCATAGAAGACAAACAAGAAGGATACCACGCACCACTATCAAACTTATGTTTGTATCTCATGTCTCTTAATGAACATCTAAATGACAAATTGATATCATAACCATTGCTCAATTATATTGTAAACTAAACCATTACTTGTACAGGTGACTGAAAATATAGATAATTGTAAGAATAAAGGTTAGCAAGTTAACAAAATCCTTGGTAATCACCTTGATTGACCAAAAGATAGCAACTAATCTACTGGAAAAACACACCTATGTATATACAAAAACGTATAAAAATATACACAAAAACATACATAACATGAAAAGAAGGAAAAATAGGATGTCAGTGCAGAAAAGAGAATCATTTGGATGGAGACATGAGAGTCCTATGTGAAAAGATGGAAAAAAATTGTAAACAACTTATTAAAAATAAAACATTTGCATTCTCTAATCAAAAAGACATTCTTAAAGCTGAGAACAGTATTTGGGTTGTAGGTTTCATAACACATACTATTTTCTAACATGCAATTACATATAGACAATATGCTTCGAATGAAAACCTTAAAATTTGTAGATAGTAAGAATGTACTAAATCTCATTCACCTTCACAATTTATAGCAACTCTTACTTACACAAAAAATTGCAATTCAATTTCCTCATATGATTTAAAAATAAATGCAGAATATAATTTGCAGGTTTGAAAACACAATGTGGTTTTCCATTTATTTGATTTTGTACATTCAAATTTACGTGGTGCAGAGCATACGAAAAAATGTCTTAAAAGTATTTTGTTAATTAGGCAGTAGGAATGCAATGAAAGGCACCATTTTAGAAACACCCACTATCTTCCAACAACCATTAAAACACTAAATGATTGTAGGTTGGAAAACACTATGGGAGGAGAATGCATGATTTATGAAACCTCTAACCCACACAATGTTGTAAAACCCTCTATAAAGGCAACCAATATCCCAAAACAATGCACCTATGTACATACAAAAAAAAATAAAGACATACATAACAACATACATAGAAACATACATAACATGATGAGACAGTGTAGTGCAGGGCCCACCAAGATAGATGATAAAAGTGATGAAACCGGTAGATGGGAGGAAACATCATGATGAGGAAAGTGAGGAGGTGTCCTGTCGCATCAAATTATGTCAGTGTTTGTTTCCTTGTGCAAGAAGCTATCCATTTAGTGTGGGAGGGAAGGGTGTTGATGTGATTAAGACATGATTTTTACATTGTGACAAGTATTGTTCTTGGAAAACACTCTATGTTCTGCATTTTCTCATTTTTTAGGTTGAAAGTGAAACATTGGAGAGCAAGGGGGAATTTCAAGTGGGGGAGACAACTAACCAAGTTGAGGTGAGGGGTTTCTAACCAACTATATGTACAAAGGTGCATCATCTCAGTTTTCCCAACTTACCAATTGGGCTGCTACATCTAGAGGGTTTTACAACACTGTGTGGGTTGCAAATTTCTTAAAACTTAGTTTTTTCCAATCTCACTACATTCTTACTATCTAATTCACAAAAGGCTCTCAAGGAAATCACAAAACATACCAAACTGAGGTGAGGGGTGAGTGACCAATTGGGTTGTTACTTCTAAAGGGTTTTAAAACATTATGTGGGTTGCAAATTTAAAAAAACTAGTGTTTTGCAACCTGAAATTTTACAAAATAGTATGAATGCAATTTAAACAATACAAACAATGTGAGTATGAGTTGTTATTTTCAAAGCTTTCTTTCTGGAGTGGGAATTGGAGGTAGACTAATGTGTGTGTTTTCAATTTGTAGAAAGAAGGGAGAAAACACTCTGCTTTTCATGTCTACACATTGAAAGATCAAGGTTCGAGTGCATGTGTAGGAGTTGGAGGAGAAAATCAGTGTTTTGCAACCTATAATTTTATAAAACTATATGAATGAAATTTAGGTAGTACAAATGTAATGAAAGGAACCTTATAACAATTCTTACATAGACTAAACATCATGTTTCAATTTATTAATATGATCCAAATATACATGCACGGTCTTATTGTAGGTTGGAAAACACAGTGGGAGGTGAGGCGACAACATGATTTAATAAACCTCCAACCCACAAAATGTTGTAAAACCCTCTACACACTGAAGCCAAGTACCTTACTGGGTGTTTGCAAAATGGTTTCTATCACTGCACTCCTATTGTCTAAATAACATACACCTTTTCAATATATATATACTATTTTGTAAAATTGTAATGTGTAAAACATTGTGTTTTACAAAACCTGCAACCCACCTAATGTTTCAAAACCATTTAGACTAACATTATTTGAGGGACGTTTAGGTACATTTTTCTATTGCTTTACAATTTTTCTTGCAACTCCATTATGTCACCCACGCATCCCTCCCCAGCAAACTACAAAATGAAATGTGGAAAATGGCGATGTTTAGGGAATTTTTCCCATTTCCTTTTAACTTTCTTGCCAACCATGCATCCTTTTTTGGCGATCGACATGTGATGGCACATAGCTAACCATCCATCAAGTCTTTCTGTCAGTGCATTTTGTCTAGCGCATTTGATGGGGGATGGGGGTTACAATATAACGTTACATACATGTAGGTATGTTTTGTCTACACTTTAGCTTCTCCACTAACAATATACTATACCAGTATTAAAGGTTGATTCATATAATATACCAGTATTAAAGGCTGATTCATATAATATACCAGTATTTGAGGGAACAACTAAGAAGAGACAATGTATTTTCCAACACTACAAATAATGCGAGCATTTTATTTGCTCCAATCAGATGAAGAAAGTGAAATGCCATTTTGACTGTAGCAAAGAGTTGTTCAAAAATTTGAAAGTGGACTTCATTGCATTCTTGGACATAATGAAGCAAAACTTTTCAAAACAAACTAACAAACATGGGACAATGTGTTTTCCAACACTACAAATAATGTTGAGCATTTTATTTCTTCTAATCAGATTAATAAAAGGAAATTTCATTCTAAATTTATCTAAATATGCATTTTAGTTTCTTAATACGATCCAAATATACATGTGCAATATGATTGTATGTTCAAAAACACAGTGGGAGGTGAGGTGAGAACATGATTTATGAAACCTCCAGCCCACAAAATGTTGTTAAACCATCTATACACTAAAGCCAAATACCTTACTAGGTGTTTACAAAATGGTTCCTATCACCACATTCCTATGGTCTAAATAACACAAAGATTTTCAATACATACAAACTATTTTGTAAAATTGTAAGATGCAAAACACTATGTTTTACAAAAATTGTAACCCATCTAATGTTTCAAAACCATTTACACACTACAACCTTCATAATGAGAATGTTAATGGGAAAATAAAAGGTTTTGTTTGTGTGTATGATTTTGGGCTTTCTATCCATTTCAAATTATGATTTTGAAAACTTGTTGGCACATAACCCACATTGCATTTCAAATGAAAACCTATTTTCACAAAGAACAACCTTTATTTTCTCATCAATGAAAACCCATTTTCACAATGAAGAACCAAAAGGAAAAATTTAAAATACAACACAAAAACCCACTAAAACACTCAAAGCACCTCTACATTTCAAATAAAAAACCCCTTTATTTTCTTGTCAATGAAAACCCATCTTCCTAATGGATAGTCGTTCAATTCTTCAGAGTGAAATTTGAAAACCCTCAAAATAAAAAAGCATAAACAACTATGCATTCGAAATGAAAACCCTACATGCAAACAAAACATTTTATTTTGTCATGAATGAAAAGACATTTTCTTTTCCAAATATTCATTCAATGCTTCATAGAAAACCCATTGAATAGTCATTTAATGCTTCATAGAAACCCATTTAACAGTTGTTAAATGCTTCACAGTTCCTACAAGATGGAAAAATGGCATATATAGTGGTAGTTATACATACCTATTGGCTATCTTCCGCGCCTATTGAATGCATTGCTCTCATTCTACCTCGAAATGTGAATGCTTCCACCTCCATTCCATCACCCACGCTCCACAGCAAACTATAAAATGTAATGTGGAAAATGTTGACATTTAGCTACGTGGATGTGCCTAACGTGTAGACCAAACGCACCTATGTACATAAACAAATGGATAAAAACATACTTTGGTCCCTAGTTTAGCCCCCAAATGTGAATGCCTACAACTTCATTATGTCACCCACATGTCTGTCCCGAGCAAACTAGAAAATGAAATGTGGAAAATGGGCAAATGAAATATGGAAAATGGCGACATTTAGGGTGTCTTGTCTATTCCTTTTTGATGTTCCCACCGGTCGCGTGTCCTTTTCCAATGATGGACACATGATAGCAAGCAACTAAACATCTGTCAAGTCTTTCTATCGGTGTGTTTTGTCCAACGCGTGGGATGGGGGGTGGGCGGTATGATATAATGTTACATACACATGTGTGTTTTGTTTATCTTTTAGCTTTCTCCCTATATTGAACATATCAAGAGGATTTTCATAAAAAATAATACATCAACATGATATACATGGACATAAAGAATAAGGATGGTTTGTGCCAAAATCCATAAAAGTGAAAAAGGATTGAAGAGTTCAAGTACACTTTTACATGTAGCGATAAAACTTAGGGATTATAGTCATGCAGTTTGGCAATGTATAGATACTCACATTTTTATAAACCAATTGTTTCAATGATAGAGAATCATTCAGTTAAATAATTGTGTTGACCATATGAATTAAGAGTGTCATTTCAATCTACTAGCAATGGCATTCATTTATGCAAAGGGAATATAGAGAGTTGACAATTTTGAATTCTTCCCAAGCCACTCCACAACCATTAATGCAATTGATTTTAGCCCTCAAAATAAATATCTATACATCAAGACTTGAAATGGAGCTCGTTATTTTGAAGTTTGTCATTTGATACAACTTTTCCTTGCACTAGAACAAGACATTGAGCAAGAATTTTAAGTAATTCTATGGAAAAGGATAAGGTGTATGAAGTATGAGAAAGAAGAAAAGAGGAGAGAGAGGATGTAGAGTGTGGAAGAGAAACATAGAAGAGGTCATTGACTAGGAGAGAAAAGAAGAGAATTTGTGGAGATAGGAACGAAAGGACAAAAAGAATGTTTGGCCGAACAGGGGAAATACCATCATTAAGGAGATGAGGGCATTTTGCATAGATACTAGTGAATGAATAAAAGGAAAAATCGAAGCAGAGCAGATCATTGTTAAAGAGAGGCAGGGAACGACTAATCTCTTAGTTTGTATGGAACTGATTAAGATAACTACCTAAAAGTTGTATTTGTATTTATGTTAATGGAAAATAGTCAATTCCTTGGCCTCTCGGTGTTGATTGTTATGCTTTATACATGAATTGAGGCCCTATTTCCCGTGTTAAAAGATTGCTAGTTTACATGTGTCGATTCGAAATTCTTGGCTTGCTGTGTAGGGAAAAATAAAGATGTGTCTATGTGTGTGCGCATCGTTAGTTTGTAAAGACAGTTGAATGCTGCAGGTTGAGACAGTTGACATTTTGAGTAAGGAATAACAAGCAGCAAATGAAATCGATTGCTCCTTCAAATTGATTGTGATTGGTTGTGTGGGTTTCAACCTGAAACGGGATATCACAACGATGTGGCACATCAGTATGTCAAAAAATATGATTTCCTGTCATATTTGTTTCAGCTTAATGTAAAGTTTGGTTTCAGTTATGTTCTATGTTAGAATAACCGTTCATTAATACATGCTACTTAAAAGTCCATTAAAAAATTCTAAATGTACTTATAGTTGTCCACTTTATACCCAGTATTTACACGAAAAAAGTATTTAATGGAGGAGTTGTGCAACATTATTGGTACCAAGGGCATTTGTGCAAAGTTTGTGGTGGTCAAAGTGAATGGTTATCAGAGCAGTAGAGAATATGTATCAAACGTCAACTTGACATGAGCACATTTTGACCTTTGTGTACATAATGAATCCTCCTATGTTCGTCATAACTACCCAGAAGCTGAAACAATAATTATAAGCTCTTAAGTCGCATACAAAGAAACCCGAAAAAAATTGTCCAAATCCAACATACCATTTTGGAACTTAGAATGTGCGAAATTAGATATAATGACTACTAGTACCCTTCCCCTACTTGACATAAAATATTTTGAAAATAAAATATCAATTTTAATCCATATTACACTAATTACAAGTGATTACTTGTAACACACAAAAGACAACATTTGAAGAAGTTCAAACTTGTAACCCCCTCTAAAACAAATTCCTTACATAAATTACATATCACTTAAAAAACAAGTTGTAGAGATTTATTTTTTTCTTTCGGTTTTTTTTTTACATGGAAAAAAATACTTTCACATCTTTTTAAACTTAAAGGCACAGCAATCTCCTTTTAAATTTTTAATAGTGCCTCTTTGAAAGGAAACAGCTTCACCACGGCCTGCAAACAGAGAAGGGTAGCTGCCAACGCAGCCGCAACTTTTCAAACTGGCTTCTGCAAATAACAAAGAATATATAAGAAATAAATACATATTTTTTTAAATAAATTATAGAAGAGGAGGAAGAATCTATCCTAAAGGAACTCAAATTATAGGTGATTCAAAACACACTTCTTGTTATTTATAAGATGAGTAGAAAAACAAAGTTTAGTTAAGCAGCATACGTAATTAAGCTTGCTGTTTGACTCTAAATCAATAAGTACATATCCTCCAATCAAGCACAGGCACTCTCAGAAAGAAAAATAGAACATAACATCCATGCTAGAGAGACTTCAAAAGGAAAGAGGACAGTGGTACGAAGTAAAACATTACCCAGTTGCTCCTATATAATGAAATTCTTATAAGGGTCATAAAAAATGGATGTGAAAATACTCCATAGCAAATAAATAAGTCCAAGTGAGGGAAAGTGCTGTTATCTTCCCTCAGAAGGTTCCCAAAATCACAGAAAACAATAGTAACAAGAGATACCCATTGTATACATGAAATAAATTAAGAATGGATGTGAAACATGCTCTATAGAAAATAAATAAGAAGGGACAAAAATTCCATGAACTATTATCTGTTTTCTCTCTGTGAGAACCATTTAAGGAAATGAGAACTCGATACGATGGTTTTAAATCCAAGTGAGATAAAGTGCTGTTATCTCCCCTCTGAAGGTTCCGAAAATCACAGAAAACAATGATTTTGGGAGCCTTTGAGGGAGAGGTAGTAGCATTTCCCTCATATCCTTCCTCCTCATAAGCAATAGATCTCAATAACTAAAATCTTTAAATGAGACAGGCTGGCTCTTCTGGCTCTTCTGTGATATGGTATTTGGCTAGAGTAATATATATGTAAGACTGGCAACGTATCTGAATGAAATACGTATAAACTGTCTTCGTATGGATAGGAACTTTCTTTTATCTTCAAATTAAAGTGGAAGACATGTTTATCTACAAAGATTCTCCAATAGGTATCAATGGCATGTTTTCTAGTGTCTACTCATTTAATGTCATGTCAAATTCAATGAACTGTTCAGTGATGTAAATGAACAGGAAGTTTCATTTCATGGAAGACATCTATCATAAAGAGTCATACGAGATAAGGTTTTTATATTTTAGAATCGACTGAAAAGAAATTAAAAAATCAATTCTTTTTCACGGTCCATATGAACCGTAAACATCAGCGTGCCTAGGTAGACCACTTGTGTGTGAACAAGAAAATATTCCCTTAATTCAGTCATTAAAATATGGAAAAACAATGCGTTGCTATTTCCTGACTTTAAAAACGTGGAACTAACAATTCTTTGTGAGGAGGTATTCCAATACGGTGGACTGAACTGATTTTTCCTTTGGTATTGCATTACGATGGATAAACCAAAACTATATTTTATATTATTCCCTGATAATGACGTGTGCGGATTCACCACCAAGTTCTACCTGCAACCAAATTTTTTGGCTAAACCATAGGCTACTACTGTAGAAGTTGAACTCAATGTCTCATAGTTTTAGTTTCATTTCTTAAAATGGAAGATATTGTTCTATGTTCCAAACTTTCAAATGATAAAACTGGTAAGAGTTATTTTAAAACCAAATTAGAGTAGTTTAGAATATTAAATTGTTGTTTCATTTTGATAAACATATCTTTTGTTTTAAAATTCAGCATGATCACCCATTAAATTGAAATAAATGTTTTTGTTTAAGTTGGCGATGTATATGAGAATTTCATGATGTAAAATCTATGATAGAACTTTGTACTAATTATAACATTTTGTTTAAATATGATTTGGTTTAAAGGTCAAATATGTAAATATGTAATGGTATCATTCTGAACAATGGTGTTTGAATTATTGAATAACAAAATATATAAGAAGTTGGAGATGGGGAAGATGTAAGTGAAGATGGTGTTGATGTTGTAGGGGGACATGTTTAGGATATGTGGTATGGTTGCTTGGATGTGGCAGAACACAAAAAACTTATTGACCTCTAGTTTGAAGTCTATCAAAGGACCTTTGAGATGTAATTTGTGGCCAAGGATAATCCTTCTAAAGAGAGAACTATTCTTAAGTCTATGTGACAATTCTAGATGATTATTTGCTACTATTAGAATTTCCTCATATGATGGCTACTAGTCTACTTGTTGTTGGACAAGGTTGTTACAATACCATTATCTAAAAATAGAATATGAAAAATAGTTTCCTACTTCCAAAATCTATGCATTTCTTCATCTCTTCTTAGGAGGCTTCCTTTGGTGGTAATGATAGGGGTTCACATGGCTTTCACAACTAGGATAGTAATGTTTCTTCTAGTTATTCCCACTCTTGTTATAAGCCTACATGATTAGGGGGCATCACACCCCTACAATCTCTACCTTTGGGGTTTATCAAATTTAAGTTCTTTGAAGTCAAACGATATTAATATTTGAATATCTGCTTTGCATGGATCTTGCAACTATCACTCAAGGTTTGGATGTAGTTGACATTTGTGGCACTACAAGATCTCAATCTTTTTGCTACCAATATCATTGTGCTATATTTAGATGAATGTTGGGTTAATTTTATTAAAGATAATTTTAGATTCATAAGTACTCATTATTTATCTTTATTTATGGTTAAGGATTGTAAGGAAGTTGTTCTTCAAGTCCCTAATTTTATTGTTGAATGGTATTCCTCTATGCTACATAACTGTCTTCTTGGCATTTTTTTGTAGATAGGTCAAATAATTATTGGAATCAATGAAACTACAATCTCTATATAGTTAAGTCAAGATCTTACCTATGATGAGGGACTTTTTTTTTCTTCTTTTTAAACTATGACGGTTTTAATTTACAACTCATAAATGGGTAATGGTTTCTTGACAAAGGTAGGCTATACCTTTAAATATGGTTTCTATGGTTTCATCTTGACAAGTACAAAATTAATAAGGTCAAGTATAGACTAGGATTCCTTGCTTTCCATTGAAATATTGGGAGAAAAACATGTCAGTAGAAGTAACAAACTCTTTTTGTTAACTTATTTCTATTGATTTCATGAAAAATTATATGAATCACTTGTTGTTTTCTACATTTTAAGTTAATGTATATGTAGATGACATGCTTCCTTCTTTCAATATATTATCTATGAGGATTCATTGGTGCTCTTCTATAAATGGAAAAATCTAGTCATGTTGTGGGTTGTACAAACTTTAAAACAATGAAAAAAATTGTTGAGGAAAAGATATTAGAAGATGCTTCTTAACATTTGAGATTTTTGAATATCTTGTTTGTTAGAAGTGGAAAGGTGGTTAGTGTTTTTGACATTGAACTAATTCTAAAAATAAATTATTAGAAAGGTATCCAAGAATAGGCTTCTTAAAAATATATTAGGCATCATTTTACTCATCACATAAAACCAATCTAAGGAATCTTTTTTCTTATTGAGAGGGATAAACGCTTTTAAACCAAAGCTATGAACCAGTGAGATCACAAATAGGGGACCTCATCCATAATAGAAATTCTCAACAATTACACCCCAATGAAGTTTGAATTTTTATCGTAAGAATAACAACACAACTATAACTTAGCCATCACACCATGCCACTATTGGCAATCTGAGGAATCTTTTAATGGGTCCCCCTTTGTCAATTGTTTTCTAAGTGTTGTCCCTCTTCATCCTCGATGTTATTAGTTAGTATTGGAAGTTGTAAAAGCTTAAGAAAATACTAAGGCTAGATTTGTCTTAGTCTTGTTCTATTTTTATAGAATTTTCTATTTTCTGTGGATTAATGTACATCTCATGCTAATTGAAATTCTATTCTTAATGAATTAGCCTACATAGAATCTTTATAAAATTCATCATGATCTGCATTCCTTCCATTTCCACCTATTTCCATATTTTATAAATTCTGTATGATTACTTTGACCTCTATTTTTCATCATTATATATGAATCTCCTTTCATTTCATAAAATCTTGCAATCTCCCATCTCTCCTTCTTTCTAGACTTTTGAGTTGGATCTATAAATTTTACTCCTCTACTTAACACATTCCCCTTATCATGTTCTACTACCTTTTCATGGACCATATCTGATTCCCCTTATGGAATTCTCACTGAATACATTCAATCATATAGTTATCTTATCTTCTCTTGCATTCTCCCTCCATGTTTCCTTGTAAAAATTTACTAGTCATATAGACTTCTAATCCAATGTGCATTCCTCATGTCGAATTTTCTACTAATTTTTGGAAAATATTTAATCAGCCTCATTCCACTCATTTATTCTTTTGTAGAGCTCAAATTAAGCATTACACATCCAATGCTCAACCCAAGCATCATATTCCCATGTTAAATCCCATATCAAAACCCTATAACACTTTCTCTAACCTCCTAACCTTGAACAAAGTTTTGAATTTTTTCTTGTTCACCCTTATTGCTCCTCTAAACATTTCAAGATGGGATTAATGATTTCAGATGATTTCATGAATAATATTGAAAGTTCATCCCACTTAGTAACTTGATATATATCCTACAAGGTGAGTATACTTACACAAAATTTATGGTTGATAATAAGAATGGTCAGGCTATTATGAATGTGTTTGTTGGATTTCTAGATACTAATGATCCTATGCTAGTTATAGGATGCTTATTTAGAAAATTTAATGAGATTCTAGCTTGTTCCATATGAAACATTATTGAAATCAAATTCTCAATTTTATTTCCATAATAAATCCAAAGAACAAACCAACTCTTATAACTATTAGCACAATTGATAGAACAATAGCTAGTCTTTTATATGTTTCCACATGACTATAAGCGAGGAATGTGTATTGTACATGCTCATATTATAACATATACTCATTCTATCAATCAATAGTAACTTCATCACTATTGGGCTTAACATAAGTGCATTATAACGTGATTACATATTTCTTTAAATAAATAAATAAAAACAATATTTTAGAGCATTTTGAATTTTATTCTGAGATGGTGAAATGGGATCTAAGGCAAAGAATTAACCTTAATCACTCATTCCACAATCTGGTGTTGGAGCACCATTAAACAATCTTTTTCAATTTAAGATCATACCAAGTAGGCTCTAGGTTTTGATGAGTTTTTGTCTCAATAAGGTCAATAAGACCAACTTCTTTTGTAATGAGTCATTAGGAATGGTTCTTAAGTAGTTAGTGTGGGGACATTTTGATTCTAATATGTTAAATAAGGTCCAAAAAGACCATTTAATATGTAATGAGATATATTTTGTGTCTTGGTTGTCAAAATAGGTGAGAGTTGCAAAACAAAGTTGTAAATGGTGATTAAAAACAAAGGTTGTCAAAGTAAAACAAATGGGAATTTGAAGGGACATCAAATTCAAAAAGTGGTTGTAGACATTGGATAGTTAAAAACTTATTCAAAAATGTATTTAAAGCCTCAAAAGGCTTGACCATGAGGTTGTTGAAGTTTTGTATTGTGGAAATCAATCAAGAAGCAACATTTTTCTCAGTTATTTTCTAGTTTTCTAAACTTTATTCAGTCTGTATGGCTCGTACAGTCTTGTAGATGCTTTCCAATTCATTTCATAGTTTAATAGCATGTGTTATTATTCCATTACATCAAGTCTGAGGATCTAATATCAAGTTTTGTGGAAGATTTTGTTCATTCTCTATGACTAACTAGTAAAAACTAGTGAAGGCCCTGTTTGAGGAGTAAATAATGAAATAAGCCTTTCCATCTATTGTTATGGTATGTTTCTTGGTGGAAAGGCATGGTACAATTTTAAGTTAGGTGTCTACACTATTTTTTTGGAAAGGGTATGTGCAGGATCATGATGGGCCAAAAAGTGGCAATATGATGGGTATGTGGCTGATGACTATTTTTTTACCCAAAGTTGATGAAATGAAAAGGGTTTTTTAAGGAGATTCTCAACTTTCCACCAATATAAATTATCCTTTACTTTGAATTTAATAAGTAATTATTATTCATTTTCTATTCAAATTACAACTAAAGTCCTGATTGATAGGCTAATTGAAAAACATCTCTAGCTTTCAAACGATATCACATTTTTTGAATCCAAAACATGAGTCACATTCTATCCTTCGTATACTATATGTTTAAATAAATAAAAAATTGAATTTCATGAAGTTTTGACCAAGTTAAGGTGGTCAGATATACAAGTTTTTATATTTTTTTAAAATTTGTAATAAAAAATTCAGAATTAATTATTTACTTGGAAAAAAATTACAAGAAAATATGCATCACATCAGGTCATGAGTCCTCTACTTATATCTAAAGTATTATAAAAAAATATTATCATTTTATTGTGGTTAGGGTGGTCAGACAGACACCTACTTCTTATTTTTTCTCTGAAATTTAAGTACCATTGCATTGAAATTTCAAATTTTCACCAAATAGATTTTTTTTTTAAAAGAAACCTAGTAGTTCAGAAACTACATTCAATTTTCTATAGATACTATTCTTACATATTTTTGAAATAATATAGATAACTTATTCAAATTTTTATGTCAAGTTTCCTAACTCTAATTTTTCTAAATTTTTTGCCACTTAAGGGCCTGTTTTTTCCATGATGATCCTGCACATACCCAAAAATAAAGTGAGTGTGTGATTTGGAGTCAAGCCCTAGGGTAGAGTAACAGTGTTTCCTATGTGAAATCAAAGCGTTTATATTGGTTTTTGATAAAATAGTGATGGAATGGTATATGTAATGTATTTATGAGCATTTGCACTGTATTTGGAGTCTATTGGATGCCCTGAATTCGATTGGAAAGCCTTTGTATATGGAGATTCAATAAACCCTAGGTGTTTGTGTGTGAAAAGGAGGGTTTCATGGTGTAACACATTAGAAGGCTTGAATCTGAAAATTTTTGTGAGAATATGTGGTTTTGAGTCACAATATAAGACTGTCCAAGGATTTTAGGTGTTTTTCAAATGTTTAAAAGGCACTTTCTTTGAAAAATAGGGCTAATTTAGTATCCTAGAAGCAAGGCAGGTTGTTGGTTCTTGATGTTGGTTCAAGGAAACCCTATGAGATCTTTTGGTATGTTGTTTAAGAGTCTATGGTGAGTCTTTGTGGAGTTTGATAGGCCACTGTATGACCTTCTCCAAAAGATACCTCCATTGGTTGGTTATTGATGGCTACAAGCCATAAGAAGAGGGATTGAGTTAAGTCAAGGGATTTGTGTTGTAAGGAGTTTTTTTCAGATTGAGTTTGGTCATTTTCAAGTTGAAGAGAGTCTTTGATCCACCTTGCTTGCATCACAATCGAAATTGGGGGACACAAAAAGTAACCAAGAGAAACTATTTGGTTGTTGTCCTTAAGGGAGAGAAAAATAGTAGGTCAGGGTTTTGGTTTCTATTTACTTTGTTGGATGAATGTGGATTTGAAAATGTTACAAAGTAGGAAGACTAAGACTACAAAATGAATTGTTATAGAATCTAGCAAATTTAGAGTGGCAAGAGAAAAATAGAAAGTAGAACTACAAAGTGTAAATAGATGGGAACCTAACATGTGAATTGAATGCAAAATTGGGTAGGATATGGATGTGGGAACCTTAATAAAAAAAATTGGCTTCTATAGTTTGAAAAACCTATAAAAATGCATTATAGTCTAAGGATATTTGATAGTCAAGATCAAATTCTTAAGTATGATAGTTTGTGAGTAATCGACTTGATAATTTGATGATAAAAGGTTCTTGAATACTTTTCATAAGGTTTTGGCACCTTCAGATCTCTAGTCAAATTTAAAAAAGTGCAGACCTATAACCTATACTTGAAAGATAAGGGAAGAAGGGTTGTGTTTAATAGGGTCTTGACTTAAAGTCAAACCTTTTTATTTTTTCCACCTCAAAAAATAACTATTAAAATGCTCACATGAATCGTGTTCTCTAAGAAGAACAAAGGAAAATGGGTAAAAATTTATGATAAATAAAATAGTTGCAACATACCACTTAGATGTGTGTTCCTTGTTTTACTAAAGTCATTTTGCTCATCACATACAAGGAGAAATTGAATGATGCTTGGAGATCCTACAAGTGTTAGTGCTTATAATAACAATTAAACATAAACATGAAACATCTTACTATATATGAATATGTTGTAAGTATGAGTATATTGGTGTTGTAATTAATGTCAACTGTATGTGATGCGGGAGAATGGTGTTGAAGATGAATAGTTGGCATTGTCTATGGTTTGATTTGTTACATTATGTTGTCATTAGCTAAACTACTAGTGTTAACCTCTAGTGTTTCTTTGATATGCTTTTATCAATAGATGCATTAGTGCCAAAGATAATGTGGATATGTCTTTGGTGCTTGGTTTCCAAGTGCTTTTGAGATAATTTGATAAAAAAAGGAAACACGGTGTTGTAGCGTTGATATGGGTTACACAAAGATGTTTTGATTTTGCTTTGCATTTCTTCTAGGTTTAGAATTTTCTTATGTGATTTATATATGTTAGTGAGAGTTTTTAGAGGTGTTATATTTAGGAGATGGTATATTGAATCATGATACAGTAGAAGTTGTGTTCACCAGTGTGTGACTGTGCATTATAGAGGTGTTTGGGATAAATGTTTATGCTTTGTGTATTTTAGTAGTTATGCTTCAAGCCTTGTGATTCTGAAGTTGTGATGATGGTGTTGGTAGTTTACCTCAATCAAGAGTATTTGGGGTTTGATTCTTCAGAAGATAGTTTTCAAGTAACAGTGTATGGTAGAGTTGTCAAAGTGTACTAGGTTTGTACATTCCTCGAGTTAAAAATGTTGAGAAGGATTTTATTGGATTGCTCAATGTTTGAGAAATATTCTAGACCATGTTCAAGCATGGTGTATAATTTTCAAGTCATCACTGAGTTTTAGGAAGCATGTACTTCAATGCTTAATGGTTTTTGTACAGGTAACGACAGACTTCTTGTTTACACTACACGTGAAGAATAAATATTTTTTTGTGGTAGCATGTGGTTGTGGTATTATTCATTTGGGTCCCAATTAAGTTTTGAGGTGTTCCACATTCACTTATGGGTGAAGCCATGATAGTGGTTTACAAGTGAAGCCATAATAGTGGTTTACAATTCAAGTGAGGAAGGAAAACTCACAAAAAATGAATCCAAAGAAAAAAAAGTGATTTTTGGGGTTCGTACGAACCTACTAGTTCGAGCGAACCCATTAGGTGTTTGCCCGAACTAGGGTTCAAGCGAACCCCTTTGAATTTTGGCCGCAAAAAAAAAACCCAAATGCATAGCAAAGGGGTTATGCCGAACCCCTTTGGGTTCGGCCGAACCCCTAGGGGTTCGTTCGAACCTCCCTTGCCCCTCATCCCCCTCTCGAGACACAAAAATAATCTAATTTTTTATGCTTCAGAGCTCGGGTTGAGAATGAAAATGGAGGAGTCTTTAGAAACCCATCCAGAATCAAGTAGTCCTCAAAATGAGCTATCCAACGAATATAATTTTAATATCTTTTGATTTTATTATGTATTTGTTTTTTTAGTTTTATTAAACATTGGTTTTTCACCGAAAATGAAGGTCTCTATTTTGCACATGTGGAAAAATAACAGATTATGAAAAAAAAATTGAAAAATATGAGTGCACCAAATATTGAAATTCTTGATCGAACAAAAAAAAAATTGAATTTCAATATATTCAAAAAAAGTTATGCGTTATATGGTCGCGCTATGTCTAAATTGGAATTGGTTTGACTTTGAAACTTGATTAAAGACAAAATATTCAATAAAAAACTATCTAACCAAGTGGAAGCACTAGATATCAGAGTTACAAATCTAAATTCAAAAAATTTAGAATTTTATCCTTCATGGAAAAAAAGTTATGCGTTATACGGTGTGCGTCACTTTTTGAAAATGTTGTTTTCTGGAAAAAACCAGTTTTCGTGGGAGATGGAAAAAGAAATACAATCTGATTCCAAAAATTTTGAAAAAAATATTTTTAGAATCTATAGACAAAATGTGATGAGACTCTAGTTTGCATCATCTTCAAATTCCTCATGGTTTAGCCGCTATAGGTGCCCGAATGTGAAGATTTAGTTAAAAATAATAATTTCAGTGTCTAGTTTGGCCAAAAATTGTAAACCACTATTATGGGATCACCCTTCTATCTACCAAGAAAGTGTTTTGGCATTGACCTAATTTGAATTTCCATTTTTGAGGTGCATTTCCAACCTTCGAGAGGGTTTCAAGGTTAAGAATGGTATAAGTATTATTTAAATTGTTGGAGGATAAGATAGATTAAAGATAGATGTGTGTGATGCAAAATGATGTGAAGTGTAGTGTGTTAGAATGTGAAATTAAGTAGAGTAGTGAGAGGTTTCAATTGTTAGTTTACAAGATGTAGTGAGTAGAAGGTGGCTACAGTTCTTCAATCAAAATGAAAAGATGTAGAATTCATTGTGGTGGATTCCTTGTTGCATTGAGATGCTTTTCTTTGTGTAACATTCCTTCTCTATCTTCATTTTTATTTTGACAATGAGCCTTTTGGTAGTGATCCTTTTCTTTTTTTCTTAGTGAGCCTTATTGTATTCAGTGTTGATATTGCTTATATTGTGAGATAATCCTCACTGTGGTTTTTTCCTCCTTGGGTTTGGTGTTAAGTTGTTTCAATTTACATTATTTTCTTTTCATGATAATTCATCATAACAAACTTAAGGGTTTAATGAATGAATTTGGATCTGAATGCTAATAAGGTATTTGAAGTCTTAGGTTACAACTGATTCATCCCCCCCTCTCAATTTTTGTGTGAATTTAAAAAATTGGTATTAGAGCCAGGTTCCTTGGAGAAAATATTAACCACTTGAGGTAGATTTGGGATGGTGCACAAGAAGGAGATCCCTATATTTAATAGCATAGACTATACATTCTAGAAGGAAAATATGGAAGGCTATCTAGTTTACCTTGGATATGATGCCTCGTAGTCAGTGAAGAATAAATATTCCATACCTACAAATGGACCAAGCACAAATGATGAGATCAAGGCCTATGAAACAAATGGTAAGGAAAGGCTTTTTCTCTTCATTAGTCTTACAAATTGTGAATTAGTGGAAGTTATGTGTTGATGGTGTTTTATGCACAACAACTTAGACAAGATACAAGTATCCTATCTCTCTTGAAAGGTAAATCTCTATCAGCAAGCCTCAAGAGATAACCCCAAGATCTCTAATGTCAGGTATTGACAATGCATAAACATCTTAGATAATATGTGAAAATGTTGGTAATCACAAAGGGACCTTACTACAAACAAATACTGAATCTTAAGTTTATTAGATTTTGCAATTTGATGATACTTAAAGTCCTAAATCTAACTAAATGATAAAGAAATAGAAAAAGATAGGGGTTTCAGAGAGATTGTTAAAATTAACACTAATCCTAGGATTAACAATGGAAATGGAAAAATACTTGAAATGGACCAATCCCTCAAAAACTAATCCCTACTTGACCCAGATAAACCTGCAATCTTGCATAAATAGTGTAATCTTCTAAGGCACGAAAGATTTTTAGATCATGAACATTCATCCAAAATAACTCTATTGCAATTTAAATGAACAAACATTCACAACTGAACTAAGCACAATGAATATTAAAGTCCAGGCTAACTTTGCAAAGAAACTAAAAATCAGCCAGCTGCAAAAAGTATGGACTAGGGATTTCTACAAACACTTCAGGCATTAAACCATAAACACCATTGAATCATCTAACCTTAGATCTAACATATGTCAAATAACCTTAAGCAATTTCAAAAGATAGAATCACAAGAACCATGCCAGATAAAACTAACACAAAAAGGACACCAAATCATAATGCCTTGCATTAAATCATCCAAAGTAGCAAAAATTATAGTCTTTTGTTACAACACTTGCTTGAAAATAACCTAACTACTAACTCCTTGCTCTAATGCTTAGTCTGCTCCAATGCAAAAACTATCTAGCCCTTTCAAATGAGGCAATATCCTTGTTTATAGAGATTACATCTTATGTCAGCCCAAATAGGGTTACAAAACAATAGGCTCCAAAAATAAGTCAGCCAAGAAGTTCTAGAACAAAATAAAATAGCATTAAATGCTTGGGACTCATCCAGGTTAGCCTAGGCTCTCCAATGTAATTTGGTCCAATGCATTGGAAGTATGAAGAAGAATAATGGGGAAGCACTAATTCTGATGAGGCATTTCATTAAATGATTTCCCCTTTGTCTTTATCTCGCTCCACTTTATCCTGCACCATCAAAAATACCTTCTTCAAGTCGGCTATAGGTGGAATAACTAACACTTTAATTTTCCTCTCAATGGATTTGATGTCCTCTCTTGACTACTTAACAACCTTATCCCAATCCACCTTCAGGGCTTGATACTTATCCATCACTATAATGTATGTGGATGCATCATCTAACTAGTGCTCGGTCACCGGACTTTCATCAACTGGAACATACACTTCATGCCACCATTTTCTCAATTGCTCCAAGCTCAAATGTTTCGGTGCAAATATTTTTCTTCCTATCATAACTTCGAAGAAGGAAATGCACTTGTTGTAGATTTCAGTCGGGGTATCCTCAATTTTTTTTCCTTGCTTATGCACTTTCTTCAAAACCCTTTGCCTTATTTGCAAAGCTTCATGCCATTCCCAGAGTTATACAACTTTGGAAGAAGGAAGAATTCCATCACTTACCAGCTTTTCTTTAGTATATTCCATGATGTTCTTGGTCTTCTGCAACAAGAGATCAACATCCTCCTTATCTTGAGTTAGTACATTCTTCAACCACTCTATTAATCTTATAACATCTCCACCAGTTGATAGGATATCTTTAATGGAATTATCTTCTTTGGCTTCCACTCCCTACAACCAGTTTAGTGTGGCATGTGTAGTAGTCTTCATCTTCTCCAATTTAGTTATTGTTTCCTTTGGTAGAAAACTTGTTGTAGATGATGAGGAGCTGATTTGGCTGATAGATAGCAAGGGTTTCATCAAATCCTACAGATACCTCCTTAGTTTGTCATTTTCCTTCTTCAAATTTTTCTTAGCTTGCACTTCTTTCTTCAATCTGCTCAAAATAGAAGCATTGGAGCCTTCAAATTCTTCAACCTCCTGTATCATGGAGGCATGTCCCAAACTGATAGTTTGCACACTGTAATCTATGCTAGTCACCTCATCCTTATTCTTATCTGATGCAAGGGTAGGAATGTGAATCACCCTGTTATTGGCTTCATCTCTCTCAATCTTGGAGATAACCTTGGATTTCTTCTTTACTTTTCCTTTTCATATGTTTTCCAGTAATTCATCCCTGTTGGGAGAAGTATCATCCACCATAATTTGTTTACTCTTTAATTCTTTTTCCAGGCAAGTAGGAATAGTGGAATCCGACTACACATTACCTTTTCCAACCACATCTTGTTGCTCCTTGGAGGAATCCATGTTTAGATTTTGCTCATCAGGAATTTCTTCAGTTTTATCTTCACTTCCCTTTCCTGGATTCCTATCCTCTTCCCCATCATGTTCTTCTTCTTTATGCACTGGTGAAGGAGTTTTAGTAGGAACATCCTCCTTTCCTGGATACTTATCTCCTTTATTGCCTACAAGTGAATCCTCATAAGTCACCAAAGGGGACTGCAATATCTTCTCCATCTCTTCCTCTATATTGTAGAGGTCACCCTCCTTAAATCCTTCCATTTCCTCATCTTGATAATCCTCTGCATCTTTAGATTGATTTGATGCATCATGTGATTCATGGAGAGGAGGATCATCCTTATGTTGTTTTGTAGCAGGAGCCACTAGGGGAGTATCTTCCCTTAGTGCATTATCCTTGGGAGATGGAGTTCTTGACCTCCTTGTGTATACTTGAGTATTCTCCCCTGAACTCTCCACATTTACCACTGGTGGGATAATTTCTTCTTTCTCCTTAGAAGATTCATCTTTCTTCTTTGAAGTCTAAGGTACCCTTCTCCTTTTAAGCTTAGGAGTTCTATCTCTTCCTCCTCATCATGTTGTTCTTTTGTAGACTTCTTTGTTCTTGGAATATGCTTCCTCCTTTTAGCAATGTGTTTCCTTTATTTCTCCCCTTCTTTTGCTTAAGAACCCTTGATCTTTATTTTAAAATGGGAATCTGCCTTAACTTTACCTTTAGAAACCTACTCACCTGATTCTTCAGTAGTGGAATGAGACTCCAAGTCCCCCATTAGATCACACATTGTAGACCTTCACTCTCTAACTCCCAAATCTTGTGTTTGAGCCATAACTTGGTGTACTTGATTACTGGAGCCATGATCTGCTCTAATTTTGTCTTCTCTTCCTCCAGCTAGTCTATCTCTCCTATCGGTTTGTCTTTCATAGGCTCATAGTCATGACTCTAAATTAAATTTCCATCATCCTCAATCTGGTCAGGAATGGCCTTTATGTTGTAGAGTCAGACCAAGTTCACTGGCAGCCTGGAGAACTTCTTTCTCCTAACTTCAAATTCATCCTTACTGTTATCCTAATAATCCTCTACATCATCCTTATGGTTGTATTCCTTGCTGGCCTTTCTTTGTGCCTCACAAGTCCTATCAAATATGGGTCTCTTAGAATGGAAAGAGAGACCCAAAGTGCTCATTTCCTCCTCAAAAACATGAGCTGAATTAACAGAGGGGAAAGCTTCATTACTACCTACCCTCAAAGGCAAATCACCACCAAACCCAGTCTTATGTTTTTCTTTCTTAAAAATTGCATCAAAATCACAAATCTATCTTGTAGCTTCTAGAAGTATGATGTGATATGTGAGATATCTAGGGAGTCTATATGGGGCCCTCTGGCAACCATCTATTCTAATGTATGAGAAGGTAGGGAACTGGATAAACCAAGCTACAAACATCTTGATTAGCTCCTTGGGATTGTCTAAGATCCAGACGTGTTTTGCACCCTGTAATAGCCTGGTGATGTACATGGTGAATGCGTCATTCACCCTCCTATAACTTTTTCTACCCAAGTGTAATTGTGGGTACACTTCATAAATCACATCTTTCCCAAACACACCTCTTGTGCTTAGCCCCTTGTAAGGATGGAACCTTGCAAGTGCATAGACCAAGTAAGAGGACATTGTGAAGGTCTTTGTTTGTAGCATATTGCACATTTGTTCATGTATCATTGCACTTATAATGCCTGTCGAATGGTAGTTGATGTTCTGATCCATGTTCACAATGACATGAAACATTGAGTTTTCAAATACCCCTACACTCTTCAATCCTGCCACTCTACTGAGGAGTGTGATAGCATCATAGTATTCCCTTTTGAATTTTTCTCTGAATAATTGCTTGGGCAATTTAGAGAAGTGAGACTTGGGTTTCTCTAGCTAGGAATTGATGACCTGCTATGATTTGATGATGTCTTCATCATAATACTTCTTCGCTATGTCCATATCAAAACCCACCACATGAGACCTATCAGGCATGTCAAAGGTCTAGGCTATAGACACAAGGTTAGGATTTGCCACTATTCTCCCTTGAGGACCCACTATAATTTGTGTGCCCTTGTCATAATGTATGGAACATTCTAGCACTAGCTCATAGCATTGAACTATGGGAGGAAATCCTGCTACATGGATCAATCCTGACTCTACCATCCTCTTAGACAATACTGAGAGGTCTTTCTCTGCCATCCTAGCCTTGAATTCTTCATAATCCCACCAGCCTACATTTGTATCCATGACCTCTAACCAAATGGAAGTCAACTTGATTTCTGGGATCCTACTCCTTATATCCATTTTGATCCTCTTTGCGTCAGAGATAGTAGACCCTTCAGTACTTGGATCTGTCTTCTCGCCCTTGGTCTTCTTGGCTACTATCTTACTCGATTCAGCCTACATCCAACAAGAAACCACAATAAATTCTCCTTTATAATGCCCATATCGAGGTTAGACAACCATAGACAATATAATAATAGTCAGCCGACCCAAAGCAATAATTAAAATCCCCTTAAATTAACATAAGGCACAATTACTAAGAAATTTGGGATATTGAGCAATTAGGAGAAAACCGACCAAAGAAGAATTTTGGGAAATTCCATGTCAGGCGAACTTCACCAATCAAGCACAAATGTCATCAATTCAATCATTACAACATAAAAATGAAAGCATGTAGCATCATTTAAATCATCAATATCAGCCATCAAATGCCAAATACATAACATTAAATTCATTCATCTCTCAAATTTTTTATATTGCGAAGTCTTTTCAGGAAAATCCATTGAAAAAGGAATTTTGTGAGGAACTCGAAACTCTGATCCCTTTGCATGCCTCTGGGAAAACAAAAGGGCGAGGGAAAATTAGGAAATTTTGAGGGTGCAGAAATTCCACAAAGTCCTCGAGATCCCGAAAATCATCATTTCTCACGATCTCACCCAAAACACTTGAACGATCATAAACTTGAGACTTTAGGCTCGAATACATCTTGTTTTATGTCTCTTATTGATCGTTTTAAGTCCTCAACTCTCTCAGAGGAAAATTGGTGAGGATTGGCGATGCCCTAGGTTGTAGTTGTGATGCCTTAGGTTTGATTCTAAAATCTCCGCCATGGATGTAAGGAATGAGCTCGGATTAAGCTTGAATTGAACTCGTTTGTCTAGTTAAGCTCAAGATAATTTTTTTGGAACATGCCTAAGTGAGCTACTAGCTAATGAAATCATAGATAGGCTCACGAACTCACTCAAGGAATCGTCTTCAATCAAGCAAACTCTCAAAACCCTAAATCACAAAAAAATTACTCATGGGCCGATCCTGAAGGAGTGATTTGGGAGGGCTTGGCGCTGAAAAATTACTGACTCAACTGGGGGGTCTTAACTAGATTCTAAGAATTTGTGAAAAAAAACAAACTAAACCCTAGTTGTGGAAAACTCAACGCCAAACCTATGAAATTCGAGCTCTAAATGCATTCAAAATGTCAAAAAATCACATTCATTCATCATCCAAAAGGAAAGGAAATAGCTACATACCATGAATGAAGAAAATCTAACTTCAAAGAAGATTGATAACAAACTTGGACGCCCTAGCAACAACTGCAATGACAATGCAAGAAATTTGTTGTTGAATCCAAAAATCAACTAATCCAATAGCCAAATTACTAAACACTAAAGACCAGAATCTCAAAAGTAGCAAAGAGCAAATGATGAAAGCCTAGTGACACACAATCCCTCAAGAAGTTACCTAAATACTTGCCGTAGAGATCGTAGTATCAAGCATTAATGTCATTGGAAAGACAAGTCAGGACGCAATCCGAGAATTCGATAAGGTAACAGAATTTCTGAGAAATTTGGTCTAGGTGGAATTCTGTGAGGTGCCAAAATCTCTAAATCACAGGGTTAAAACTTTCTTGTCGAACTTTCAGGAAAACCAGGAAATTCTGCCCAAAGCATAAATTTTTGAAGATAGGGAAAATCCCAGATTTTATCCAGAACTTAGGATTTTCAATGCATAACTTAAAGGGATAATTAGTGCAAACAAGATAAACATTCAAGCACATTCCTAAGAAAGAAAATCCTCAAAACCAAAGGGACAAATCATAAGAAATCAGAGCGAAGATAAAAAGGGGGGTCCCTACTTTCAGTGGGGCATGTGTGCAAAAACTGCACAACATTATGGATATCAAAATTGCTAAAGAAATTTGGGATAAGTTGGATAGTATTTATGAAGGAGATGATATGGTCAAACAAGCTAATATGTAGAACTTAAAAAAAAAATTGAGAACTTGCAGATGTCTGAAGATGAAACAATTACAAGCTATATATGTAGAGGGTAGATGAAGTGTTGAGCTCCATCAAAGATCTTGGAGGAAATTTCTTAGAACCCTTACTAAAGCTTACAGTTATAAAGTTGCTACTATTGAGGAATCTTAAAATCTTGACTAGTATTATAGAAGTCAATTGTCTGGCTCTTTAACTGCATTTGAGATGACAGATTTTGGTACTAACAATGGTGCAAAAGTTGAGACTTCTTTTAAGGATGTAAAAGTAAAGAAGACTGAAGAACTAGACCAGGAAGATATTGATCATGTGGAAGCTAACTTTGTGAGAATAATGAGAAGAGGTACTAGTAAGTATAGAGGTAAATCACCTTTCAAATGTTTCATTTGTTGAAAGATAGGTCACTATGCTTTGAGATGTCCAAACAGAGTTGTGAATGACAAAAACAAGGAGAACAAAGTTAGGATGACTAAGAAAATCTATTATGTTACAGAAGATGCAAGTATTTTTTATGATGAATCTAATTATGGAGATGGTGATGATGATGAATTCTTGTTCATGGATTTAAAAGATGAATATATTTATGCTAACTCTAAAAGACGTGTGAAGGAATTCCCTTTGGTGAGAAAGGGTAAGATTGATGGTACCTTGGTATCTATTTTTCATGCTAGACAAGATAAGAATTATTGGATCATTAACACTATTTTCTCTAATCATATGAACAGAGACAAGAGTATGTTTTTTAAACTTGAAAAGTATGATGGATGACTTGTTAGATTTGGAGATGATTCACGTGCTAAGATTTATGGAATAGGTTCAATCATTTTTGATCTAGCAAGCATAATACTGAAGTTGTTTACTATGTTAAAGGTTTAAGGAATAACCTCTTAAGTGTTGGAAAAATGTGTAGCAATGGATACAATCTTATGTTTCTAGATGATGCATGTGAGATTAGAAAAGGGTCTAAAATTGTGATTGCTACTAGAAGGACTGATGGAAATTTTTATTTTCTTAAGGCTGTTGATGGTCATTACTCTATGACTTAGATCAATGAAAGTTGGGTATAGTATAGGAGGATGTGTCACATTGTTTCTGATAACTTGGTAAGAATCAGTTTAATTCAAGCAATGAGAGTTTTTTCAAAGAATACAAAGCCTATCAATGCTACCTACAAGGAATGTCAAATTGGAAATCAAACAGGAAGAAGTGTCAAAGGAAAAGAAAAATCATGTATCATATTACTAGAATTGGTGCATACAAACCTTTGTGATCCTACAAGAAAAAAAAGTTTTCAAGATGATAGGTATTTCATGTTTTTTATTGATGCTAATTCAAGAATGACATGTGTTACTTTTCTTAGAGAAAAATATAAAGCCCTAAATAGATTCAAGCATTTAAGTTTATGGTTGAGAACGAAATGGATTTGAAGATCAAATGTTTGAGGACTAATAGAGGTGGAGAGTTCACCTCCAATTAATTTAACATGGTTTTTGAGAATCATGGCATAAAGAGGAACTTGTCTACCCCTAGGACTCCCCAGCAAAATGGACTAGTTGAAAGGAAAAATTGAACTATTCATGAAATTGCAAGGACCATGATGAAAGAAGATAACCTACCAAAAGTCTATTGGGGAGAAGCAATTCATACTACTATTTAAATACTTAATAGATTTCAAGAAAAATCAAACAACACAATGACTCCCCATGAGTTGTGGTATGGAAGGATACCTACAATTAAATACTTTAAAGTGTTTGGAAGAAAATTGTATATAAGAAGAGATGAAATTTTGGGAAATTTTGATGCAAGGTCTAATGGACAAATATTCCTTAGATATTCTACTAAAAGCAAAGCCTATTGGTGCTACAATATATGGGTATGTGCAGGATCATCATGGAAAAAATAAACCCTTAAGTGGCAAAAAATTTAGAAAAATCAGAGTTAGGCAACTTGACGTAAAAATTAGAGTAAGTTATCTATATTATTTCAAAAATATGTAAGAATAGAATCTGTAGAAAATTGAATGTAGTTTCTAAACTATGAGGTTTTCTTTTTTTTTTAAATCTATTTAATGAAAATTTGAAATTTCAATGCAGTAGTACTTAAATTTCAGGGAAAAAATAAGAAGTAGGTGTGTCTGACCACCCTAACCACAATAAAATTATAATTATTTTTTATAAGATTTAGATATAAGTATAGGACTCATGTCTCTATGTGATACATATTTTTTAGTATTTTTTTTCCAAGTAAATAATTAATTATGAATTTTTTATTGCAACTTTTAAAAAATATAAAAACTTGTATGTCTGACCACCTTAACTTGGTCAAAACTTCATGAAATTCAATTTTCCTTTTTTAATCCTATAATATGCAAAGCATAGAATGTGACACATGTTTGGGATTCAAAAAATGTGATACCATTGGAAAGATATAGATGTTTTTCAATCATCCTATCAATCAGGACTTTAGTCGTAATTCAAATAGAAAATGAATAATAATTATTTATTAAATTCAAAGTAAAGCATAATTTATATTTGTGGAAATTTGAGAATCTCCTTTAAAAACCCTTTTCATTTCATCGATTATGGGTAAAAAAAAAGTCGTCAGCCACATGGGCCATCATATCACTTACATATCACCACTTTTTGGCCCATCATGATCCTGCACATACCCATATTAATTATAAATATTTTTGATAGTGCAAGTGTCAAGGTTGGTGAATATTTTTAGAACTCATTGGTGATAGATGGATTTGAATTAAATGAACCTAATTGTAGAGAAAATTAAAAGTCTAAGGAAAAGGAAGTAAAATTTGAAGAGGAAGAAGCTCTAGAAAAGACCCCTATAACCCCTAAGTATCTATAGATAAATCATTCTGAAGAGCAGATCATTGGAGAAAAAAGCAAAGATGTATTGACAAAAAGGAAAGTTGCTAAAGAAGAGGTAAGTTTTTGTCTACTTTCTAAATTTGAACCTAAGACAGTAATAGAGGCATGGAAAGATGAAAATTGGATGAAAGCTATGGAATAAGAATTACTTAAAATTGAGAAAAATAAAACTTGGAAACTTATCCCAAGACCTACAAACAAAAATAATAAATGGATATAAGTGGGTGTTCAAAAACAAACTGAATGAAGAAGTTGTAAGGAACAAAGCAAGGCTCATGTGCAAAGGCTATTCACAAGTTAAATAAATATATTTTGAAGAGACATTCGCCTCAATGGAAAGAGTGGAAGCTATTAGAATTTTACTAGCTTTTGAATCATATAAGGATTTAAATGTTTATCGGATGGATTTGAAGTCTGCTTTCTTTAATGGAGAGTTGGAAGACGAAGAATACATGGAACAACTAAAAGGATTTCAATTATTTGATAAACCTAATATGGTATGTAGATTGAAGAAGGAATTGTACAGATTGAAGAAAGCTCCTAGAGCTTGGTATGCAATGTTCGATAAGTATTTGATACAACAAGGATTCAATAAAGTTACCACATATAGTAATCCTTAATTTAATGTTGAAAATGATCAAATCTTGATTGTAGTTGTGTATATTGATGACATAATTTTTAGAGAAAATGAAGCTATGTGTAAGAAGTTTGCAGAAGAAATGCATAAAGATTTTGAGATATCTATGTTTGGTGAGATTAATTTCTTCCTTGGGTTACAAATTAAACAAAAAAATAAAGGTTTGATCATTTCATAATAAAAGTATTTCAGAGAGATGTTGAAGAATTTTGGAATGGAAGACTCTAAACTGGCATGTACTCCTATGGTTATTGGTTCCAAGCTAAGCAAGAATGGTGAATCCCCTAATATTGATAAGAGAAAGTACAACTCAATGATTGGTCGACTACTATATCTAACTAATACTAAAAAGGATATCATGCATGTAGTTTTTCTTGTGGCTATATTTCAAGAAGATCCTATAGAGTCACATGTTGTAGTGGTGAAAAGGATATTTAGATACTTAAAGGGAACTTCAGATGATGGCTTGTGGCATCCAAAGAATACTAATTTTACATTAAGTGCATACACAAATGCAAATTGGGTTGGTTAAATGTGAATGACAAAAAATGTACAAGTGGTGGTGCAATCTTTTCTAGATGTAGATTGGTGTGATGACTAAGTAAGAAAAAAAATTCAGTTTCTTTATCTACTACAAAGGCTAGGTATATTGTAGCAACATCTTTCTACACACAAGTGTTGTGGATGAGGTAAAAATTGAAGGATACCATAGTGGTGTATGATGATCCTATTTCTATCTTTTGTGACAATATAAGTGCAATAAACATTTCAAAGAATTAAGTGATGCATTCAAGGAAAAAAAAAAATTCAATCAGATATCACTTTTTGAGGGAGAAGGTTGTGGAGAATGAATTGAATCTTGAATGTGTGCCTACAAAGGATTAGATTGCTGATATATTCACTAAATCCCTTCCTAAGGATACTTTTGAGTATCTTCGGGAGAAGTTTGGGGTTATTGCCCCTCGTTCATTGAACTAGATGTATAAAGATATGCATCAATCTAGTGGATCTCAAGATTCATTCTTTATTTCAGATTAATGATTGGTGGCTACATATCAAGGTGAGTAGGTAGTGGCATTGCTGATGTGGTGCAAATTGGTGTTTTCTCCTAAGGGGGTATTCTAAGCAATAAAAGAAAGGTGTTGCAAAGAAGTTGTAAACAATTTGTTTGATGACAAAGGAAAAACAATAAAATAGTGCAAACATTATGTCTTTTGTCATTGATGTCAAAGGGGGAGATACTAATGTGAAAAAATCTATGGGGGGAGAGAAAAAGGAGAGAGAATCACATGAATAAGAACCATTTTTCTGGGGGGAAACAAGCATGTGGAAAAGAATAAGAGAGAGAGTCATGAGAAGTGATTCCAAAGAGGATAAGTTATTTAGGGAGAGTGAGTAAAGTGAAAAGAGAAAAGGAAAAAAGTATGTTTAGATTTGTTGTGTCTTTGATAGTTTTTCACATCATGTGTTGCCATCAATGACAAAGTAGGAGATTATTGTAGGTATGCGTAGATTGGTGTTGAAATTGATATCAAAAATATTTTGTTGTCATTAATGTAAAATGTATGTGCTGAGGGAAATTGGTGTTGAAGATGAATAGTTTGCGTTGTGTGTTCTTTGATTTGTTGCATTATCATTTCATCGGTTAAGTTACTCATGTTAACCTATGGTGATAATTTCATAACCTTAGATCTATGGATGTAGTAGTGATAAAGATGATGTGGATATTTCATTGGTGCATGGCTTCCAAGTTCTTAAATTGAGAAAAAATGATAAAAGGAGGAAATAGTGTGTTGCAGTGTTGTTCTGGGTTACATGGAGATGATCTTTTTTTTCTTTGTATTTCTTATAGGTTGAAGATATTCCTATTCAATTTGAATATATTGGTGAGAGGTGTTTAGAGGTGTTATATTCAAGATATGGTATGTTAAATCATCATAAAGTACAGGTTGTGTTCACCCATGTGTGACTGTGCATTACATAGGTGTCCAGGAGAAATTTTTTTGCTCCACGTTTCTTTGTAGCTATGCTTTAGGTCTTGTTTTTTTGAAGGTGTTTTGAGGGTATGTGCAGGATCATGATGGGTCAAAAAGTGGCAATATGATGGGTATGTGGCTAACGACTTTTCTTTTACTCAAAATTGATGAAACAAAAAGGGCTTTTAAAGGAGATTCTTAGCTTTCCACCAATATAAATTATGCTTTACTTTGTATTTAATAAATAATTATTATTCATTTTCTATTTGAATTATGACAAAAGTTTTGATTGATAGGTTAATTGAAAAACATCTATAGCTTTCAAACAATATCACATTTTTTTAATCTAAAACATGTGTCACATTCTACGCTTCATATACTATAGGATTAAAAAAAATGAATTTCATGAAGTTTTGACCAAGTTAAGGTGTTCAGACATACAATTTTTTTTTTGTTTTTTAAATTTGCAATAAAAAATTCATAATTAATTATTTACTTGGAAAAAAATTACCAAAAAATATGCATCACATCCAGACATGAGTCCTCTACTTATATCTAAAATATTATAAAAAAATATTATCATTTGATTGTCGTTAGGGTGGTCAAACAGACACCTACTTCTTATTTTTTCTGTGAAATTTAAGTACTATTGCATTGAAATTGAAAATTTTAACCAAAAAGATTTTTGTTTGTTTAAATAAACCTAGTAGTTTAGAAACTACATTCAATTTTCTATAGATTCTATTCTTACATATTTTTGTTATAATATAGATAACTTATTCAAATTTTTATGTCAAGTTGCCTAACTTTGATTTTTCTGAATTTCCATCACCACTTAAGGGCCCGTTTTTCCCATGATGATCCTGCACATATCCTTGATGGTGTTGGTAGTTTACCTTAGTCAAGAGGAATTCAGATTTGGTTCTTCGTGAGATAGTTTTTCAGTAACAGTGTATGGTATAGTTATTTGAGTGTACTAGGTTTGTACATTCTTCAAGTGAAATTTTTTCTTGTAATGTAGGGGGACCAATCACAAAAAGGCTCTAGGTCATAGAGAGCTAAGAGTGAAAGGCTACTATATCTTACCTTAAGCTAAGCAGGTGTTTTAGGTTGAGGATAAAGAATGAAGAGCACTCTCAAGTCCTTTTATCATTCTACTGATCTACATACATGAATGTGACTAAATGAGTTAGTTTCTGGAATCTAGACTGTACCTTAGATAAATCTTTGCTTGAGGATGACAACATGGATCTGGGACAACATCGCGACACACTAGCATCTCTTTGGTCCACTGGTGTCTATAAAACTAGAAAGTGAAAACTACAGTACAAAAAGCCAAAAATCCTACTAACAGCCTAGCTAATAAGATTAAACAAACTAAATAGAATAACAAAATACAAGAAATGATTGTAAAATATGTTAAAGGAGATGATGAAAACAAAGGTGATGGAGACCAACTCACTGAAAGTCAAGTTCACTAGCAAGCTCCATCAACATGTGCACCTACACACATCCAAGAGAGGAAAAATTTTGGGGTTGCATAGGGGTTTGCCTCAGTAAAACCCTTGCTTTGGTGTTTCCACCTTGATGGACAACTAGGAAACCCATGAGATATAAAATGAGATAAAGGAAATAGAGAGAAATATTATGAACACTACGAAAAACACAATGATACTCTATGAAACCACAACAAAAGAAGGATAGTGAAGAAATACCACCTCCATCCAAAGGCACTCAAGGCCAATGAAGGGAGAATGCAAGACTATGATCTTGGAAAATTTGACATGGCAACAACAGTAATGAAGGAGGTCTCACAAGATACCAAAATCGTAGCTTCTATGGTAGCACAACACATTATTGAAGATGATGGAGAAAAAAGCTACTGAGTAATGCTCAAGAGATGCAAAAAGGATGCAGAATAGGTCAAGTGAATTCCTAGAATTGTGTAGAATATGGAATGGTTGTGAAAAATATGCATTTGAAGGGAGAATATGATGGAAAGAGCCATTTTCGGGTCGACTGGTCGACAAAGAGGTGTTACGCTTCATTCCCAATGGGGAATGTAACATCCCTATAGACTCAAGAGGAAGGAATTTGTCAAGGATGGCAATGTACCACACAGACGTCTATGCACCACACTCGTGTCCCAACAAAAATTCCCCTACCACAACAAAAGACAGGCACCAAGTGGATTTAATATAGATGGGTTATGTGTGTTGGCCTCCAACAATGACTTAACAACTAAGCCCTTAAAGCTATGATTTAGAGATTGGACATCTAATCTAAACAGTTATCTTAATCATCATGAAGGTGCATTTAACTTGTCAACCTAGGGATGTAGACTTCAAATGGGTCAGCACAATATGTGCACTAGGAATCCATAGTAGTCATATTCATCCTATAGCTAAGAAAGACATAATGTTGAAAGTAAATTGCTTAGAAAGAAGTAACATAAGTACTAAACATCAACCAACAACTATACTAAGCTAAAGTGCATGACATAAATTAAAATATGAGTAAACATATAGGAAACTACTTTTTCTGCTTTAGTTGTAGGAGCAGTCACAGAATGGAATTTTAGTGGCTGCAAGAACAAACAGTGCCAGATTAGTAACTATTTGCTGAATAGAAAAGTAATAATTGAACTAAGGATGGAATTCTCACCAAGTGGGCCCCCTTGGATGAGTATCCCTTAAGAAAAAATCAGATGCAACAAACTTATAACTTCATTTTATTCATTGGAAAGCATGATTACAATAGAGCAACATAATTGTATTACTGAAAAGTTAAGAATGCAAGTACAACATCAGATCAATCAACCTTCTGAGAGGGAGCATCCATGTCTTATTTATAGAATGAAAAAACTACTAACTAACTACCTAGAAAGGCGGTCAACTCCAACAAATTAGGAGGATGCCACTTTATGGAAAGCATAGAAAGTAGAAAGTAGGTTATGCATGCATGAAATCTAGTCAAGCCAATTTTCCTTAATGCATATCTACCATAACAATAGCTCCTATATTCGCTCAACAAACTATTATGATCATTTACAAGGTAGTTACAATCTTCAATTTGAACTAGGAATTTCCCTCCATTGAGAGTCTTCTCGCCATTGACCTTTGAATGATCACCCTTTTGATCTTTATAGCGAACAACTAGCTGGCAGAATCTTCCTCAGTTTTGTATGCTCTTATTATATCTACATGACAACCTTAGTACACACAAAAATTGTATATCTACAACTATATTAAGGTAGCATTCATTAATCCACATGTAAAATTAACATGGATAGTTTGCATAGCATGTTAACATCATTTAAAAGTTAAAAAGATAATCTTATACCAATTTCTATGGTTTTGAGGAAATAACAGGAAAAATGTCAACATCCAAGCATCAAAGTCTATGACAACAACAACAACAAATGGATAATAAACTCTATCAAAATTGGGCCATAAATTGAACTCATCACTCCCCCCAACTTAACATTTTGTTGGTCCTCTAGCAGAGGAATATTTATTGTTTTGCTTAGTCAATAACTTGAAATCTTCAACTGCCAGTTGCCCCACATCAGTTCTTGTAGTGTATGAATTGGGGTCCCAATAGAACCCTTGCTTGTTGTCCAACCTATTCCATCTTTGCCTCTCTGTAGCTATATCATATTGATAATACCTGAAATTTGGCATAGGCCATAATATGGTAGGTGACTGAAAATTTAATGGGAGCAAAAATTTCCCCTTCATCCTTCCAAGTTGTATATATCTATCAACTCTTTTGCATGCTGCAACATAGTTCTATAGAGAGTGAGGTTCAACTTGTTTTAACTCATTAGTTATACTGTTCCACCTCTGTGATAGATATCCCATTATATATTTCCCTGTAGTTTCTGCTACCTTGCCATATTCTTTGTAAACTACTTCTCTCATAGGGAGGATATTGCTGCTATAGCTTGTTTAGTAAATAAATCTGTGTCATTCCTAGAAAATGTCTCTAGGGTCTCTAGGGTTTCTAGATTCATCCCTGATGGGAAAGGGAGTGTTGGATTCTATTTTCCTATAAGTCTTGAACTGTTGTCCCCAACCAATTCCATTATGTATCTAGGACATAAATGCAATTAATTGGAGATCCCCAACATACAACAATGGATTCCAATCATGATCATGGGGCACAACATAATTATGGAAATAGAGCTCACATAACAAATTTTTCACTTCAAGAGGAGCAATCTAATAAGCATGAAAAATATCAAGAGGAGTCTCAATAGAAGGATTCAAACCTGAGCAGATCCTTGACAATTTCAAAGAAATATTTCTCTCCTTCAAATATAGAGCATAGACTCTTAGAGGAGTCCTACACTCTAACATCTGAGACACTAAGGCTACTACATTTTCCACCTTTTCCTTTAAGGCAACAATTTCTATATTATTTTCTTCAATCTCTACATCTTTCTTTTTAATCTCCTCCTTTATCCTGTGTTTCTCCTTTTTCCATTCTTCTTCCCTCCTTTGCATCTCATTCCATAAGTTCATGGCTACCATGTTCCATGAAAAATTAGAGGGTCTATGTATTCCTAGCAAAAAAATTCCTGGCACTGATTCTTGCTCTTCACATGGCACCTTTTGTAGGGATTCTAATTGTTCACCCAGTTCTGGCTATAGGGGTTCTTTCTCTTATTGTAGGAGCTATTTCTCTTGTTGTAGGAGCTCCTGATTCTCATCATACTCTTGACTCTTGAATCTCAACCTGTTCTATGATGGTTGCAAGTTCTGCCAACCATATATTCTCCTATTCCTCAAAAATGTCATTTTCCTCAATGTTCACCTACCCCATTTGGGCTTCTATGTCCTCTCATGATGTTCCTCGAGCCCTAGGGATTCTATTCAGAGGCACACCAGTGGTTGGCCTATGTGGTCTTGATTTTCTAGGGGGGTTTTCATGTTTTTCTTCGGCTACAGGAAGAACAATGTTAGCCTTCCATTTCTTAGAGCTTGGCACTTCTTTTTCTATTGTTTGACATTTAGCTTTTCCCTTCCTCATTTCTATCACTTTCTTTTGTGCCCTAGTTAAAATTATGGTTCCAAGAGGGACATCATCATTAGAGTGTGGAGAGGAACTATCTTTGTCTAAATTTTTTGTCTCAGAAGAACTAATCTCTATAGTTTGCTCAGTTGCAGGAGGGATTACACTAGGGATTGCACCAAAATTTTAGGCTCCAAGAGTGGCTTCAAAAATACTCACTCTCCTACTAACCCTATGAGGTTGAGGCAAAACCCTAGGCCACAAATGCTCATGTCTAAATTGATCAATATTTAAAAATTCCTCCCAAGTCATACTAGACACATCATGCAGAGATTTTTCTACTAATAATTTGATCAGACAAGGGTGGGAGACAAAATTATCCCTACCTTTTTGGGTTTCAGCTGCCATGATTGAAAGAAGATGATATAACACATTTGGCACATTCAATCTTCTCCCATGCCTCATATGATTTAGGAGTTTGAAGTGCACAAAATGTAGGTTCAAATGGCGGCCTTCACAAGTAATGTACTTCACAATGTGGAAAACTACTTGCTTCCATGACTTAGGCAGAGAGGTTCTCTTTGCACCTTGCTTGTCCACATCCAATGGAGGGTCACTATGTTCAATAAATTCAGCCCTAGCTGATCTTGCATCTCTGGTAGCAAGGTAATGTTCACCATCGACAAACAACCCTACCACTTCTTCAATCCTCTCTTCAATAGCTATTACCACCAACCTTTTTACCATGGCCTTTCCTTCAAAAAATGTATGTGCAAATTCCTACACAATTTCTTCATTATAACTATCAAGCTTCAAGAAATAGTCTAGAGCCATCCACAATTTCTAAATTCTACCAAAAAAGGTACATCCTGCAATACTACATCATGAACCATGGGTTCACTTCTAATTAACAGACCTCCCATTGTTTAGCTACCCTAAATCAACAAGCACTTTGCTAAATTTCCTTTTTTTGCAACTTCTATCTGAAAGCCAAATTTCTCCTTCCTGCAACACTACTGAATTCCCAATGCCAATATCATATGAATTTTACCTTTTTGGTGACTTAGGATTATGACTAAGGTAATAAAAGTAGTAAGGAATAATAAATGAAGAATACAATCAAGAAAAATGGTGGTAGTGTGGTGTCATCTCACACATGCGAGCTGTCACCTCACTCATAATTCAAATTAGCTCAATTGAAATTTTGCTAACATGGACCAACATGGATTGGCACATGGACATGTTATTCACACTTCCCCATAGCCTAAATTTGAGAATGTGTCCTCACATGCAAGGTAGTAATCATGATTTGACAGGAGTAGAGAATAATTACATGCTATGGAGAAAATATACATTAATGTACAAGAATTAAATAAATGTACTAAAAAATAGTTAAGATGTAACAAATTGATGCACGTGTACCCAAAGTATTGATACAAATGTAACAAATTGATGTAGATGTACAAAAAATATTGAGGAAGTATTGATCACCTTTTAAGGATTTAGTTGAGCAATTAATGAAAGTGTAGATGGAGCAACGTTGAAGCGGAATGAAGTGAAGTTATGGCAAAGTGATGGAAGAGAGAGAAGGTGGAGATGTATTGGTGGATGGGTGGATTAATGAAGAATTTGACTCCCACAAAAGTGGAAGTATTTATTATGACAATTTACGTACCTTCGTTAGCCAGAAGGAGGGACACTAGGTCCACTTCCTTTGGTTGTAGGAAGTTTGGGTGTTGCATGTTGAGTGAATTGTTGCATGAATTTCTCCTTGGAAGTTGGCTTGTGATACAACATGAGGAGATGACCATTAACAACCAACTTAAATCTGATAGGTTCAATGGTAGTGAGTTAAACAACTCCATTGGGAAAGACCTTTACAACTTCATACGGCCCCAACCATCTAGTCTACAATTTTCCTGCATTATCTTGATACCTTGAGTCATAAAGGAGTGCCCAGTCACCTAGCTAGAATTTATCGTCCTTTATGAATTTTTCATGCCACTTTATTCTCTAATTTTGCACTACCTCTGTGTGATGCAAGGTTGTCTTTCTCATCTCAGCCAAATTATTCAACTGCATAATTTTGTCCTTTTGTGCCTTAGAGATATCCATCCCTAATTCTAGTGCAATCCTAAGAGTCTTATGCTCAAATTCAATAGGCATCATAGTTTTCTTCCCATACAACAATTCAAAAGGAGTGAAGAGTGTGGTTGTTTTCCAGGTGGTCCAATAGGCCCAAACAACTTTTGTTAGCCTATTTTCCCAATATTTCCTATGGATAGCCATTGTTTTGCTCAGAATGGCTTCAATTTCCCAGTTGGTCACCTCAACTTGGTCATTGGCCTGAGGGTGATAAGGAGTAGACTTCTTGTGCCTCATATTATATTCATTAACTAGTGTTGTGACAAGGGTTGATGTAAATTGTTCCCCTTGATCAATCACTATCTCCCTTAGAACTCCATAATGAGTGAAAATTTCCTCATAAAGAAATTATGTAACATTATTATCTCTTGCATGCTTCATTACTTTAACTTCAATCCACTTGGTCACATAATCAGTACAAATCAAGATATAGCATTTACCATTTGATGGAGGGTCAATGGGTCCTACAAAATCCAATCCCCATTTATCAAATGGAGTGATTACTACCTATAGGTAAAGGGGCATCTCATCAGATTTCGTCAATTGGCCCATCCTCTGGCATCTATCACACTTCCTTGTATATTTCCCTACATCCTTATGGAGTGTGGGCCAGTAATATCTTGTGTTCAGAATCTTCATTGCTGTCCTCTTGGCTGGAAAATTCCCTCCACAAGGTTCATTGTGACATGCATGCAATATATCATATATTTCATCTTCTCTCACACATCTCCTCATGACATGGTCTGGTCCAGTGTAGAACAAACATCCTACAATCTGTGAGAAAGGAATTGTTTTTTCAATGAGTACCCTTCTCTCTTTTGAAGAGAAATGAGGAGGAACTCTCCCTGTGACCAGATAATTAGCTATTTCAACATACTAGGGTGTATGCACATTAATGGAAAATAAATGTTCATTAGGGAAAGAGTCATCAATGACTTGAGTATCCTCTAATGTAATCAGTCTAGAAAGAAAGTTTGCTACAACATTGGTCTTCCCTGGTTTATCAACAATGGTTATGTCAAACTCCTATATCAACAACAACCATCTTGCTAGCCTACCTGAGATTAGGGGCCTAATGACTGCATGATCTGTGTGCACAAAGATCTGATAGCCTATTATGTAGTGTCTGAATTTGTTAAGGGAATAGATCACTGCCAGCATTTCCTTTTATATCACTATATAATTAAATTCAACTCCTTGTAGGTTTTTGGTGACAAAATAAATAGCATTCTAAATTGTTCCTTCTTTCTATCCCAAGAATGCTCCTATAGCATATTCTGATACATTTGTATGAATGTGTAAAGGAAGCTCCCAACTGGGACATTTGAGTACAGGAGCATGAGTTAAAGTTGCATTGAGAGCAGAGAATGCCTTGTTACAGTCTTTTGTCCATTAGAATTCAACATCTTTAGTTAGGAGATTGTACAATGGTTCTTCCATTTTGTTGAAATCTTTTATGAAATTCCTATACTATCTTGCATGTCCCAAGAAACTCCTAACATCTTTTTGTTTCACAGTTATAGGCAGATTGGTGATCACCTCAATCTTAGCAGGATCTACTTGAATTCCTTTGTGAGAGATATAGTGGCCAAGGACTACACCTGCCTGCATCATCATGAAACATTTCTCACTGTTTAAAGATAGATTATGGTCTTCACATATCTATAATAGCCTCCTGATATTTTCCAATGCTTCATTAAAATCAGCACCATAGGTAGTAAAATAAGTCATAAATTTCCATGCAATCATGTGAGATATCTAAAAATATTCTAATGATTGTCCTCTAAAAATTTGTAGGTGCATTGCATAAGCCAAATGGAAGTACTGAGTAGGCATAAGTTCCCCATGGATAGGTAAAGGTGGTATTCTCTTGGTCCTCAAGTGCAATTTGTATCTGGTTATAGCCACTGAATCCATCTAGAAAAAAAATTACTTTCTTGCAAGGGAATCCAACACTTGGTCTATGAAAGAAAGGGGAAAATGGTCATTTTTGGTGGCACCATTGAGTTCCCTATAATCAACACAAACTCGTAACTTCTCTCCCTTCTTGGGCACAATCACCAATGGAGACACCCACTGGCTATCTAAAATGGGGTAGATAAATCCTACCTCTAGCAATTTTTATAGTTCCCCTTTTACAATTTCCCTCAATGCAGGGTTAATTCTTCTAAGTGGATGCCTCACTAGTGTGCAATCATCTTTGATGTATATCCTATGAGTGTAGAGCTTAGGGTCCAATCCCTTCATGTCATGGTAATCATCTTTAACAAGTCAGTCAAGGACAATTGTTGCTCCTGTGTAAGCTTGTTATTAATGTTCAAATACTTTTGTTCTGACACTTGCACTTATGTGGTTAGCTCTACCATATCCATTTCACTAATTCTTGGAATTTTGAGCTCATGTAGAAACAATGTATGAGACATACTTGTCACTGTAGGAAGTTCAGTTGTAGGAGCAGGCAGGAGTGTCTACAATGGTCCAGCAGAACCAGACCCAGAATCAGGTAATTCCTCTTGTGGCTCATAGTTGTTCTGGATTATATTGGATAATATTTCATCCTCTTCATGTATCTATAAGAAAGGATTCCTACCTACCATCATAAGTTGTGCCACATAATTGACTTCCTTGACCTCTTCACCAACATGTGGCCATATGGGGTTATCCATATCACAGGATGGCTGAGTAGGAGGGTAGAGAACAAGATTTTTGGTGCTCTTCCTATTAGAAATGGTCATGTCACCTAACCATAATCTAATATAGGCATTTTTTGTTGCTAACCATGGCCTTCCTAGAATAATGGGGTGCCTTCCTAGTGTAGCTTTGGGAGAAAGAATCATAAAATTTGCTAGGAACTCCCAAGATTCTAGAGTTACCACAAGATCCTCTACTATACCATCAGGTTTAATAGTAGAACTATCAATAAGTTGGAGGATACTAGGAGTAGGTCGCATGCTTACAACATTTAGTTGTTGTAGGGTATCCTTAGTAATTACATTTATTGCTACTCCCAAATCAATTAGAGCATTCTTTATTTGGATCTCATTTATAACAACTCCTACCACAAGATTACCTGGGTCATTGTATTTTGGAACAGTCACATTCCCAAGCATGATGTTAGCCAACTGTTCCACCACATGAACTGTAGTGGGGTCTTTATTTTTCCTGCCCAGCTTCTTAAGGCATGCTTCCTTGATTGCTTTGCCATATATGGGAACATATTTTATGGCCTAAAATAAAGCTATCTAAACACATATATGCTTCAACTGATCTAGAATGTCAAAGGTTGTTTCCTCCTCTTCCTTTTGTTTAACAATTTCTAACCTCTGAGGAAATGGTGGTTCATTTTTAGTCTGCTGAATTGGGACTAGTTCAGGATTTTTAGGCACACTTGGCTGAATGGGGACATTCAGATGCTCCTCCTTTCCACAGGAAGCTTAGTGATGATAGGAGTGGAAGGAGTTGGCAAAGTGGTTCTTGAACGCAAGTGGATGTCACTTACACTCACAACATATGCATGAAATTGATTTGAATCAATAGAATAGAATGGCTACTATTGTGGTTTGTTATTTGGATAAGGTGTGGGTTGAGCTTGTAGCTGAGTAGGTCTAGGTGTGTTGGAACTTGAGCTAGTAGGATGAGGCATTATAGCAGGTTGTTGGGGTTGAGAAGGTGGCCACATTTAACTAGATTTCTAGATTAGCCATTGTTTTCCTCCCCTCCATTGGGATGTTTGTTGCTAGTTTCCTAGAGGTGGCTTCCAATTTCCTTGAAACTCGTGTCAATTCCCCAAAGGTTGTTTCCACTAGGGTGGAGAATTTTGGTGATTGGTCTAGGTATTTGAAGGTTTATTTTAAAGCTATGGTGGGTATCCTCCATAGTTGGATGGATATGGGAATTTCCATTGGTTACCAAATGCATAAGAATTAAAATAAGGCCCAACAAAGGATAATGAATCTGGTGGCATACCTTGTCTTGGAGCCCATGGTCTCCTTTGTGTAATGTAGTAGACTTGATCATATTCACCCTGGATTGGGTTTAACTAAGGTGGGATCTACTTACTTTCAATGCTAGCTACCATATTGCATCTATAGTCCTTCTTTTGTTTGCAATGTGGGTAGCATTCTTCCAACATTTCCTCTACCTCCTCATGTTTTTTCTTAGCTTGAAATGTATACATTTGAGTAGCTAGATTCCTTATAATGTCTTGTTTAAATTCTTCCAACAAGTGAGTAATATCCATCCTTGAAACTCCACTAGTAGATGACTTACCCATAGAGGATTGGTAAGTTCTCCCTTTCTTTGAAGTTTCCTGGAATAGTTCTAACATAGCTTCTTAATATATTCCCAAGGAGCTTGGGTGATATCTCCTCCTCCCATTATGTCTAAAGCCTCAATGTATCTCTCATTAATCCCTCTCAAGAAGAGCATTTTTTGGGACTCTTCATTGAGCGTATGATGTGAATATTTCTGCATGAAAAATAGAAACCTTGAAATGTAATCCTTCAAACTCTCATCTTCCTTCTATTGCATCCTAAAGATGTCATATCCTCTCATTTCACTGCCCCTACAATATTCCTTGTAATTCTCAAGGAACTTTGTCTTCATGTCATCAAGCAAGTCTCCACAATATTTCTTTCTAGGCTCATAAACCATCTTAATGAACCCTCTTTCAATGTGGTTGGAAACACCTTAATTCTATGAGCATCAATGGTATAGTCATAGCTTCTACAGAGGATATCAAACTCAAACAAGAATGTATTAGGGTCTTCTGTGTCAAGTCCATAGAACTTAGCAAGGATTGAAGTAGGGATATTTTTTAGGTTGTCAACCTCATTTTGATGAACAATCAGGAATGGAAAATTTGGTTGGTTAGGTCTATTTCTATGTGCATCACCCATGCCTGCCTGATCGAGTACCAAAGCAAAGGGATTCTCAATCTCATTTTGGTCTTCAGAGGAAGTGTCAAAGCTGGTTAGATTGGGAAATGCATCAACAAAAGGGGGTTCTTCTTCTTTGTCTCTTGGTAGATTCTGATGTTCAACTAGCTAGAATGGATCGGGATTATTAGCAAGGAATCTCCCATGAGCATCTCTCCTCCTTCCTCTATGCACACAGTATCAACTCAATATAAGCCAACTCACACAAAGAATTGGTAAAAGAATAGTGGATCATTACTTTCCTAAATGAGGGGTATACTAAGAACAAACTTTCCTAAATACTATATCAAGAAAGAAACTATCAATGACTCTAAAGAACTCCCTAGTTTGACACCATCCCCAACAATGGCGCCAAAAATGTTGGCCTCCTACAATGACTTAACAACTAAGCCCTTAAAGATATGATTCAGATATTGGACATCTAATCTGAATAGTTATCTTAATCATCATGATGGTGCATTTAACTTGTCAACACAGGGATGTAGACTTGAAATAGGTCAGCATAGTATGTGCACTAGGAATCCATAGTATCCATATTCATCCTATAGCTAAGAAAGACATAATGTTAAAAGTAAATTGCTTAGAAAGAAATAACATAAGTACTAAACATCAACCAACAACTATACTAAGCTAAAGTGCATGACAAAAATGAAAATCTAAGCAAACAGATAGGAAACTACTCTATCTGCTTTGGTTGTAGGAATAGTCACATAATGGAATTCTAGTGGCTACAAGAACAGATAGTGCCAGATTCGTAACTATTTGCTAAACAAAAAAGTAATAATTGAACTAAAGGATGGAATGCTCACCAAGTGGGCCCGCTTGCATGAGTATCCCTTAAGAAAAACTCAGATGCAACAAATTTATAACTTCATTGGAAAGCATGATTCTAGTAGAGCACCATAGTTGTATTACTGAAAAACTAAGAATGTGAGTACAACATCAGATCTATCAACCTTCTAAGAAGGAGCATTTGAGTCTTATTTATAGAAGGAAAAAACTAATAACTACCTAGCAAGGAAGTCAACTCCAACAAATTAGGAGGACACTACTTTATGGAAAGCATAGAAAGTGGAAAGGAGGTTATGCATGCAAGGAATCTGGTCAAGCCGGTTTTCTTTTGTTGAACCAAGATCCTTGTACCTACAAAACACAACAAACAAACACATTAGAAGATTCAAGTGCAAGCCAAGGTCAAATTTCCCCATAAAATCCATTAGCAATGCTCAAAATAGGAATAAAAACAAGAACACAATGAAAAATCAAGGACATAAATCAAATCCTATTAAAAACATGCAAACTCCTAATCTTATGGGGGAGTTGGTGCCAATTTGATGTGGAAATTGGCCCTTTCCCAACTCCTATGCAAACTTTTTATGATTTGGTGATGATTGATCCACTTGGTGATTGCTTCAAATGAACTCCATGGAGAAAACCTGCAATAACCTAGCTATTCCTTGATGAAATTGATGAAATTGTTAATGCTTGAAGGTAAAATTGAGTATAGTAAGTTTGTTCAAATTGTGGATGATCAAATAAGGATAGAAGCCTCTTATTTATAGAAAGACAAGATGGAGAAATGCCCAAAATGAAGCAATGTGGGACTAACTTTCAACCAATGGCCAAGTGCCACTTGTCAAGAGATGGATGGATGAGGGATGTGCACATTTTGATGAATGTGCCCATAAATGCATTTAGGTGGAATTTGAAAATAATGAAATGAAATGTAAGAGGGAAAAAGGAATTTCTTAAATGCCACTTGGCTCAATGCAAAGATGAAATAAATGTCTTGTTGGAAGAACAAAGTCCACTTGGAAGAATTTCAAATTTGGAAGAATATTCCTCTATTATGCCATGTTGAGAGAAAATAGGGATTTAATAAATGAACTAAATCTATTTTCATGTGCAAGTGGTAAAAGCTAGAGAATGGGACATGAATTAGGATTAAATTAATCAATAGTTAATTAATTTAATAGGATATTAGATGATTGGACAAATTTGACTTAGATTTATGGGTTGATTTAAATCAAAGATGAGATGAAGGGGATGATTGGTTAAATTAAATTAAATAAGGTTTTAATTTGTTTAATTTAATAGAGATAGGCTTTAGAGATTAATTAAATAAAAATTTATTTATTTAATTAAATAAAGGAGCAAGGGTTAATTAGATCAGATTGATTGATTTAATTAACGAGAGAGGATGACTTAATTAGATAAATGATTTATTTAATTAAGAGATGAAAATTGATGAATTTAATCAAATAAGGGTAGTTGATTAAATGGTTAGACTAATGGATGATTAAGGATGAAATGGTGTTAGAAAATTAGGATTAGGTGTGTAACGTCAATCAGTACATTTTCCATGTCTACATTTTTCCCCTCTTTGAAGCAAGGAACTTGTTGCGTTGTTTCAAAGAATAAACGTGTTGCGATCAAAATTAAAAAAAAAATTGATTTCAAATTTTGCCCCAATGCTGCCCTGGCGAAGGAAATATGCCACTCATACTGCCCTCTCAAGAGATCAGATGAAAAGTTTGATTTTGAGGGTCGATCTCGTAATACAAAGGTTCAAGATGGACGTATGGATGGTTATGATAATGATGCAAATGAGATGGTTTTAAGATGCTTAGACTAACATATCTATATGCATGTGAGATGATTAGTGTTTCTTATATGATATGATATTATATGCAGTATGCTGATGGTTTGTGGATGCAAGATGGATGCATTGGTGATGATGATTACCTAATTATGACATGATCTTAGAGTGGAAAAGAAGAAAGAAGAAATGAGATGATGAGAAGAGGATTCAACAAGTCAACTTTATTAGAGATGGTGATGAGAAATGGATGATTTGCTTATCAAGAATTTGGATTTTAAAAGGGCCACTTACCTTATGTTTGATTACACACATAAGTATGATGCATCAAGGTATAAAGAACTAGGATGGCGCTACACCTAGTGTGATGGAATTTGACTTGACAATCAGATAGGAGTACTCCTATTCACACCTGACATATGAAACCTCATTTAAAATGAAGTTCAGATATTTCAAACATCTTAGACCAAAACATAGAAAATCAAGCCTTCCTATGTGGTCAACAAGACACCTAAAACACCCTCCCTACGCCCAAATAAAGCATGCATGATCGAGGTTATATTACAAGAACATCCAACAAGAACAGCAGATAAAAAGATAATGATTGTTTCCCCATTCCTATCTCTCTAAATCCTTTTGTTTGGAAATCATCAAGAGGTCATTGGAATGAGCGCAAAGAGATAAGTCAAAAGGAAAAGATAAAGTAAACAAACAAGCTAATGTTCTTCAATACAGCTAACCAAAAGGAAATGTGTTTTTAAGGATAAGAACCGAAATGATTGCCAATAGATAATGCCCATTGTAGGAAGGATACATCCTAGGACATGTTAGTGGATGGTGGCAAGTCATTTCATTTATCCAAAGTGTTCTTTATGATAAATAATGCCCATTGTAGGAAGGATACATCCTAGGAATGATGTTATCAGATGATTGATTTGGGACTTATTCGATGATAGGTTATTGACATGAAGAGTTGACCAACTTGTTTACATAATGACCTAGACCTTAGACTTTGACATTTAAGTTTTCACTTTTGAACTGCTAGACTTGTTTTTGATTGTTTCACCAAAGGTTGAGGGTGATGATTATTTATTATGGGTGATGTTTATTGCATGTGAAAGCGATATGAGACAGATGGATTTTTTCAAATATTTGGATGTTTTTTATGTTTTCTAAAATGTTTTGAGGAAATTTTTTCGTATTTTTCAATATTTTACAAATGTTTTGGGGTTTTCTGAGATTTTGACCATGAGACTAACCTAAGGACCTATCCAAGCGGCCTCAAGGGCTAATCAACAAATTAGCCTTGCCTACGTTATACACGCAGAGACCACATAGTTTGACTGACAAAAACTCAATTATCGATGAGATATGAAAAAATGGATTTCTAGTTTATTACGATGGACTCCTAAAGGACCGACCTAATTAAGTGTCTTGAGGGATGATCAAAGATCAACCTTGCCTATGTTCAAGGCTCAAAGACCCGTAGTTCAGCTGACACTGACTCGATTATTGATGAGATATGAACAAATGGATTGCCAATTTATTATGACAGACTCCTAAAGGAATGACCTAAGTGTCTCGAGGGATGATCAAAGATCAACGAGTATGTGCAAGATCATCATGGAAAAAATTGGCCCTTAAGTGGCGAAAAATTTAGAAAAATCAGAGTTAGGCAACTTGACGTAAAAATTTGAATAAGTTATCTATATTATTTCAAAAATATTTAAGAACAGAAATTGTAGCAAATTGACTGTAGTTTCTAAACTACTAGGTTTATTTAAAAAGAAAAAAAAATATTTGGTGAAAATTTGAAATTTCAATGCAGTATTACTTAAATTTCAAGGGAAAAACAAGTACGTGTTTGTATGACCACCCTAACCACAATAAAATGATAATATTTTTTTATAATATTTTAGATATAAGTAGAGGACTCATTTCCAGATGTGATGCATATTTTTTTGTAATTTTTTTCCAAGTAAATAATTAATTATGAATTTTTTATTACAACTTTTTAAAAATATAAAAAACTTGTATGTCTGACCACCTTAACTTGGTCAAAACTTCACGAAATTCAATTATTATTTTTTTAATCCTATAGTATGCGAAGCATATAATGTGAAACATATTTCGAATTCAAAAAATGTGATATTGTTTGAAAGCTATAGATGTTTTTCAATTAGCCTATCAATCGGCACTTTAGTTGTAATTCAAATAGAAAATGAATAATAATTATTTATTAAATTCAAATTAAAGAATAATTTATATTGGTAGAAAGGTGAGAATATCCTTTAAAAACCCTTTTAGTTTTATCAATTTTGGGTAAAAAATAATTCGTCAGCCACATACCTTACACATACCCATCATATTGCCACTTTTTGGCCCATCATGATCCTGCACATACCCTAACCTTACCTACATTCAAGGCTCAAAGACCCGTAGTTCAACAAGATGACTCTGTTTTTGAATTTTTGATTGAATTTTTTACCTATTTTGGATCTTTTTGGATTTTTTTGATTTTATGAATGTTTTTGAATTTTTTGGATTTTCTAATTTTTTGATGTTTATGGATTTTCTAATTTTTTGACCTCAAGAATATACAAGAATCTGATATGATGAGAACATGCCCCCAGCATGATGCAATAGACTACTCCAATAAAGGCAGGACAAACTGACCTTGAGAATGGGCCGAGTAGTACTAGGAGGGATCATGACACGAACACATGACCAAGCTATGATGCAGATGTCGAGCGGATGATGGATGGTGATATGGAATGTGATGGATGATGGAAGCATGCAGAATGAGTCATGAAGATCCTGGTGGATGGAAAGTGCTTATTTACACAAGGTGCTTGTTTTCCAGGTTTTCACCAAGGTACTTGCCCAAAGTGCCACCGAAGTGGTTTTCACTAGAGGACATTTTTTTCTCTTTACTATTTTTTATCATTTTTTTCTTTTTTTGGATTTTTATTTTTTTATTTTTTGTTGTCACCAAGGTGCCTGTTTGCCAGGTTTTCATCAGGGTAACTATTTTTTTAGGACATTTTCTATTTTTTTATTTTTTAGTTCTATACCTTGTAAGCTTAGGCATAAAACTTTTTGAGATGGGAGTTGTTCATGGGCTCCAGCAAAGGGTCGCCTTCTGGTGTTGATAACTGATATGCCCCTGACTTGTAGCTCGCTATGATGATGAATGGTCCCAACCAGTTGGGTTCAAATTTTCCCTTGCTATATGGATTCAGAATGTTCTTCTGATTTTCCTTTAGCACAAGTTCTACAATTTGAAAGGTCTTGCTTCTAATCTTTTTTTTTATAACTCCTCTTGAGTTTCTGATAGACCTACAAATGGTTCAATGCTTCTATACATCACTCATCCAGCAACTCCATCTCATTCAGTTTTGATACTCGATATTCTTCATCCATGATGAGATTTTGTAGTGATATTCTTAGTGACGAGATCTCAATATTAATGGGGAGTATGGCTTCTGATCCATAGACTAGGGAGAATGGAGTGGCACCTGTGGATGTGTGGATGTTGGTTTGATAAGCCTAGAGGGTGGGATTTAGCTATAGATGCCAATCATGACCTACGACATTGACTGTTTTCATAAGGATTTTTAGAATGGTTTTATTGGTGGCTTCTACTTGGCCATTGCCTTGGAGATAATACGGAGTGGAAAAGCGATGTTGGATTTTTAGTTTTTCACATAGATCATGAACATCCTAATTCTTGAAAGGTGTCCCATTATCTGAGATAATAGTCTGGGGAACACTGTATCGGCCATATTAAGTAGTTCATGATGAACTTCAATATCTACTTTCTAGTGATGTATGTCATGGGGATGGCTTCAACCCACTTGGTAAAGTACTCAGTGATGGTTATGATAAACTTGTGGCCATTAGATGAGGTGGGGGTTATCTTTCCAATGAGATTGAGTCCCCACTACAAAAAGGACCATGGTGTGATGATGGGATGAAGTTCTTGAGCTGGAGCATGGATGAGGTTTGCATGTTGCTAACATTGTAGGCACCTTTTAACATAGTCATGTGCTTCTCTTTACATTATAGGCCAATAATACCCCATCCTCAGTAGTTTCTTGGCCAAGGTCATTTTTCTTGAGTGTGAAGCACAAATACTATTATGCACCTCAATTAAAGTGGTCAATGCCTCCTCAACATTTAAGCAGCGTAATAGGGTTCCTTCTATGCTCCTATGGTAAAGGGTATTACCTAAGATGATGAACTGGGATGCTTTCTTGACCAAAGTTCTTTTTAGGCTTGAGGGTAAGTCAACAGGTAGGATCTCTATTCGCAGGTAGGTGTAAATTTCATGGTACTAGGGATCATCAAGACCAACGATTTTGTACACAAATTATGATTCTGGTACCTCGAATGCGGGCACGAGAAGCTACTCTACCAAGAATTCATCTTTTGGGACATTATGAGGGATATCCAGTAAAGATCCAATTATTTCCATGGTGTCTGTTGCTCTGTTCTTTGCTCTGGGAATCTATTCAAATATGATATCAATGAATCATTCTTTAAGGCTCTCTACCAACTTTTTGTATGGAGTCAGTTTATCATCATTTGTTTGGTACTTGTCATTCACTTGATTTATTATCAGTTGGGAGTCTCCATATACTTTGAGGGTCATGATGTGCCACTGCACTGCTATTCTGAGACCTATGGTTAAACTCTCATATTTTGCAATGTTGTTAGTGCAGGGGAATGCCAATTTGTAGGATCTAGGTATACAATCCCCCTGTGGGGTGATGAAGAAGACACTAGCTCTTGATCCTTGTTGCATGTAGTAACCATGCAAGTAGAGTTTCCAGTGGTCAGCTATGCTAAGATTTAAGATGGATTCATCTGGAAACTTTGATATGAGTGGATTTTCTAAATACATGTGTCCTTCTGCAAGTTGATCTACGATTACTTGGCCTTTGATTTCTTTTTGTTCCACATAATCGATGTTGTATTCAGATAGAATCATGACCCACTTAGCCATCCCTCTTGTAAGCATTTCCTTTGATAATAGGTACTTTAGGGGATTGATCTTGGCGATGAGTTTGATTTTGTGTTCCAACATGTAATGTCTAAATTTATGTGAAGAAAACACTACTGCTAGACATGATTTTTTGATGAATGAGTATTTTAACTCATGCCCGACCATTGTGCAGCTGATGTAATAGATGAACCTCTCTATCCCATTTTCATTGTGTTGAGCTAGAAGAGCACCGAGGGCTACTATTGTTGTTGACACATAGAGGATTAGTGGCTTTCTTGGGATCGATGGCATGAGGACCAAAGGTATGAGAAGATATTCTTTGATTTTGTTGAAGGATTCCTCACACTTGTCATCCCATTTGTATGATATTCCCTTGTGGAGTAGGTGAGAATATAGGATTTACTTATCTACCATTTGTGTTATGAATCTACAAATGGACTAAAACCTACCTTGGAGGCCTTTCAATTGTTTCAATGTTTTGGGTGCCTCCATCTCAAGGATTTTTTTTACCTTGGTAGGATCTATTTCAATACCCCTCATTAACACTATGTATCCCAATAGATTTCTTGATTGTACACTGAAGACACACTTCTTTGGATTTAAGCATACCTTGTATTCCTCCAACCTATCAAAAATAGCACTCAAGGTTGCTATGTGATCTCTCTCTTTTTTGGAATTTTTTAGTATGTCATCAACGTAATCTTGGACAATTTTATGGATCGTGTCATGAAAGATTAACTTCATAACTCTTTGGTAGGTGGCCCCAACATTCTTTAGGCTGAATGGCATCGTTTTCTAGTAGTAGGTCCCCCATGGACAAGTGAAGGCCATTTTGTGTTGGTCCTCTTTGGAAATCATTATTTGGTTGTACCCAGAGAAACCATCTATTAGAGAAAACATTTCATGTCCTGCCTTCATGTCCACAATCATGTCAATGTTAGGAAATGGGAAATCATCTTTCAGACATGCTTTGTTTAAGTCTCTTAAATCCATGTAGATTCAGATGCCCCCATCTGGTTTTGAAATAGGAACTAGATTTTTCATCCACTCCAGGTAGTCGATTGGTCTTATGAATCCTGCATCAAGAAGCTTCTTCAATTCCATTTTGACTAGCAGGGCGATCTGAGGGTGCATTTTTCTGAGCTTTTTCCTGACAAGCTTTGCTTTTGAGTATACTGCTAGGTGATGAACAATAATCTTTGGATCAGGGTCAGGCATATCTACACAACTCCATGCAAATTTTACCTTCCTCTCCTTTAAAAAGGCTGCTAGTAGCTCTTGTTCCTCTGATAGTAATGACTCTGCATAAAATGTGATGTGTTGTGTCTGATCTGTTCCCAAGTTTACTGGATTGAATTTTTTGGCTAGAACCACTGATTTTTCTTGATGTAAAGCTCCAAGAGGAATATTGAATTCCCCATCCTTAGGTGCCTTAGAGAGGTTTTCACTATCGAATGCGTCATTTATTTTTACTTTTTTCTGGTCAGAGATTGCCACAATGTGGTTTTCACTCAAAGACTTTGAGATTAGCTCAAGTTTTCACTTTTGCGACTGAAGGATTAAATCATCTCCCCATAGTAATCTTGGGTGTCCAATATGATATCAAATCTAGACTTATGATATCTGCATGGTATCGTTCCCTACAGTCCCATGAATTCTGAGAGTGCTTCATCATTTTTGAAGGTGTCCAGAATTGGCGGTCCTCATTGGTTATAGTCAATGAGTTGGGGGTAGACTAGATTGATTTCATGGGTTTGGCTAGTTGACTCAAATGATACAGTACTAATCATGAGGAGGGAGGTATCTTCAAAAATCATGGGTAAAACAATTATGGGATCTTGCTCACTAGCTACATCTATGACCTGATCTATGGATATGGGTATTTGATGAGTGGGTGTTGATTATTGAGGAAGATTCCTGACATTCCTAACCAAGGTACTTCTACCAAGTATGGTCACCCTTAGAGGGGTACATCCAAGGCCAAGATTCTTCATATGCATCCCTAAAATGAGAGGTATTAAAAGACCGTTATCATTTTTCTCAATTTTTTTGTTCCTGTCATAACCCATTGCTAGCATCATTTGTAAGCCTTTGCTACTATCATCCATAGGTAGGTTGACTACTAGTCTATTGTCCTAGTACAAAAGATGTCATGGGTCTTCTTCTATCACTTCCTGACCTAGGTCCCCCCAACTTCTAAGGTTGGATGAACCTACCATGAAGGTTTGGAATGTTGTTCTTGCTATTGAGGTTATCCATGAGATCTAGGAGATTGTGGTAACTCTCCTACCATGAAGGTGTTTTTCTTCCTTTTATAATTTCCACATCCATCATCTTGGATAATGAATTTTATTTTGGATGTCTCAGGGATTGAGGGTGTCTCTATCATAGAAGTGGAAGCTAATGTAGCTAGTTCTATCTATGGAGTGGTGGGGCCTTCATCATTTTTTGGAACTTGGGGAATCTTGTAATATTTGGCCTCCAGGATTTTGCAATAGGCAAAGGGTTTGAGATCTCCATGGATGGTGACCTCTTGGCCTTCATATGTCAATTTGACACATTGATGGAAGGTTGATGCCACTGCTTGCATTGCATGGATCCACAGACGTCCCAGGAGAATGTTATAAGGTAGATCAAGGTCAAGGAACTAACAGGTGGTTTCCATAATTGTTGTCCCTACTTGAATGGGGATTTGGATTATTCCTTGGGATATTCTTTCCTGATCATCATATGCCTTTATTGTGATGCCTTTTCCTTTGTTGATGGAATCCTTAGAGATTTTTAGGTTCTTAATGAGCTTGAGGGAACAAATGTTTAAACCTGCACCTCCATCCACCAAGACTCACTTGACTTTATTTTTATGCACTAGGACCTCCAAATGGAGTGCATGGTTGTGAGATGCTTGACCAGGGAAGTCTTGATCAAAGAATGTGAGAAGGTTTGGGGTAATGATGTTTCCGACCGTAGCTTGGAATTGTTCCACATCAAGATCCACGAGGATGGTGGATGAATCCAATGCTTCCTCAAGGATCTTTCGATGGGCGGATGAAATTTTTAGTAACTCCATGATGGATATTTTTGTTGGGGTTCTTTTTAGTTGATCAAGGACATTATAACCATGCAAGATGGATCTTGTATTCGAAGTAGATTCCCTAGGTGGTTGTGAGGGTCCAACGATGTTGACCTTGTTGCAGCATGTGGTGACTCCACAATCTACATTGGCTCCCTTAATGTTAATGATAGGAACATACTCCTCAAGTGTTTCCACAACATGCTCATACATGTGGTTATCATCATATGTGACTTCCATGAAATGAACCTGTAATTCCCTGATGTGATCTTCAGGGTTTCTCATCCCGTAGTATTTATCAAATTTGGGGATCTCAAATCCCTTTGGGAATGGTTTCATTACAAGACTCCTGTTGAACAGATAAGGACACAAGTTGTTGGGTTTTTTCGTGGTTTTCCCTAATTGAAGACCAAGTACTTGTTGTGAGAGTAACTCGATTTGTGTTGTGACATCGTTTTGCGAATCAAGGGGTGGGATGAAAGTGTTTTGTGGTGGTTTAATTTTTGGTGGGATGGATGGATTTGTTGGTGTTTGCACATTTTGTTGTGCCAAGTATGCTTGCAGTTGTTGTTGTACCAATAATGCTTTTTGTTGATCCTATTGTTGTTGCGCTAATAGTGCCTGTTGTTCAGCTTGCTATTATTGTTGCGCCAACAACACTTGCTTTAGGGATGCTAATCAGGGTGCTTCTTTCTATTCTTGGTATTGCTTTAGTACTTGCTAATATGCTTATTGTTGGGCTACTTGTTGTTGTGCAATATATTGTGCTTGTGCTTGTGATTGTGCTTGTTGAGCTTCGTATTCGGCTTGTGCCTAAGGTTGAGCTTGTGCTTGTTGGGCAACTTGTACAATTTGTGCAGCTTGTGCATCTTGAGCAGCCTAAGTAGCTTGAGTGGCTTGTTGTTGTTGTTTCAATAAGGCTTTTCCTTGTGTAGCCTATTGTGCTTGTTGTTCTTGTAGCACTTGCTATGCGGCTTGAGCGGCTTCTACAACTTATCAGTTTTGGATTTTTTGGAGTGCCTTCTGATAGGTAGCCTGTTGAGCATCTTTCAATGTAATACTATATTGGTTTGATGTGTTTGAATTGGGTGGTGGTGGAGGCGGAGGTGGGTTTAGAATGGTGCTTGTTGTGGTAATGAGAGGTACTATTATATTGATGATTGGGATTTGAGTGGTGGATGGTTTGATTGATATGCTTGGTCCTTGAGAGACCATGTTTTGAGATGTTTGGGGGATGGTTGATGATGTGATGGTGGCATTTTGCATTATCGGGATGGTTTCCATTTGTTGTGATGTTGATGGAAAGATGGGAGGATTTGGTATGATGTTTTTATTGATGTTTGGTGGGTTGATCTATTTTTGTTGATTAATGTTTGGTAAAGGGGGAAGTCCTAAACCAAGAGGTGATGTGGCGGAAAAGTGAGTGCCATACTCCCTTGAGGGAATGATGAAGATGTAGGGTCGAAGATGCCTCCTAGTCCAAATAAGTCTCCTCCTTGTGAGGTTATAGGGAGAGAAGTTTGAAGCGTTGTGTGAAATGATGATGATGGATCATTAGGATCATGAAAGGTGAGGGGCGCATATGGATGTGATGGATTTTGGTGTATGGATTATCGCAAGATGGTGTTTGCATCCAAATCTTGATTTTTTATGAGGGGGTGTGTTTGTAATGCATTGAGAAATGCACTTCCCTTGTTAACAATGGGTTGAGTTGGAGCAATGGATGATGTAATTTGGGGGATGGGTTGAGCGATGTTTTGGAATGGAGGTGTAGATGAAATGGGGACTATGGATGAGATTGGGGGCATTCCCCCAAAATATGGTTCCACAATGGTGCTCACATTGAAATTGGAAGGGAATTTAGCACCTTGCTTTGCTAATTCAATCATGTATAGTGAGGGATTGAGTCTCATCATGATGTTGATAATTTTATGATTCTTAGGATTTTGAACCATTTCGATGATTTCCTCTTGTGGCATTCCAAAGAGATTATTGGTAAGATCCTCTACTTGACCTTCCTCTTGTTGGATTTGTGATGATGAAGGAAATTTAGTTAGACGATTGGTTGATCCAACGGGATTCAACTCAGAATTTTTTTGGCTTAGGTCACTTGAAGTGGATGTATCTTTGTTGGCTTCCATGTTCCTCTTGTGTTGAGATCTATTTTTCACCATAAAATAGGGATCAATTTTCAAGAATGTGGGAGATGAATCTCTAATTATTTGGATTGATCTAATTTTAGGTACAAAAGAGAAAAATTAGGATGTTTTAAGGATCAAATTTGTGATGATGAAGTGTGAAAGATGGATGATGTGGATGATTGGACTCTTAGAAGATTTTGAGGAGATGCTAGAATTTTGGGACTTTTTGGATTCTTGGATTTGTTTTGGATTCTTTGGATTGACCTTGACTTGATTTTGGATAATGAACAGATGGATCCCAATATGTTGGATGCTATCTATGGGTTAAACTTTCTCAAAATATGATGATTTGAGTAAGTGTAGGGAGAAGGATGCATCTACCAACACCTATTCAAAAAAGATGATAATTCAACTAAGTATATGGAGAAGGGTGCATCTACATATACCTAGATAAACAAGATGATTTAATAATTTTACTAAGCACATGAAGAAGGATTCATCTACATATACCTAGCCAAAGATGATTTGATGTTTTGATTCAAGGATTTCAAGAATTTTGATTTATTTCAAGGATTTTGATTCAATGATTTTTTATTTGCCAAAAAGTCTAGCATGAAGGATGGTTTCAAGATTTTCAAGAGTTTTTGGTGACATGATTTTGGTTTGATGTTCAAAGATGGATGAAGGTTTGATTTTGATCCTATGTTTACCTAGAAAGAAACTTGCTTACTAGACCTCAGTTTTGAAGAGCATGCTTTACTCTAGACAAGGTGTTCAAATTCCTGAAAAATATTTGGATTTTGTTGACAAAAGAACTCATACAAATTTAGATTGTTTCTTGAAGATCTTCTATAAAAGTTAAAAAGTAGTCTTCGTCTGAATCTATATAGCATTGAGAGATTCTTTTGGTGATCTTTTGGACTAAGAGCTTTTACATTTGGTTTCTTGATCTTGATCTTGTGTGAAATCATTTGAGACACATGTGTGGGATTCAATTGTTTTTAGTCTTTTTTTAATGACTTCTTCTTACCACAAACACTTCTTGATTAGGTTTTTGAAACTAGATGTCTAATTTTTTAACTTCTTTGCATCCCACAAAGTGTATCATGTGGAAATCAAGGAAATAAAAGCAAGAGTTACCTAATGTTTACTTTAGTAGGAGAAAATTGAGATAAAATTCAAGTGCCTAGCAACCTCTAAGGATATGAATCCCAAGGGAAAGCAAGGGCATGTGAATTTTTTCAAGGATATTTGCTTCTCTAAAGGGTTTGATATTTTATGCTCATGTCAAATGTTTATTTTCCAAAATGAAATATGGAGGCAATTACTTTACCCAACTTAAGACCACCAAAAATCCTTTTGATTCTCAAGATCGTCGTGAGGTGCAAGAGAAGCACATATGTATTTTCAATGGTATTACTTTGAGTAATTAATTACAAGACAAAGTAGCACATGTTCATTTTAAACCCACAAAGCAAAAGGACTTCTTTTTAGAGCAGCAAAACAAAATATGGAGATTGTCTTGTTCAATTGTTAATCGTCAAACCAAATCTAGTGAGTTTGTCCTAATGTTCTTTTTAAACCCCTTTGTAGCAAAAATTGAAATGTTCTTTATAGAGCCCAAAATAAATTTAGTAGGTCCTAAGCACATGAAAGATAACAATTTTTTTAAGAGAAATTAGCACATGTTCATTTTAAACCCACAAAGAAAAAGGACTTCTTTTTAGAGCACCAAAACAAAATATGGATATTGTCTTGTTCAATTGTTAATCGTCAAACCAAATCTAGTGAGTTTGTCCTAATGTTCTTTTTAAACCCCTTTGTAGCAAAAATTGAAATGTTCTTTATAGAGCCCAAAATAAATTTAGTAGGTCCTAAGCACATGAAAGATAACAATTTTTTTAAGAGAAATTAGCACATGTTCATTTTAAACCCACAAAGAAAAAGGACTTCTTTTTAGAGCACCAAAACAAAATATGGATATTGTCTTGTTCAATTGTTAATCGTCAAACCAAATCTAGTGAGTTTGTCCTAATGTTCTTTTTAAACCCCTTTGTAGCAAAAATTGAAATGTTCTTTATAGAGCCCAAAATAAATTTAGTAGGTCCTAAGCACATGAAAGATAACAAATTTTTTAAGAGAAATTGTGAGTTCTCTAAGAGTGTTAAACAAAAACTAAAGTGTTCAAAAAAGCTTGGTATCATGAGAAAGTGATGTCATCATGGCTCTTTTCTCCTTCACCTTTGGTCAATCCAACCTACAAGAAAACCAGTTAGATCTACAAAATAGAGGTGAGGAAAGCAAGAAATAACCTAAATGATCATAATTGAAAAAGACACATATCATACAAAACTAAATTTCACCTTTTATTTCCCTTTAGCGGTTGATTCTGCACAAGCAATGCAGTTTGAAGCTATATAGTGGTGCTATATAGCACCGCTTGTCAGTCAGCGTCACTCTGCAGCAGGGACAAAGAGTGTGATTGCGTCACTCTTTTGGTCAACGGTGGAATTTGTAATTTGAAAATTCCAGCATGTGAAAATAGAGCCAGTGGTGTTGTTTGGAAATTTGAATCTCAGGTGGGAAAGACAAAGCGTCACTATTTGGAGTTTGAAGTGGTGCTATATGGCAAGGCTAGGATGCCAATGGTTATGTATTGTGACATTGGTCTGCTAGTGATGCACTTCCTTGTAGACACACATAAAATAGAAAAAGCACAAAATTTTGATGAAAAAACATGATTTAAACATCTGATTTGCCTCCTTGCACCAAAATGTAGAACCAAGATCCTAATACTTGCAAGAGACAACAAACAAATACATTAGAAGATTCAAATTCAAGACAAGATCAAAGTTCCCCATAAAATCCATTAGCAATGCTCAAAATAGGAATAAAAACAAGAACACAATGAAAAATCAAGGACATAAATCAAATCCTATTAAAAACATGCAAACTCTTGATCTTATGGGGGAGTTGGTGCCAATTTGATGTGGAAATTGGATATTTCCCAACTCCTATGCAAGATTTTGATGATTTGGTGATGATTGATCCACCTAGTGATTGCTTCAAATGAACTCCATGGAGAAAACCTGCAATAACCTAGCTATGCCTTGATGAAATTGATGAAAATATTAATGCTTGAAGGTGAAATTGAGTATAGTACATTTGCTCAAATTGTGGATGATCAAATAAGGAATGAAGCCTCTTATTTATAGAAAGACAAGATGGAGAAATGACCAAAATGAAGCAATGTGGGACTAACTTTCAACCAATGGCCAAGTTCCACTTGTCAAGATATGGATGGATTAGGGATGTGCACATTTTGATGAATGTGCCCATAAATGCATTTAGGTGGAATTTGAAAATAATGAAATGACATGTAAGAGGGAAAAAGGAATGTCGTAAATGTCACTTGGTTTAATGCAAAGATGAAATAAATGTCTTGTTGGAAGGACAAAGTCCACTTGGAAGAATTTCAAATTTGGAAGAATATTCCTCTATTATGCCATGTTGAGAGAAAATAGGAATTTAATAAATGAATTAAATCTATTTTCATGTGAAAGTGGCAAAAGGTAGAGGATGGGACATGAATTAGGATTAAATTAATAAGGGTTAATTAATCTAATAGGAGATTAGATGGTGTGACAAATTTGACTTAGATTTATGGGTTGATTTAAATCAAAGATGAGAGGAAGGGGATGATTGGTTAGATTAAATTAAATAAGGTTTTAATTTATTTAATTTAATAAAGATAGACTTTAGAGATTAATTAAATAAAAATTGATTGATTTAATTAAATAAAGCAGCCAGGGTTAATTAGATTGGATTGATTGATTTAATTAATGAGAGAGGATGACTTAATCAGATAAATGATTTATTTAATTAAGAGAGGAAAATTGATGAATTTAATCAAATAAGGGTATTTGATTAAATGGTTAGACTAAGGGATGATTAAGGATGAAATGGTGTTAGAAAATCAAGATCAAGTGTGTAACATCAATCAATACATTTTCCATGTCTTTAGCCTTAACGTAGATCTAGCATAACAATAGCTCCTATATTCGCTCAACAAACTATATGGCCATTTACAAGTCACTTACAATATTCGATTTGAATGAGGAATTTCACTCCATTGGCCTTTGAATGATTACCTTTTTTACCTTTATGGGGAATGACCAATGGGTAGAATCTTCCTCAATTTTGTAGGCTCTAATTATGTCTACATGACAACATACACACAACAATTGCATAGCTATAACTATCTTAAATTAGCATTCATTAATGCACATTTAAAAGTAACATAGATAGTTCACATAGCATGTTAATGTCATTTAAAAGTTAAAAAGATAAGCTTATACCAATTTTCTATGGTTTTGAGGAAATAACATGAAAATATCATCATCCAAGCATCAAAGTCTATGACAACAACAACAAATGGATAATAAACTCTATCAAAATTGGGCCATAAATTGGACTCATCAATGTGGAATGTCTTAGTCAGGTTTTATTTTTCTAAAGTAGGGGGTGTAAAAGGGGAATTTGCAAAAGGGGTTCAAATTTTCTCCTATACATTTTTCCATCACTTTAGTGAGAATGAGTATCAATGATTGTTTGTTAAAGTAGATCAAAAAGTTTAGAAATGTATATAGGAACCATCAAAGAAGAAAACCACAATCTGGAAAGTTCAAAAGCATAGGGCAAGAAAATAACTCCATAGGTACTCTCTCTTGAGGGGGTTTGAACAAAGAACTTTGTAGGTCCTCAAAACCACAAAGTTGAACAAAGTACACTGAAGGTGCATATACCAATGATGGAAAAATATCGTAGGATTCAAGCACTTCATAGGCCCTCTGACCTGCAAAGAAGGCTCCCCCTAGGTACTCTCTCTTGAAGAAAGCCCAATGTGAGGGGACTTTGTAGTGTCAAACTAGAAATCAGCTTCATAGGCACACCTGCAAAGCAACATGTTAATCCACGGATAAAATATGTTAGAAAATAAGAAGCAGCCACACAGGAAAACAAGAAAGCAGTCAAAAATTTGAAGAAAGAGATTTCAAAGGGATCCCTTAGGAACCCTTTACAAGAAAAGGGGTCCACTCAAGGGACACACTCTTTGAGATTGCAAGGATGTTTTTTGCAAATAGATTCAACATCAAGGAATCCTTTTCAAATATGTTCACTTCATCAAGGAATTTGAAAGAAATAAAATTCCCCCTTGCAAGGGGAAGGTCGAGGCTTATCATGTGGGAAAAGTTGCTCCCCCTTCAGAGGAAAGTTCTTCAAGCTCTTTCTTTGCAAACTCATGATGAAGGAAACATGTTCCACTAGGGGTCCTTGTTAAGAATGTGAGTTTGAAAATATTTTTAAAAATATTTTCAAGAAAAAATTTATTGGCCACTAAATGCATCTTCCAAAAATCAAAGTTGACATGACAGCCCCCCCTTAGGATGGTGCATGCCAAGAACAAGGCACGTGGCATCCTAAGGAGAGAAAATCAAGAATAAAATAGTGATGTTGTGGCCCATGGGTCATAGTGAGATGTCACCGCGGTAATGTTGTCGCACATGTGAGGGACAACACATGAGCAACACAACATCATTAATCAAGCAAAGAAGAGAGAAAGATAAAAGAGTAAAAGGAAAATAGTAACATCACAAACAAGGGACACATGCATGATCTAATATTTCAAGGTCAGAGCTTCTCATAAATATATATAAGTGTGTGAACCCTTTTCCTAGTACCTGCAAAACAACATGAATAAATGAGTTAGACAATGATTTGCAAGCCAAAAGAAGGATTCCCCATGAAATCCATTTGCAAACTCAAAATAGGAAAGAAAATAAGCAAGAACACAATGAAATTGATAAACCAAATATTAAATCCTAATTTAAATAGCAAACACTTGATCCCATGGGGGAATTGGTGCCAATTTGATGTGAAAATTGGCCCTTTCCCAATCCCTATGATGCAAGATTCGAATGTTGAAGAGATTGTTGATCCACTTTGTTGATTAAAGATGAAGACTCCAAGCTAAATCTGCAAAAATCCTAGCTAAGAATTCGAATGATGGATGGAAATGGCTTTGTATTTTAGCATGGTAACTTTGCTTGGATTGTGGATGATAAAATGAGGAGAGGAGCTCTTCATTTATAGGATTTCAAGATGGATGAATGCCCAAATTTGAGCGATGTGAGACTAACATTCATCCAATGATATGGTGCCACTTGTCAAGCTATGAATGGATGATGGTTGTGCAAGATTTGGGGTTTGTGCCAATAAATGCCAATATTTGAAATTCAAATTTGTTGAAATGACATGTAAGAGGGAAGGGAAAATGCAATAAATGCCACTTGGGTCAAGGCAAAGGACATGTAAGAGGTTTTAAATGCCTTGTTGGATGTACATGTTGACTTGGAATTTTTGAATTCAAATTGAGAGAATATTCCAAAAGATGCCTTGTGAGGAAAATAGAGATTTAATAAATGAATTAAATCTATTTTCATGTGCAACTTGCATTATCTAGAGGATGTGACATGAGATGAGGTTAAATTAATCAAGGGTTTAATTAATTTAACAGGATATTAGATGATGTGACTTATTTGACTTAGATTTATGGATTTATTTAAATTAGATAAGAGAGGAATATGATAAAAGGCTAATTAAATAAAGATTTTGATTTATTTAATTAAAAGGAGTTGATGTTAGATTTAATCAAATAAGGTTTTCATTTATTTAATTTAATGGATAGACTTTAGGGATTTAATCAAATAAATTGATTATTTAATTAAATAGGGATAATTAGATCAGATGGGTTGATTTAATTATCAAGAGAAATGACTTGATTTAGATAAAGTGATTTATTCAACCAAGAGAGGATATTAATGAATTTAATCAGATAGGAGAATTTGATTAAACGGATAGACCGAGGGATGATTTAGGAAGAAACAATGTTAGTAAGTCAGGATCAGGTGCACGATGTCAATCAGTATATTTCTGATGTCTACAATAAGTATAATAATAGTATATTAATGAATTGTCATCAACCCCCTACTATATCAAACCATATGAAGAATGCATGAGAAGACAATAAAATTAAAAAATTGGGTCAACATGGAAGGGAAGCCTAAATACCCCCAACACTTTGTGTCCTCCCCAATTTTCAAAAATAAATACTCATAATAGAGGAAGAATGATGCAACAAATAGAGGAAGTTTCACGACACAAAAAAGACTCCTATATCCAAGCACCTATAAGGGTGACAAGGGTCATCCAAGAACACATAACACAAGCACAAGGGAATAAAAAAACACACAATCTACACTATAGGTAAAGAAGAGGCACCCCCTAACACTCATCAACCAAGAGGCGATTGACCTCCCAATCTAGATCATTATATGGGAAAGAGAGACGATCCTGTAAGGGCGGAATGTCAAGGGGGGAACCCTCTAACCCCACTACAACAAGAACCAAGGAGGGAGACTCTTTGGTGTCTCCTCTTATTACTTCTTGTGGGATAAAGGTCAACATCTTCATAGGAGTGCCATGTGCTACCTCATCAGATGAGGGAGGCAACACCTAAGATTCACTACTAGACTCACTGAGTGACTCGGGAGTAGTGATGAATTCCAAGGATGCCAAAACTTCTTCATCACAAGGATGATACATGCTAATGCAATACCACCTTCCAAAGAAGGTGGAATCCTCTTTTTCCACCCTTTACTATTGGGGCTATCCTCCATCTTCCACTTCATCAAAGAATGTGAGATCTCCACAGACGAGGCATAAGGCATGGAGGAGGAGGAAAAGACCGCAACACACACCACCAAATTATTCAGCATGTCAACAGGCTTTGAGAACAGTGGGGTGTCTAGGAGGGACATTAAGAGAGGCAAATCTACCAAGGGAGCAATGAAAACCTATACCATTTTAGGGTGAGGGTCATTTACACTTGTAATAGGAGCCAGAAGAAGCATCAAGGCTAATTGAACTAAAGAAAAGGGGACGAGAGAGGAAGACACAATAGTAGGCCCTGAAATAGGGGTGGTCAACTCCCCTTCCTTCCTTTATAGAGTGTCTTGCTCAGCGGATAGAGCCTTTCACCAATGCTTGCACTCTTGCATAAGGCAGTTCCTGCAACTTCGAGAGCTAGAGGCCAGAAGTTTGGATGGAGTAAAGGACTCCTGCTTAGCCATTAGAGTGTCCATCATGGTCATTTATGGTGAAGGGACACACTATTGGATGGGAGTGGGAGGGAGAGATGGAGAAGAGATTGGAGCAACAACGGGGGGGAGTCGGCTCTAACACCTCGCCAGCTGGCCTCTTCCATTCATTGCCTTGGGAGCAGGAGCAATAGGAGACTGCGGAGGTCCAGACAAAGAGGACTCCCCACAAGAAGCCTTCCCCTTACAATACAAGTAGGGCCAAGGTCCCAAAGGAAAGGTAGGAAGGTTGGATATGTGAATCTTAGGTTTACACCAAGCAAGTAACATCAAACTTCTTATGCGAAAACCAAGAGTAGTTACCCAAAGCTCCTTTCTAGGAAGGAAGGTAGAAGAGGGGCCCTAAGGACAGGTAAGCTTTTACTTTCCCTTCCTAGAGGAGGAGGCAACTTGTTGATGCACTACCGGGGGAGTCAGTTTCTCCTATCTTTTTCCCTCAGTTTTATACTATACATAGTTTCGGTAAAGTAGGTTTATTCTAGGAGGGAGCGGACCAACCAGGGTGGGAAAAAAAATGGTCCACTGAATAACCTGCATGGGATACCAATGGCTAATATCCAGTGTCATGCACAACATGCACAACACCTTCATGGGAGAACTTCAAACATTTGTAAATAACAAAAGCAATTTCATTCATGGAAGCTAGCCACAAAATTTCTAACTTCACCCTAGACAAATCAAATTCTAGAATGCTATCAAAGGTTGTATCCATAGCTCTAGGACCAGCTAGGATGGAAAGAGTTATAGAGCCATATGGCTTAATTGAGAGACCATCATGTGTACATATGGTAGAATTCTTTTCCTCATACTCCTCCCTCTACAGTGAATTTAACCATAACATCTCCTCTATAATAACATTTACCTAGCTCATGAGCTTAACTAGGACTCCTATCAAAATGTTTCCATTGAGGTGAGTAGGAATGCATAGAGGAGAGGGCTTATTATTTAGAGGCAAGTCTTGCACGGTGAAAATTATATCTTACAAACTAGTCGCATGTTGCGGGGGAGGAGTAATAAAAACCATATTAATAAACATCGAGGGTTGAGGAGAAGCATCAGAGGGGTCAATAATCAGAATCATAGAATGAGATGGAAATGGGTCACTATAAATTTGCAACTCGCTATTGTCCTTCGCTATTGAATTATTTGTGTTTTGCTTCTTCCCATCGAGACGGATGGTACCATCATCAATGAATTCATGTATCTCATGATGTAGGCACATGCAAAACTCAGTATCATGCCTGTTAACATGATGGTGCTAATAAAATGCATTCCTAATGTACCAATCAAGATAAGGTTATTTCAAAGGTTGAGGGTTTTCCAACGTTATGATCTTATCCTTCAACAACTTCTATAGAATGGAAGTATAAGATGCAGGTAACTTTGTAAATTTTCTATTGTACCTGAGGCCATGATCAATGGTCACAACAACAACATTTGTAGCAACCTTTCCTTTTCTTGAAATATATAGGATATATTTTCCATAGAAATGGGAGCATGAGGAGGATCCCCCAAACTGAACCACCATTTGTTGGTATTCCCGTAGCACAACATATAGGTGTGCAAAGGAAGGGTATTTCATTAAGGTGAATTTCTCCTATCAAGTTCATTGCAAGTTTCCTATGAATAAATTTTGCACATCTGAGTCTAGCATCAGGTATGAAATTTGAGAAAAGAGTGCTTGATACTGTGCAATAAAGTCAATTATCTTCTTGTTTTTATCCTTGCTTACATCATACAAGATCTAAGAAGGTCGTATTTAGACCAATATTAGCTTGGAATTGATGGAGAAACAAATTGATGAGTTGACCAAATGATAATATAGAATTATCAAACAAGGAACAGTACCACATGAGTGTTGTGTCCTTGATAGATTGAGGGAATAGTTTCACCACTAGAGTATCATGATGAAAGAAGTTCATACACATGGCATTGAAAGCTGACACGTGTTTGCGGATACCCTTTACCACCATACTTTTCAAACTTAGGAATCTACATCCCATGTGAGAAAGGATTACTCAAGATTGCCACCAACAATGGACTATGTCAGAAGAAAGGTTGGAAGATAGGCTGGGTAGAGGCTTGAGAAAGGATTGCCAATTGATTTTGCATTTGACCCATGTTCTAAAGAAGAGCATTCAAAATAGGGCTAGGGGATGAAAAAGGCCCAGTGGAACCTCCCATAGGACCACTACCACTAGAACCACCTCTGAAGCCACCTCTGGAGCCACCACCATGACCATTGCTAGAGCCATCGCCACTAGTAGGACATCTGTCATAGCAACCTCCACTATCGAAGCCACCACCATGGTCTCCACAAGAGCCACCTCTACTAGTGCCACCTTTGCTACCAAGGATGCCACCACTCATTACACTGGAGCCTGCTCCACAAGGGGCAATAAGAGGGATGAAGCTAAAACCAAGGGTTATTTTACTTGCCTTGCTAGTGTTAGGCTTTTGAGAAGTAGAGAAAATGTTGATTGAAGGGCCTATTTTAGCCACGCATTTAGAAGTGGTATGCATTAGGACTCCTATCTATCTTTCATAGGAATTGAGAACCTCCCCTCGGGTAGTACCCCATATAGTGTTATATGAAGGGATGTACACTTCAATCATATCGATAAGGCCACGTAAGAAATCTATACCTATTCAATCCTTTCCTAACATATATATCACCTCACTAGCAAGCCTAATAGCTCTCATCACATTTGGTGCTTTCTCCAAATGGTTAACAAAGTCCAATAACTTCCTATCTAGTGCTAGAAGATTTTCTGTAGGAGTATAAAATTCATCCTCATCCACAAACAAAGCTATAGGGGATGTTGGAGGAGTTGGTACACGATTGGAATCATCTATGAAACCCATCCCATTAGTAAAGCCTATGGAAAAACTAGTAGTAAAGCTAGAAGTGACCTTCATATTTTCCATTGGTAGGTTTCGTACAATTCTTCTAACCATTTACTTGAAGGTCATAGACTGGGTTGTGATTCTCATAAAGCTTCACAACACTTAGATATACAATAGTCACCAGGCATGAGGGAAAAAGTCTCAACACAAATAGATGGATAAATGTTGTTTGCGTTAGGATCACCAAAATGTAAAGTAGGGGGACCAACCACACCAAGGCTCTAGGTCACAACAAGCTAAGCGAGTGTTTTAGGTTAAGGATAGAGAATGAAGAGAACTCTCAAGTTCTTATGTCACTCTATTGATCCAAGTACTTGAATGGGGCTAAATGATTCAGTTTATAGAATGATTATTGTACCTTAGATAGCCCTCTGCCTAAGGATGACATCGTGGATCTAGGACAATAGCATGGTGCACTGGCATTTCTCTAGTGCGTTGGTATTCGTACAGCCAGAAAGTGAAAAGTATAGTATGGAAAGCCAAAAATCTTACTAAAAACCTAGCCAATAAGATTTAATGAAATAAATAGAATAACAAAATACAGGAAATGACTGTAAAAGATGGTAAAGAAGATGATGAAAAAAAGGTGATGAAGAACAACTCAATAAAATTCCAGTTTGTTAGCAAGCTCCATATACATATGCACCTACACACAACCAAGAGAGGAAAAATTTTGGGGCTCCATATGGGTTTTCCTTAGTCAAACCCCCAATTTGGTGTTTCCACCTCCACAGACAGCTAGGAAAGCCATGAGATAGAAAATGAGATAAAGGAAATAGAGAGAAAGAGTATGAACATTACGAAAAACACAATGCTACTCTATCAAACCACAAAAAAAGAAGGATAGTGAATAAATACCATCTCCACCCAATGGCACTCTAGGCCAATGAAGGGAGAATGCAAGACTACAATCTTGGAAAATTCCACGTGGCTGTAGGGGTGATGAAGGTCTTGCAAGACACCAAAATCAAAGCTTCTATGGTAGCACAATAACTTCTTAGTGCACTTGATGGAGCAACAAGGTATTAAGTAATTCTCAAGAGATGCCAAAACAATGCAAGAGAGATCAAGTGAATGCCTAGAATTTTGTAGAAGATGGAATGGATGTGAAAAATATGCATTTAAAGGAAGATTAGGAGGGAAAGAGCCATTTTTGGGTTGGATGGTTGACACAAAGGCATTACACTTCATGCCCAATGGAGAACATAACATCCCTATAGACTCTAGAGGTAGGAATCTATCAGGGATGGAAGTATGCTACGTAGATGTCTGCATGTTGTGTTCACTTTCCTGACAAAAATTCCCCCACTATCACAAAAGATAGGTTCCAAGTCGATTCAATGCAAATGGGTGGTGTGGAATTTCTTAGTCAGGTTTTATTTTTCTAAAGTAGGGGGTGTAAAAGGGGAATTTGCAAAAGGCGTGCAAATTTTCTCCTATATAGTTTTGAAGGAGTTTGTTGGATTTTAGGATATCTTACAAATATTATAGATGATTTTCAAGTGTTTTGTGTGGTTCACAAGTCATCATTTGGTTTGGGGAAGCATGTACTTCAAATTTTTATGGTGTTTGCATGGGTAATGACCAACTTGGTGTTTACACTATATGTCAAGAATAAATATTATTTTTGGTAGCATGTAGTTGAGTGGTGTTGTTGATTTTGGTCCCAATTGAGTTTTGATGTTGTGCAGATTCACTTCTATTTGTGAAGAAAGTATTTTTGCACCGACCTAATTAGAATTTTCACATTTGAGGTGCATTGTCAACCTTGGAGAGGGTTTCAAGGTTGAGGATGGTATAATTATGAGTTATTTTTTTGAATAAGGATAAGGTAGATGAAATATATATGTGTATGATGTGAAATGATGAGAATTGTAGTGTGTTAGAGTGCGATATTGAGCAGAGAAATGCAAGATTTCAAGTGTTAGTTTACTAGATGCATTGAGTAGAAAGTGGCTACAATTGTTCAACTAGACTATGAAGGTGTGGAAGTCACTATGTGGGATTCCTTGTTGCATTGAGATTATTTTCTTTGTGTAACATCCGTTCTCTATATTCTTTCCTATTCTAGCAGTGCGCCTTTTCATAGTGAGTCTTTCTTCTTTAGGAAGTGAGCCCTATTGTGTTTGATGTTGATATTACTTATATTTTGAGCTAATCCTCACTGTATTTTTTCCTCCTTTTGTTTTCCACATAAATCAAATGTTCTCTTGTATTTGGTGTTAAGTTGTTTCAATTTATGTTATTTTCTTTTCATGCTAATCCATCATAACAGACTTAAGGGTTTAATAAATCAATGTGGATCTGAATGCTAATAAGGGATTTGAAGTTGTAGGTTACAACTGAGTCACCCCCCTCTTATTTTCTTTGTGCATTTCAATAGAATCTAAACTTTTTCATGTGTTGTAAACTTGTAATTGACTTGAAATAGTGCTTTAGATTGTCTACTTATTTCTACTCTACAAATTTCATTAATTTCTTGTAGGATGTTTGAAAGATATTGACATTGATTAGGAATAATTAAATGTTCAAATGAAATGAAAGAATAAAAATATATAAGTTTTAACATATTTCACATTAACCATTATGATAAGCTAACAAAGGATTTTGGATCCATAGAAATACTAGGGCCGATAATAAAATATGAGACTCGGGGATTGATTAGGCAAGATAGGGGTGTGGGTACCCTAGTCCAACGCTATTTATCTTTTTAAATTTTTGTTAAATAAATATTATATTCTACTCCCAAATTTGATTCAATCTTTCTAAATCAAAAATAAAATGGATAATTATACACATGCACATTGGAGAGATCCAAACATAGTGAAATTAGTAAGGGTGACAATTTATGATGCTACATTTACACCCACTTTAGTGATGGTATGATCTTAGTTTCATAATCACACTAAAGGTACATAGAGAAGATAATAAGTCCTTTCATCACAAAACTAAGGAGGAAGTATGACACCAATCTAGGAAATACAATAGCCCCCAGGCTTAGGACCCTACAAATCAATAATGATTAAAAGGATTGCACACACACATAAGACATTATATAGTGAATTTAGTATAGTAACCCAAATAAAATAAAAACATACATGAGGAAGAGGTGGAGAAAGCATGAAGCAAACATGGGGTATACATGAGGAAAACATAGAGCATATGAGGAATACATGAAGTAAACAACGTAAAAAAACCTAAAATGTATGGCATCACAGACTAGGAAGATCCACAAATTATTACTAGGATCCATACCAAAGAGATAAAATCCATAAGTCACAAGCTAGTTAAGTTTGATTATTTATGGGTGGCTCATGAATAAGTGGAATTTCCATAGGCTACTAAAGTTTGATATTCAGTAGGTGAGCTTTAGAAGAAACAACATAGGCTAGGGAAGTCTGATATTAACCAAGTGAGTTTCAAAAATATGGTGAAAGAACCATAGGCTAGTAAATTATGATATTTACTAGGTGAGCCTCATGAGAAACAATATAGGCTAATGAAGTCTTATATTCACTAGGTTACTTCCATGTATAAACATGCTATTTGATAGGTAACTTTAATAAAGTTATACAAAGTTTGTTCAAGAAATGTCATGATAGATTCACTAGGTTCATGGTGTGTGAAAAAAGTGAATTGCAAAGTGAAATTTATTCCCCAACCTTAGAGTATTTGGTAACATCAACTGGGATAAATTTCCTTTAAAGTATAATATTGATAATTTCAAAATAAGGCATAATATATTTTTTAAATCCATATTCCAAGTAATATGTATCAAAAAGCTACATCATGACAAGGGACTTCCACCAAGGATAGAAAAGTTATATAAATTTAATGTAATAACACATAAGGGATGAAAATATATAAGGTGAGTATGAATGATAGATAATATGTCTTGAGATGATCATTTTTTGAATTAAATGCATTCCCCAAATATCGTCTAACTACTAGTACATGGGAGGAAGAGTATATGAAAACCAAAAATAATAATAAAATTTTGGTTAGACATGGAAGAGACCTAAATATCTTGATGCTTTGTGTCATCCCTAAAAGACATAAAAAATGTACTTACAACAAATGGGAGAATGAAGATGCATATCTAGAGGAATGTATAATAGTTGCTTTCTTTTTGTATCCTTGTGATAACAAGAAGATCAAGGGCCATCCAAAGAGAACAAAAAAATTACATTTTGAACAACAAATTATACAGAGGTAACATTATATGCAAGGAAAAATCATAATGATAAAGGGAAAAAAAATGTGGGTCAGTCCATTGAAGATTGTCTGCATTCCAATATTTCTCTTCATACAAAGATGGCATACAACATGCTAAAGGTATTATAGCAAGTGTAGTATAAGGATAAGAACTATGTTAAACATGTGGTTGATCACTCACTAGAGAGGGATCATAATGTTTACAACCATCTAAGTTCATTGATTGTCAAAATATAAGAGATAATTAGTTATGATCTTCTCTTAGTCCATCCATATTACCATATGAATTAATATCATAATATATGACTATGGGTGTTATGCTAGTTCTACTAGCATCATTGCAAGTAATTTGAACAATAGAAAGATATTTAGGAGTAAATTTGTTAGTATTTCATGGACTATATGCTAGGGAAGGTGGTGTATTTGGCTTCATTTGAAGAGATATGGCCCAAATTCATGTTTTGGTGATAAGGGTGAATTGGAGTTAACTGATAGTGAATATGGATGGGAGGGAAGAATCTCATTAGAATCTAGTTGAATAGATAAGGGATCATTGCATGAATATTTTTCACTCTTAGCAAGTTGGCAAGCCATAGCATGATGTCATCAATTGTGTTCCTCGACATTTTGATTTTATCATGTATGAGCTTTGCACAATGTATTGTTTCCTAACATCGATTTATTTTATTTTTGTAGGAGGAACAAAAGGAGCCATCAAAGGTTGGGAGATAACCAGGGAGGGGATCTTTGCACAATATATTGTTTCTCCCTAAGATGTAAAAAATAAATCACTGAAGTGTGAGATTCTAGAATGTTCTAGGAAGTTGTTTTTATTCTTAGATAGGAGAGAAAAGAGGGAATGACCACATATATAGTAGATTCCCAAATATATGGAAGGATACTTGGTTTTTTCTAAACTTTCTAGTGCTTATAGAGAACAAGGAATAGCCATTGTAACCACAAGAGATTGAGAATCCTTAAGGGTAATGTTTAGAGTAGTGGATGAGATATTAGTAAGGGATAAATAGGAAATATGAAATTTGGTTATTTTTTGAGAACCAAACCTTATCTCACCAGATTCCTATGAATCTAAAATAATTCAGTTATGAGCATATGTAAGGATTGGCCAACAGACAAGTAGAGGCTTTCTAAGATTCCACCTTTGCACTTTTGGCTTTGTGAGACCCAAGAGGGTAATCTTGACAATGTTTAGATGATATTCTTGTACCATTTTATCATGAACATTGTGAAAAATAGATGCATTCCTATAAGCTACTAATTAGATAAAATTCTTCAAGGATTTGGCTAATCCTTAAGAAAATTATTACCTAAAGCAAGGAACGAGAAATACATTTTACTACAACTAAAGGTGTGTAAATGGTTTTTACTATTATTTGTATTCTTTGTAGGTACAACCCGACTCATTCACATATAAGATGACCAAACTAATAGACCAGTGTTTTATCCATGGGTAACAGACTCATATTTATGACAAGCTATAATACATTAGCAATTAAACCCAATATTTATAGGCTATTGATATATTGCTTTGTAATATAAAAATTATAATATTTAGAAACATAAACTGCTTAATAATCCTTGAATTCCATCTCCCAAACCTATGATCTTATTTAAGAATTTAATTAGTCCTTTGAACTAAAGTAGAAATAAAACCATACATTCAACAAAAGTGATTTAATACAAATAAAAGATCCTTGATCATTATATTAATAGTTTGAGAAACAAAATACAAAGGAGAGAATTTCCTACAGAATTTGCAATTCTCATTCATATGTTGTTGCTACTATAAAGCCATTAATCCTATTACAAAATAGAATACATACCCAAGACTCAATACTATTATATTCTTATGTGCGTGAATTACAAAAAAACTATTACATGAGCTCGAATTTTCTCCAACCAAAGATCCATGTCATTGGCCTTGAATTCCCAACATGGGAGCAAAACGTGTCAGTCCAAATTACAATTAAATTCACATTTTACATTTGACACACATTTGTATTTTAATTTAAAAACTCCCCAAGTGGTTATATTTTCACCTTGCAGAAAAGGGGGAAAAGCATAAAAGAAACAAACTCATTTCCACTCGCTGAAGAATATTTACCCGCCTTCCAAAAGGAATCTTTCATCATTGTAGTACCATCAAAATATCTCATCCACGCCAGCATCAAAGACAAAAATTTGAAACTGGGACTCTATTTCTACAATGGTTCATCATCTTCAGAATTAGAGTATGCATGTCTCCATGATTTTGTTGAAACTAGAGAATTTGTCTTGCCACAAGATTCTTCTAGACCTGCAAGTGTAAGAAGATATTGGGAATATTCTGGATCATTTTCTACCTCGTCTTCCATTTCAACATCAAGTTCCCCCATATAAGAATAATAAGCCTTGTGGTCCTTACCCTTCTTCTTTCTCTCATTAGACTTGGTCAATTTCTCTGATTTAGTTCCCTACTTCTTTGTACCTTATTCCTTTAGGAACATAATAACAAGCTCACCCTAGTCACAACTAACAACTCTACTTCTCAAGTTGTAAGTACTCCTAGCTTCTCCCTCCATGAATATGGCAGAAGTTCTCTTCTCTACCCTTGGATTTGCTGATTTCTACTTAATTATAGGTGTGTTATCCTAGGATTTAGGCTTCTTGACCCATCTCTATTTGATTTTTCTTTCATTTTTGGTAGAGGAATCATTGGTCTCACTCATTTTCATGGTATGATGGGACTAGGGTTTTCAAATTCTCATTTACAAAAGAGTCTTACAATTTTATGCTCTCAAAAAAAAAAACTTGTAGAACAAAACCCACCCAAAAAATGCACAATTCCTACCAACCCAAAAGGGATTTGCAAATAACCAAACCTTTTCAAACCCTAAGTATCAAAAGCTTACAAAACTTTTATCAATTCAGAAAACCAACCAATTTATGCATATTTTATATAGAAAGGTGTGAGCACCTCCTTGCCTGGGAAAAAATGTCTTCAATGCCTCTACAACCATTTTCCTGAGCTTTCCATGACTTCTTCTCTTGATCCAGACCAATTTCTCAACTCTTGGCTATTGCAATTGTGAAATAAAATAGTTGACATCCCCTCTTTATGGCGAATGACTAGAGTGTGCTTCCATTAATGTTCAAAAGAAAGCTCGTGCAAGCGAATAGACAAGCAATCACTTCAAGTTTGAAAACTAGTCGTAGATCTTGCAGATTCAAATTTTCATCTATGGCCCTTCTTCACCTTCATGATTTTTGGTTTGTCATTTTTCTCTAAGGTCATTACTCATCACTTTCTTGATCTTAGTTCCCTTGTTTCAATATGCAATGCATTAGGAATTCATGATGAGGGGAATATTCCATCAAATATGCCATCGCTCATTACTGTTTTACACTAAAAAACTTTATTTGAAACCACGTTGGGTGAGAGGCATAGCAGTTCTATCACCTATCACTGATTTACTCGGCAATAGTCAAAACATATAAGTGATAGAGAACTTCTAGTGATAGGTCAGGATCATAGCATGTGTCCATATCACAAGATCAAGGGCTGAAAAAGCATCACCCTCAGTAATATTTTATATCCATGATACAGTATTGGAGGAAAGGACTTCACCATGCATCATTCATTCAAAACTTACAACACATGGGTAATCTATGATGAACAATACAAATTGAAAAGCTCATCGTGCATGATGAATTCAAGGAAAATAGTTAAAAGGAAATCCTTAATACATTGCAACTCAACGATATAAGGGAAACTAAATTCCATCATGTATTGTGAGTAGGATACAATGAGCTAAAAGGAAATGAGTGATGAGCAATAAAACACAACGAGCAAAGACTTTAAATTTTTTTTATAAAGCCCGTGCATAATAATTTATTTTAAGAAGGGGACCGACACGGCACAAAAACACAAAGGGACCTAAAATATTGAAAAGATCATTTTGAAAAAGGGTGTAAAGGTCAAAAAAGACTGAATTAAAACATTATAAGACATCAAGCCAGACTAAAAGATTAAAAACTAATATTGCACAATTGGAAAATGGGGAAGCCTCGGCATAAGGGGCCAGTCAAGATATGAACTTTAATGACTCAAGTTGTTTTAATATGAATAGGAATTGAGCATGGTAGGTCAACAAAGGATTAGACCAAGGAAAAATGGTTTAAACAAAAGGAAAGGATGCTAAGAAAAAAACCCTACTCAGCATAAACCCTAAACCCTATCATCTGGTAAGCCAAGGAAGCACATGCGTAAGCCTATTGATATCAGTGGAACATGAAAATTTTGAAGGTTCCACCAACCCAATTAGCTTTGAATTTTTTATATGGTAGAAAGAGAAAATTCTCACAAGTTCAGGTGAGTTGCATTGGTTATGGCATAAAGTAATTAAGGGAAGTTTCCATGAAGAGACAAATCCTTAAACCTACTATGGAAAATATTATGTATTTTTCCTTCAAATGAGAGCATAAGGCATTAATGCATGACATAGGGAATGAAATTAATGGATTCAAGCCATGGATAACCTAACTTCATATGAAATCAATTTGTGGTATGGATTATGGTAGAGGGAACATCTAGCTTCTTAGGTCTAACTTGAATGGGAAGGGTTAAGGAAAAAAATGTAAGATATGTAGAATCATCTCGTGCTCTAACCTAGACTTCTAATTATTTATATTTCTCTTTGTTCTATTGAATCGCATAAAGAAACTCTTCTATGATCACATTCAGTAAACATATCAGATCATATTATTTATTTTTCTTCTAGAGGATGACCATTTATCATATTAACTATATTGTTCATTGGTTCATATTTTTTATCTTAAGTGAATAATGTATGATTAGAGGGTTCAACAAGCTTAGGTACATGGGTAGGAAATGGATTGTTATATAATTCTAGGTTTTGATTATGTATGATAGGTTTATTCCCTTACTCTTTTACACCTATCATTTGTATGGTATTAAAATCTATGAGGACTTATATTTGGTGCTTAAGATGCATGCTTCTTTTGGTATCTTGTCTATGTGCACTATAATATTGATAAAGGTTTTCTAGATTGTATGGAGGTTGTAAAGGTTTGGTGTTGTTAACAAGAAAAATGTGGGAGGTTAGATTAAATAATTATAAGTAATTCAAGCATGATGGAATCAAGAGAATCAGGAAGTTGTGAAAATTATCTATCCCTTGCTCTAAATTGATAGGGTGATATAGGTATTGTTTCCACAACTTGTGATTGGATGTTATTACAAGAAGCATAATTTATTTTAATGAAATTATTATTTTTCTTTCTAAAATATTGACAATTAGAATCTTGAGTGGCTATGGATTGAAAAATACGATCTAAAGAGGAAGAACCCTCATATTGGCTAACTGATAATTAACAATCATAGAATTTTGTGTATAAGTGTGTAAATTTTGAGTATCTCATTTATATAATCTTATCATGGATGTTTGGGTGGAAGTTTCAAATAAAAAATCACTTGATCTTGACATGTAGAAGAGAATATGAAATTTAAGAGTAAAGGGCTTTATATTCTAAAATTTGGTTATTTTCAATTTTCTCCTTGCTTTCATTGAACAAAATTAATTAATGTGACGTGGTGTCTAATTTTGAATTGAAAGTGTTCAGGAAATTAATTGAAAAGTTGTGAAAAAGATTTGATTGATTTATTAGGTAATGAGAAAAATGTTGGAAAAGATGCCTCAATCTCACAGGTTGAAACCTCTGAGAAAGCTTAGTCGTTGTGACTGGTGTCTAGGCGACTGGTAGTTTACCTTGTGTTTTGCTCATATCACCAAGACAATGCTTTTGTCTTGCCGAAGAAGCCTATCGCTGTGACTTGTGGCCTTTGTTGTAACCTTCTACCGAATGGAGACCTCTGGCCGACAGTTGGTGGCTATCAGATATCGGTGTGACTCTGGGCAACAAGCGGTGTCAGGGAACAAGCGGTCTCAGGGAGAGTCTTGGATAGTCGGTATGTCTCATACTAACAAGGTAAGTCTTGCCGATAGATATACACCTATGGTCATCTGTGTAACTCAAGGGTATCGGTGAGAAGTCTTGGCGACAATAGGAAGTCTTGCCGATATCGACATGACCTTCGATCTGTCTGGCCGATGAAGAAATCGATATGACTTGTTCCTATCGGCATGATCTCTTGACGACTGGGAGATGTCTCAGTGACAGTGTTAGGGGTCATCGGTGTAACATAAGGTGATCGGTATGAAGTCTCGACAAAAGACAAATGTCTTTCTGATTATCAGATGTCTTTGGTGTGACTCTTGGCAAATAGTTGTTTTGGGATAACTTGGAAGCCTCGGTAAGAAGTCTTGTCAAAGGTTAATTCTCTTGTTGACAGTGGAACACATCGATGTGACTTAAAGGCTTCAGTATGAAGTCTTGGCGAAAGAGGTAAGTCTGGCCGACAAGATAGACTTGGGGTGACTTAGAACTTGTGGGGTGATGTCTTGGCAAAAGGTGTTTGTCTTGTCGATGGGAATCCTATTGTCGGTATGACTCTTTGACTTCAGTATGACCTCTCGCCAATTAGCGATGGTCTGGCCAATGCTTCTTGGATGTCGGCATGACTCTTGGCAATTGTTTGGAGATCGGTATAACATGAAGCTCGTTGTGACATCTTGGTGAAAGATGATAGTCTTGTCGATAGATGGATGCCGATAAGAATACAATGAGTTTCAGCATGACTTGAAGACTTGATATGATCTCTCAGTGAATGACTAAAGTCTTGGCGACTAAGGAACACTTTAGAATGACTTATGAGCTTGGTGTGATGTCTCATCGAATGGCGATTGTCTTGCCGATGAGAATGCTGAAATCGGTATGACCTATGGATATCGGTAGAACCTCTTGCCGATGGAGATGACTCTTGGTGACAACATGTAATCATGTCTTGTGGCATCAGGGAGACTCTTCTAGTGTCTCACCGACATGCGACACAAGTTGATCACTGTTGACCAAGTGAAGATTTTTTGACGTGGTGCGATATGGACCAATTCGAGAAAGCAGAAGTGAACTATTTGTTGAACCGTTTCTATGTGGAAGTTGGAAAACTAAAGCATGAGGAAGTGGAAACATCTGATGATGTTGGGTTGGATGACTTGTGAGTTCTGATCCGACAGTTGGAAAATAATGATTCTATAGAGCCTGCAGAGAACGAATGTATGAAGGTATGCATTGGACATTCTAAGGATGATGCTGAAGAGCTGAGAGCCAGAGAGAGAACTATAGAGTAAGGACCGAGTGGCTGGCCGATAGGCCGAAGCCATGAGGTTGAAGCAGAGGATTGAGAGGCAGAGTCAAGCTATTGGAATCTCTCATGATCCTAATTGCTTTGTTTGATCTCTTAGGAATAGTTTGCTACCAGTTGTATCCAGATGAACAAGATGTAATTTCTGAAAAGGCTAAGAGCCTGAAATTGTATTGTAACCGTTTGTTGCAGAATAATACAATGGCTCGATCTTTGGAGTGTGGGGTTTTTTTATCCAAAAGGATTTTCCCCACGTAAATCTTTGTGTTCTGGTTTTCTCTTTCATCTTTCATGCCTGTTGGTTCATGTAGTAGAATATGTTAATGCTTGTTGTTGGATTTAAATGTGTTTCTCTCAGATGGATCAATGTAGGAAATGAATTTTGTCTATTCCGCATTTGGACATAGTTGTTCATGTCATTGAGGCAACCTAATCGAAATGAAAGTTACCGAAGGCACTACTGCATGGAGTTTTCATAAGATACGCTTCTAGTTTTCCTTAAAAGTGGTATTAGAGCCTTCTTTTGGTTGTTGGTTATGGATATTTCTCCTATGAAGATTTCTTAGTTTGATGGGCTGGAAGAAATCTGGAGGAATGGACTGATGGATTGATCCTTTTGATGAGTGGAAGCCTTGTGGTATTCTGAGATAGCATGTAGCTTGAAGGATGGTCAAGATGGAAAAATGAGTTCATCATGTTGTGATTTATGTCTCCTGGCTGGTAGAGGTTTAACCTTGAAGTATGAGGTGGATTTATTACTCTTTGGCTATGTAGCAGTAAAGCTTTCATATTGGTGTTTGTGTGACAAGCTCTTGGGTGATATGGAGAAGTCTATGTTGTTTCTCAGTCATGGAAGAGAGTGCTTATGCTAGGTAGTGGTTCTTGGTGTTGGAAGGCACTGTTTCCTATTAACCTTTAATGCTTGAAGGCTATGAAGTTAATCATTAGATGATTTGCAAGATTCTGAAATAGCCTTTCTCTCTTTCTCAGATGCATGTACATGTTGGTGGTTTAGATTTGGCCTGAAAGGGTTCTGGATTCTCTTCAATTGTTGTTTCCTTTCTAAGGATGTCTTGTACTTGCATGGCTCTGTGGTTTTGCAGGTTTTACACAGTTCAGCAAAAAAACTTGTGATCATGTGGAGTTGTTGTTAAGCTATTGTCTAGGTATTGGCCTTTTGGGGTGTTCTTGAATGAGATAGTTGCAAGTCTACATGCATGCTTGGTGCATGGTTTGAGGAGGTATGTTTTCTTCTCTACATGGGAGTGTTGGTAAGTGATTTGTCACTTAGCATTCTTGTGGTGGTGTTCCTTGATTATGGTGCTCATTGTGGACATGTTTGGCAAGTCAAATCTGGTGTGATCTGGTGTTTGAGTCATGTTGTCTACATGGTTATTCTCTTTGATATGTCAGTGATGCAGTTTCCAATGCAATGATGGGTTTGCACGTTTCTGATTGAATGGATCTATGGGTTGTGCAATGTTGTGGGTTGTCTTTACCTACATGTTTTCTATGAGACAACTCAGATGTGGATAGTCTATATCCACGAGGTTGATTCATTGTTGGTACAAACTTGTTAGCTGGCCTTGTCTGTGGTCACTTGTGCATTGGTGTGATTGTTTTGAGATGAGAGGATGGATACTATTGAGTACCTGAAATAGTTGGTCATGATACTTGGAGAGCTTGGGTGTCATGTTTCAGTGGGAGCCCTAGCAGTGACTGTGGATTCATCACATGGTGGTGAATGGTCTTCTTTAATGTTGCAGAAGGGTTCTTACACTTTTGCTTTTGCATGGACATTATTTGAAGATGTGTAACATCTTGGAACCATGGAGGACACTTGGAGTCTTTTGCTAAGGTGTTGGTGGTGCTTGACAGGTGATGTTGTTCTTAAGTCTATTTGCTTTATGTCATGCTATACTCTTTGTGCACTAGATTTTTGGCATTGTGTATTGTACTTGAGACAATGGAGAAGTCACTTGAAGCATGGGATCTCCTAAGGGGATGTGTAGATCATGGTGTCATGATAAGTTCTTGATTCAGATGATTGGAACTTTGACAATGGTCTAGTAATTCTTTGTGTATTTGGTGCTTTGATTACTTGCTTGATACTTCGTGATAGTGCAGTAATGCAGTTGAAGTATAGCATGAGATGATCGGTTGCTAGTGCTTATGGATACATGAAGAATAAGGTGAGGTTGTCTTTCTCTTATGAGAGAAGTTTTGCTACTTGTTACTCTTGTTAAAGTTTTTCAGCAGAAATTTCGAGAAGCCTACACCTTGGTTGAACATGAGTTCAATAAGAGAGCTATGAGGAGATTTCTCTTGGATTATTCATGATGACTTGTTTATCTTGAAGGAGTATTCTTGTTCCCACTCTTGGTCTACTCAGTAGTTGATCTGAGAGGTATTTGGCCCATTATATTTTTTAGATGTGTTTTATTAAGTTTACTTTCATGATATGGATCTTGAATTACTATTTAATAATTCGCGAAGATTCATAGTGGAAGTTGTACAGTTTCTTTTATCTATTATCTCCTTGAGCTTTTTTGTTATGTCATTTATTGATGAGAATTAGTAGGAGATGATGTATGGGCTGATTTCCTGAAATGGGAAATTTTTTAGCTTGATCTTCTTTAAGAAGCTTACATCCATATTGATTTCATGATATTAGAAGTTGGTTTGATCTTGGTGATTGAACGGATGGATGTTGTTAAGGCTTTCCTTTGGGATGTGAAGAAGATCATTCTTGACACAGCTGGCTGTTAGAAGTGTAAGTAGAAGGACATTCTACAGAAGATGATGTGCAATGTTTCTCTTTGTGGCCGTGAAGGTTTGTGGTGAGAGAAATGTTTCTTGTGGCAACTTGTTGCAGGTTATGGATATCATTGTGGATTTTTTCTTTGGTACTACATGGTTACATTTTCTTTGTGCTAGTATTGGTAGGCTTGCGATGCCTTTTGATCTTTTAGATCTGGATTTCTCAGGCAGTGGGAGTTCCTATATGTGTCATGTCTTCTTCGACTAGTTGACACTAGAACTTGCATTTGTTGTTAATGGATTGGCAGAAGTTTACTAATGGTGATACCTATGAGGTATGTGAGATTGGATGGTATAGCACGAGCTGTGGGTGCTATTTTCAGTCGTGTGGGTTTATCAGTTGGATGGAAGCGGTCAGTCTGATTGTTGTTCTAACTGGTGTTGTTTATCTTGTTTTTGGATAATGACTTCAATGTTGTGTTCTATTTGAAGCTTTGAAGTTGATATTGATTCTATATAGAATTTGAGGACAGTGAAGTGTTAGCAGTATCTTGTTGGAGATATTATTGGGATTTTTTGCTCGTGTCTGTTGGAATGGTGCTTATACACCTTGGCTTTGTATCTTTCTTCCACAAGTGGAAGATGACAGGATTGTTGCTTGAATGGTGGACATCTTGGATGTTGGAGCATGAGAGCATGTTGAAGTTCTATGTGGTTTCCTGGGAGGCTATGGTCTGTTTCATTTTGGTTGCTTTCTTAGACAGTGAGATGCAGTTGGATGCCTAGTCTTTGTTACAGATTGTCTAATGGACTGTTATCTGTGGAATCATGTTGATCGGGTGTCTTAAGTGTTGTAGGGATTGAACTAATGGAGCTAGTGTGATCTTAGTTTCTGGTTGCTTTGGAGGTGCCTGTGTGATCTTCGTCAAGTGGGAGATTGTTGGAAAAGATGCCTCAATCTCACAAGCTGAAACCTCTGAGAAATCTTAGTCGTTGTGACATTTCTAGTGTCTGGCCAACTGGCAGTTTACCTTGTGTTTTTCTCATGTCACCAAGATAATGCTTTTGTCTTGCCGAAGAAGCCTATCACTGTGACTTGTGGCCTTCACTGTAACCTTCTACCAAATGGAGACCTCTGGCTGATAGTTGGTGGCTATCGGATATCGGTGTGACTCTGGGCGACAAGTGGTGTCGAGGAGAGTCTTGGATAGTCGGTATGTCTCATACTGACAAGGTAAGTCTTTCCAATAGATATACACCTGTGGTTGTCAGTGTAGCTCAAGGGTCTCGGTGAGAATTCTCAGTGACGATAGGAAGTCTTGCCGATATCGACATGACCTTCGGTCTATCTGGCCGATGAAGAAATCAGTATGACTTGTTCCTATCGACATGATCTCTTGGTGACTGAGAGATGTCTCCGTGACAGTGTTAGGGGTCATTAGTGTAACATAAGGCAATCAGTATGAAGTCTCAGCGAAAAACAAATGTCTTGTCGATTATCAGATGTCTTCGGTGTGACTCTTGGTGAACAATTATTTCGGGATAACATGGAAGCCTCGATAAGAAGTCTTGCCGAAGGTTGATTCTCTTGCTGACAATGGAACACATCGATGTGACTTAAAGGCTTCAGTATGAAGTCTTGGTGAAAGCGGTAAGTCTGGCCAACAAGATAGACTCAGGGTGACTTAGAACTTGGGGGGTGATGTCTTGGCGAGAGGTGTTTGTCTTGTCGATGGGAATCCTATTGTTGGTATGACTCTTTGACTTCGGTATGACCTCTCACCAATTAGTGATGGTCTGGCTGATGCTTCTTGGATGTTGGCATGACTCTTGGCGATTTTTTGGAGATTGGTATAACATGAAGCTCGTTGTGACGTCTTGGTGAAAGATGATAGTCTTGTCGATAGATGGATGCCAATAAGAATACAATGGGTTTCAGCATGACTTGAAAACTTGATATGATCTCTCAGTGAATGACTAAAGTCTTGGTGACTAAGGAACACTTCATAATGACTTATGAGCTCGGTGTGATGTCTCATCGAATGGCGATTGTCTCGACGATGAGAATGTTGAAATCGGTATGACCTATGGATATCGGTAGAACCTCTTGCCGATGGAGATGACTCTTGGCGACAACATGTAATCGGGTTTTGTGGCATCGGGGAGATACTTCTAGTGTCTCACCGACATGAGACACAAGCTGATCATTGTTGACCGAGTGAAGATTATCCAACATGGTGCGATATGGACCAATCCGAGAAAGTAGAAGTGATCTGTTTGCTGAACCATTTCTGTGTGGAAGTTGGAAAACTAAAGCATGAGGAAGTGGAAACATCTGATGATGCTGGGCTGGATGACTTGTGAGTTTTGATCCAACAGTGGAAAAGAACGATTCTATAGAGCCTACAGAGAACGAATGTATAAAGGTATTCATTGGACATTTTGAGGATGATGTTGAAGAGCCGAGAGCCATAGAGAGAACTATAGAGTAAGGACCGAGTGGTTGGCTGATAGGCCAAAGCCATGAGGTCAAAGCAGAGGATTGAGAGGCAGAGTCAAGCTGTTGGAATCTCTCATGATCCTGATTGCTTTGTTTGATCTTTTAGGAATAGTTTGCTACCAGTTGTATCCAGATGAACAAGATGTAATCTCTGAAAAGGCTAAGAGCCTGAAATTGTATTGTAACCATTTGTTGTAGAATAATACAATGGCTCGATCTTTGGGGGTTGGGGGTTTTTTATCCAAAAGGATTTTCCCCATGTAAATCTTTTTGTTTTGGTTTTATGTTTCATCTTTCATGCCTGTTGGTTCGTGTAGTAGAATTTGTTAATGCTTGCTGTTGGATTTACATGTGTTTCTCTCAGATGGATCAATGTAGGAAATGAACTATGTGTGTTCCACATTTGGACATAGTTTTTTGTGTCGTTGATGCAGCCTAATTGAAATGAAAGTTACCGAAGGCACTACTGCATGGAGTTTTCATAAGATGCGCTCCTAGTTTTCCTTACAAAAAAATAGCCCAAGGTTGTAATTCTTTCAATGATGTAGGAAATAGCTTAGCTAGGAGATCATATTCAAAGAGGAAATCACTCTATATTATTTTAAAAGCTAATAAATTATTTTTAGAATCTGTTTTCTCCTATATTTCTCAAAACGTGGAATTTTAGTTTTTTTTGGAGTTAGAGTTTTTAGGATTGTAAATGATAATGGGCTACCAATAAGATATGATTAAGGGTTAGAATGAGATATATTTTTATTCATATTAGATATTTATGTTGTAAAGAAGATAAGCTTTTAGTATTTTATTTATGGGAAGATCAATTAGTGATGTGTTTTGAGAACTTTTAGAATATGTAGGACTATCAATTGTTTATGTTAGGTGGATTGTAATTTTAATACTTGAATTTTGGTATATGTTCGAAAATAAGTGGATTAATATTTGGGGAGGTAAATATTAGAGTTGAAGGTGGGGTAAAGCTATGTTTATTGATAGTATATCCACATGAAAGTATTGAAATAGTGTTAACACCACTACCATATCATGTAATGGACATTATAATTGGAGTTAAATTTGGGATAAAATATGTAATTATAGTAGTGGATAATTGTTCTGCTAGTTGATTTTGAGATCACAAATTGTTACAAAATTCCATATGACTAGCTATTGGCATAATGTTTAAATCCACTGTGAGCTAATATGTATAGAATTTATATAACTTGTGAATCATTAATCCATTTCCTAAGTTTGTTTATAAGAGGAAAAACTTCTCTAGATAAATATTTAATGCTTAAGTATAGCTAGAGACCAGCCAAGTCTTTATCTAGTTTTGGGATTTTTTCTTCAAAAACATGTATGGGATAGTTTTCCAACCCCAATTCTATATGAATAGATTATTGTTAAGATGATATTGGTGTTGAAATTCACAAAACAACTAAGAGGGTGGGGGGGTGAATCAGTTGTCACCAATCACATTCACAAATCTCAAACAATTATTAACTCCACATCCACTTTAATTTGTTATTAAGTATGAGAATGAAGTGCAAATAACAGAAAGCATTATCAACACAAGAAACACTAGATTTACATGGAAAACCCAATAAGGGAAAAATGAAGGTGAGGATTAACTCACAATATAACAGTTATTACAAAACCATTTACAAAAGGATCATTGCCAAAGGGCTCACTCCCCAAGATAGGACTCACTGTCTGGTTAGGACTCATTGTGAAATAGGGAGGCTCATTGCCTACCGATATAGAAAGATGGAAATAAGAATGTTACATAGAGATCACTATCTCAATGCAACAAAAAATCCACCACAACAACTTGCACACATCTGCAGCCTTGATAAGAGAATTGTAGATAGCATCAACTCACTTCCTTCAGAAGTCAAACACATTAATGCTCTCATTGCCTCAATTCACTTTTGTGCAATCCTTGGTTCTCAAACATGTGGATTATAAACCTCAATATCTTTTCTTGTATTTATACCATATTCAACCTTAGAAGCATTCTCCAAGGTCGCCTACACACGCTTCATTTACAAATTTAAATTAGGTCAAAAATTTAACATTCTAGTGGTGGAAGAGAATGAGAGCATACCAAACTAGCACTTAACCAAGACCCAAAACAACATATTGGATCAATCACATGCTTCCTCAATTGATACTTATCCTTTGTATGATGTGTAAATACCAGGTTGGCCAAACCTATTGAAAACACCAATGAACATTGAAGTACACACTTCTGCAATGAGAAGATAACATACAGAACACATAACACACTTCACCATACACTGGAACACCTCTTAGATGCCTTCAGATTCATCCATAGCTACTACAACAACCTTCATACAAAGAACACTTTCTATCAATCCATCGAGAATGTACAGACATACACAGTAACTCCGAAACTAGTCTTTTAGAGCACCAAATCATGAACACCTTTAGTAGAGCATAGTTAACACCATTATAAGTCATCTTCCATATCTGCAAGACGTAAAAAAAACTAGTAGAGGATTGCAAAGTAGATACATTTCTCTGATTCCATAGACAAACAACTCTACTAGACCAGTTCACAAACCAGTGAACACAACTTTCATTCTTCATTAGCCCAAAAGCTATAAACTAGGATATATCACCAAAGAATTCCCATAAACAATACTTCAGATCTACACAAGCATAGGATCAACATAGAAGAAATGCAGAGCACATATCAAAGCACATTTTGAAAACACACTCAATTCTCACTTCTCTATTTATTAATTTTCTCAATAGCACTTGGTAACTCATCATATCAACACACTTACAACATCATAAAGATAGCTCCATGTACTCACAACATCTCAACAATATCTCAACTATACATGCACCACCTATAATCACTTGTTTCCTTTCTCTGCAACAACCTATACTATGTTGACATCAATGAAAAAATTAATGAAAACATCACCAAAATCATTCATACTTGCAATAATCTCCCCCTTTGTCATTGATGGAAACACATGACACTCTTTGGACCCCCTTTGACATCAATGGAAAAGAACATAATTCTGATCGCTCCCCCTTAGGAGTGCACTAACACATCTCATACTGCAACAATGATACTTCCTACTCCCCTTGAGGAGTAGACCCCAATCATCAGTCTAGACAAATGATGAATTTGTAGATCCACTAGATGGATGCACCTCTATGTGCACCTAGTTCAAAGAAGGAGGGGCAGTAACCCCCAAATTCTCCTTGAGATACTCAAAAGTATCCTTTGGAAGAGCCCTATTAAATATATCAACAATCTAATCCTTTGTAGGAACATATTCTAGCCTGACTTCATTCTCCAATACCTTCTCTCTTAAGAAATGATATCTGATAGATATATGCTTTGTCCTTGAATATATTACCAAATTCTTTGAAATATTTATTGTACTTGTATTATCATAGAAGATAAGGATAGGATTATCACATATCACTCCTATGTTATTCAATGTTTGCTTCATCCATAATACTTGTGTGCAACAAGATGCTACAACAATGTACTCAACCTCTACAGGGGATAAAGAAATTGAATCTTGTTTCTTGCTTAGCCATGAAACCAACCTTCCTCCAATAAAGAATGCACCATCACTTGTACTCTTATATTCATTCACACAACCAACCTAATTTTCATTAGTGTAAGCACTCAAAGTGAAATCAGTATCCATAGGATACCAAAAGCCATAATCTAGAGTCCGTTTTGGATATTTGAATATCCTTTTCATAGTTGTAACATGTGTTTCTTTAGGTTCTGTTTGAAATATAGCAACCAAACATACTGCATACATGATATCTAATCTAGAAGCAGTAAGATATATCAGTCCACCAATCATAGATTTGTACAACCTCTGATCAAATTTTGGAGAATCATCATCCTTACTCAGTTTGCATCAAGTCACCATTGGGGTCCAAACCAGTTTGGAGTCATCCATTCCAAACTTTTTCAATAACTCTTTAACATGATTTGATTTTGAATGAATATGCCCTTATCAGTTTCATTCACTTGAAGTTCAAGAAAGAAATTCAACTCACCAATCATGAATATATCAAACTCTTTTCAAATCTCTGCAAATTTCTTGCGCGTACCCTCATTTCCTCCAAAAGTAATATCATCAACATGCACAACCACTATCAACATTTTGTTTCCTTCAACCTTGAAATAATGATTATTATCTACGAAGCCTTTGTTGAACCTTTGTTGTGTCAAATACATGTTCAACCTTGCATACCATGCTTTGGGAGCCTGTTTAAGTCCATACAATTCCCTTTTCAACTTATAGACCATATCTAGTTGATCAGATGATTGAAATCCCTCCGGTTGTTCCATGTAGACCTCTTCTTCCAATTTTCCATTCAAGAATGCAGACTTAACATCCATCTAGTATACTTTGAAATATTTGTGAGAAAAAAATACCAAAAACATCTTAATAGCCTCCATTCTTGCCATAGGGGAAAATGTCTCCTCAAAGTCTATTCCTTCAACCTATGAATAAACTTTGCATACAAGCCTTTCTTTGTTTCTTACTACTTCACCATTCTCATTTAGCTTATTCCTGAATACCCACTTTGTACCAATTACATTCTTGTTTACCTATCTAGCAACCAATTCCTATGTATGATTTTTCTCTATCTGTTGTAACTCCTCTTTCATTGATCTAACCCAATTCTCATCTTTGCATGCTTCACACACTGTCTTAGGTTCTATCTTGGAAAGTAAACACAAATTTACCTTAGGTTCTACCACTTTTCTTCTTGTCTTTACACATTCACTTTTTTCTCCAATTATTTTCTCTTTAGGATGATTTTTCTATACATATTTTGGAGTCTTAGGAGCGGGTTCTGAAGATTCTTCTTCAATTTTTTCTTCTTCTTCCTTATTCTCTTATTTTACTTGTCCAAAGATAGGTTCATCTATTTCAACTTCATTTATTTCAACTGATCTTTGCATATCTTCATCAACTTTTACATTTGCATTTTCAACAATTTTTCTCAATATTTTATTAAAGCATCCATAAGCTTTTCTATTTGTTGAATAACTAACAAAAGTACCTTCATCACATCTAGCATCAAAATTTCCTAGGCTCTCATCATCTCTTTTAGTATAAAATTTTCTTCCAAACACCTTAAAGTACTTAACAGTAGGAATTTTTCTAGTCCACAGTTCATAAGGGGTCCTTGTGTTGTTACCTTTGATTTGAACTTTGTTAAGAATATAAAAAATAGTGTGAATTGCTTCTCTTTATTATACATCAAGTACATTTTCCTCTTTCATCATAGTCCTTGTAGCTTCTTGAACTATCTAGTTCTTCCTCTCAATAACACCATTCTGCTAAGGATTTCTAGGAGCAAAAAAATGCCTCTTTATACCATGCTCTACACAAAATAGATTAAACTCACCAGAGGTAAATTCTCCACCTTTTTCATACCTTAAACATTTTATTTTTAAGTTCACTTCATTCTCTACCATAGCCTTGAACACTTTGAAACTATCCAGAGCTTGAACTTTCTCCCTAAGAAAAGTAACCCATGTCATTCTAGAATAATCATTAATTAGAAGCATAAAATACATGCCACCATTAAGACTTCCTATTCTTGTAGGACCGCAAAGGTCTATATGAATCAATTCCAACATTCTAGTAGTTGATTTTTCTTTTCCTTTAAAGCTACATCTTGTTTGTTTTCCCAACTGAAAAATTTTGCAAACAATATTGGTAGGCTTTGTGATTTTTAGTAGATCCCTGACAAATTCTCTTCAACTAATCATGATCAAATTGTCAAAGTTTACATGTCCCATCCCCCGGTGCCTTAGCCAACTTTCATTAACTTAAGACACAAAACACTGACCATCAACACCTTTAAGTTGATAAATGTTTCCATATGTTCTTCTTGCAGCTACCACAGTTCTAGACCCTTTTTTCATCACACAAGTATTATCCTGAAACACAAGCTTAAAACCTTTGCTACACATTTTTCCAACACTCAAGAGATTATGCCTTAAGCCCTTAACATAGTAGACATCATCAGTACTGTGTTTTCCACCAAAACTAATTGTTTCTTTTCCAAAAATATTTGCACCTGAATCATCTCAAAAAATGACTAATCCTCCATCATACTTTTCAAGTTTAGTAAACTTACTTCTATCTTCGGTTATGTGATTTGAGTAGCCACTGTGAATTACCCAATAATCTTGATCTTGTCTAGAATGAAAGGCAATAAATAGACTACCTTCCATCTCTTCGTTCTTGTTTTTTGGACCACATTCCCTTGCACATCTTCCTTGGTTAGCAGACACTGATTTATTCTCTAAAGCTAGAAACAATCACTCATTATTATCACCCTCAAAATCAGATTCAGCAACATAAATTCTAGCATCTTTTCTAACATAATAAAATTTCTTGAACTTCTTGTCCTTTTTGTCTTTATTGTCTCTGCTATTCTTGTGTATGGCTCTATTAGTACATCTTGGAGCATAGTGACCAATATTTCCACAGTTGAAACAAATAAAAGGTAACATACCTTTGTACTTACTGGTACCATTCTTCAACTTGTAAAATTTTCTTCCAACTCCTCTAAACTATCACCATCCAAATCATCTTTTGTCTTTGTAGCTTTGAAGGCTGATTCTATTTTCTTCTTTTCTTTTCCATATTTCCTCATTTCAAATGTGGTCAAGGTTCCAAATAGTTTTTCTTTATTGAATTTATTTGGATCATAAACCTCCTCAATAGATGAGACTTTATCACTGTAACTCTCCTAAATGGTCATTAGAATCTTCTACATTACATCATCATCTATAAAAGTACCACCTTGATTTTTGGCTTCATTTACTACAATTTCAACACTATGAAAATAGCTTGCAATGTATTCACCTTCTTCCATTTTCAAGTTCTCATATCTGTGCTTAGTTGTTAACTTCTTTGACAATTTAACTCTATCATTTCCTTCATGAATATCATTCAAATTTTCCCAAACTTCATAAGTAGTTCCCAATGAAAAAACTTTAATCAGTTCAGTCTTAGATAAAGCACTATAGATTACATACCTTTCTTTTTTAGTTTCTTCATAGGAAGAAATCTCATCTACAGAGGAAGGACCACTTGATGGCTCAACATATTTTTTCTCAATAGCTTTCCAAGTCTTATAACAATCATATATTAGGTACCCTCTCATTTTCACTTTCCAGAAACTATAATCAGATCCATCAAACACAAGGATTTTCAATTTGTGTGTCGTGGGATCTACCTCAAACAGTTAAGCTCTTCTCTAAGGAACTAAAGCTTTGATACCAATTTTTGAAATGCACAAGACAACTAAGATGGGGGGTGAATCAGTTGTCACCAATCACACTCACAAATCTCAATAATTATTAACTCCACATCCACTTTAATTTGTTGTTAAGTATGAGCATGAAGTGCAAAAAACATAAAGCAATATCAACACAAGAAACACTAGATTTACATGGAAAACCCAATAAGGAAAAAACCACATTGAGGATTAACTCACAATATAAGAGTAATTATAAAATCATTTACAAGAGGATCACTGCCCATGATAGGACTTACTATCCAACAAGGAGGCTCACTACCTATAGATATAGAAAGATGAAAATAATAATGTTACATATAGAACACTGTCTCAATGTAACAGAGGACCCACAACATCAACTTGCACACATCTATAGCCTTGATCAGGGAATTCCAAATACCATCAACTCATTTCCTTCTGGAGTCAAACACATTAAAGCTCTTGCTACCTCAATTCAATTTCATACAATCCTTTCTTCTTAAACTTGTGGCTTATAAACCTCAACATTTTTCCTTGAATTTATACCATCTTCAACCTTAGAAGCATTCTCCAAGGTCAGCTACACACACTTCATTTAAAAATTCAAATTAGGTCAAAAAATCAACATTCTCGTGGTGGAAGAGAATGAAAGCAGACAAAACTAGCACTTAACCAAGACCCAAAACAACATCTTGGATCAATCGTACACTTCCTCAATTGATACTTATCCTTTCCATGACATGTAAACACCTGGTTGTCCAAACCTAATGAAAACACTAATGAACTTTGAAGTACACACTTCCACAATGAGAAGATAACATTAAAATGACATAACATGCTTCACCATACACTGGAACACCTCTTAGATGCCTTCAGACTCATCTACAACTACTTCAACAACCTTCATACATAGAACACTTTCCATCATTCCATCTGGACTGTATAGACATACACAATAACTCTGAAACTAGTCTTTCAGAACACCAAATGACAAACACCTTTGGTAGATCACAAATAACACCATTAAAAGCCTTCTTCTAGATCTGCAAGAGCTTAAACTAACTAGTAGAATACTGTGGAGCAGATACATTTCTCCCAGTCCACAAACAAACAACTTTGCTAGACCAGTTCACAAACTAGTGAACACAAATTTCATTCTTCATTAGCCCTGAAGCTATAAACTAGGATATATCACCCAAGGATGCCCATAAACAACACTTCAAATTGAAACAAACATAAGATCAACACAAAAGGAATGTAGAGCACATACCGGAGAACATTCTAAACACACACTCAATTTTGGCTTCTCTATTTATTAATTTTCTCAAAATCACTTGGTAACTCATCATATCAACACACCTGCAACATCATAAAGATGGCTCCTTGTACTCACAACATCTCAAAAATATCTCAACTATACATGCACCACCTAGAATCACTTGTTTCATTTCTCTACAACAACCTATATTGTGTTGACATCAATGACAACATTCATGACAACACCACCAAAATCATTCATACTTGCAAGAATTAGTAAATTGGGAGTAGGATTTAGATTAAGGAATGATTTTGTTATTGTAGTTCCTTGAGTGAAATGGTTAACAATCCTGAGCTAGTTAAAGAATGGAAATTAATATGTTGGTAACTTTATCTCACATGAGTGTTCAATATAGAGCACCAAGTATCGAATCTCATAAATAAATTACTAGAAAATTAAATGCTATTAACACGAGTAATATAGAACAAATTGATAAGAGTGGAAGAAAAGTACTAGTTCAAGATAGTTATGTTGATTATGTGTGAGAACAAAGTGTTGTATTTTGTAAGAAATAACAAATATTAAAATATAATGTTGATGAATTCAATTCACGCAATTTATTAATAAATAAATCATATCTAAAAGCATGTACCTAAATCTAAAAAAATGCTAGAAAATATAAAGAGTTACAATACTTTATTTTAACTTTATATGGAAAATTGATAGGATAAAGTTGTTACAAAATAAATTAGTAGAGACAAAGAGAAGATCCAAATAAAATTTGTGAATAGTAAACTCTCACTAAAATCTGGATGGAAAGTTGTAGGATAGGGGTGTGGGTTCCCTATTTTAAAAATATAGGATTTGAAAATGTTAAAATCTAAATAAATGTGGCAGCATGTTTAGATCTCAAATTGTGAACATTCAAATCTAAAACCTGATAGAACTCAAAAAATTGAGGATGCCCTAATTTCTTTTGTGAGGGGAAGATAAATTCATGAGTTTAGGATTTTTAATACATTCAAAGGAGTGAATAGGTTCAATGCACTTGAAATACATAAGTATTCCTAGAAGGAAAAATATGATAAAAAAATGTAACCAATTTGATATATTATTGAAATGCTAGAATAATGTTTTAATTTTATGCTTTGTACAAAGAAAAATGAATGAAAATTCTCTACATTTTCAAAATTTAAACATAATATGAGAAACAAAATATTGAAATGGTCTAATACTTGAGAAATTTCTAGAATATATACTATGTAAATCAGAAAAATTGCAAGTGTACGCGACATCAAGCTCACCAAAATTTGAGATGGTGAAATGGGATCAAAGGCGAAGACTTAAACTAAATCAATCATTCCACCATCAACATTGGGGGACATAAAAAGTAACCAAGAGAACTAATTTCATTCTTATCCTATAGGGAAGGCCAAATAGTCGGTCAAGGTTTTGGTCCCCTTTTTGTTTTTTTGTTAAATTGAGATTTGAAAATGTTGTAAACTGGGTGGATTAATACTATAGAAATGAACTATTACATAATTTTGAATATTCCTAGTAGCAAGAAAGAAATGGAAATTAGAACTTGAAACTACAAATAGAGAGGAACTTTACATGTGAATTTGGTTCAAAATTGGTAGGATAAGGACATGGGTGCTCTAGTCTAGAAATATTGGTTTCTAAGGTTTCAAAACCTATAGAGATATATAATAGTTTGAGGATCTTTGATAGTTGAGATAAGATTCTAAACTCCAAAATTTTGTGAGAAATTGTCTTGCCCTAATTTTATGACCAAATGTTATTGAATATTTGTCTAATGGTTTTTAGACCTTTATATCTCCAATCCACTTGAATCAGCTATAGATCTATAACAACCATTAAAGACAAGGAGAGAAGGGTTATATCATATACAATCTTATGTTACTCAAACCCCATTTTGGTGTTTCAACCTCCATAAAAAACTATGAAGATGGTGATTATATAAATAATATTCTCTAGGGAGAGTAAAGGAAGATCAAGAACTTGAAGAAAATTAAGCAGAAAATGACATTGTGGAAATGGAGGAATAAGTGGGTTTTGCTTTATAAAGGGTTGATGAAGGGAAATAGATGTATATACATGTAGTATCTTTAGTATAAGGGCTTTTTTGTTGTGTTTAGTTGTTTTATTTTTGACATATAAGGGTTAATGTCTATAGGTAGTGAAAGCATAGAAAATCTAAGGGGAATTTTGTAATCTGATTTGTAGTAAGCTACTCTGATATAGTCTGGTTTTTCAAGAACCATAGCAACTATTTTGTAACCTCCTTATTAGATATTAATATATATCAGCTATTCACCATTTTCCAAAAAAAAAGGAAAATGGATAAAAATGAAGGATAAATAATATACTTGCAACTTACCACTTAGATGTGCATTCCTTGTTGGACTAGAGTAACTTTTCCAATCATATACAAGGAGAAAATAGACGATGCTTGGAGATCCCACAATTGTTAGTTCTCATAATAACAAGTAAACATAACCATGAAAATATTACTATGCATGAACATGAATTTGTTGTTTTTTTTAGAAAATGTAATTGACATGAAATAGTATTATAGATATTTTATTTATTTCTATCTTCAAATTGTATTAATTTCCTTTAGGATGTTCAAAGGATATTCAAATTTCCTAGGAAGAGTGAGATGTTCAAATGAAGGGAAAGGCTTATATTTATATGAGATTCAACATATTTTGTACATTAACCATTATGATAATCTGAAAAATGATTTTGGATTCATAGATAAATTGAGGACAACAATAAAACATGAGACTTAGGGCTTGATTAGGTAGGATAGGGGCATGGGCTCCCTATTCCAGCCCTATTTATCTTCCTAAATATTTTTCCAATAAATATTGAATTCAATTTCGCACATTCCATTCAATTTCCCATAAATGATAATAAAATAGATAATTATGCATTACACTTAGGAGGGAGCCAAAAATTATGTGAAATTGTCAAGGCTAAAAGTTTATAATTCAACATTTACATAATGTGATCTCACTATAGCACAAATTAATTATAAGACACTCACATTATCACCTATCTTGGAAACTAATAAACTTTGGGGTTTTATTTTTGTAGGAATCCAACCTTAACTTGCATTTCAACTTTAAGTATATGTTTTCTATGAAATACACACGCACACACACACACACACACACACACACACACAGACAGATATATATATATATAAATATATATATATGTGTGTGTGTGTGTGTATGTATATATATATATATATGTATATATATATGTATAAATATATATACATACATATATATATATTATTGAACAAGACAACTGAGAGGGGGGTGGATGAATTGTCATAGATTTAAACCTTAATTCATTCACCGGAACTAATCCTTAACACTATTTAAATGATTAAAAATTAAATACTAGTGTAGAAACTAAAAAAAATCACACAAACACAATAACACCAGATTTACGTGGTAAACCCAATAAGGGAAAAACCACAGTGAGGATTAACTCACACTATATATAATATAAAAATTGATTACAAGAGGCTCACTATGCAAGAAAAAAGCCTCACTTCTAAAACAAGGACTCACTATCTAGATTAGGAGTCACTGTCCAATAGTGCTAACAACTTAGAGGGATCACTGCACAAAGATACAAAGAAGATAGAAGAGATACATTACAAAGAGAAGATAATCTTAGTGCAATAGATAAATCCACCACAATTTTCTCAACCACTTCCAGTCATGCATGAATGATAGAGTACACCTTCTGCTCACTGCATCTAGAGACTCAACATTTAGGCTTCACACTGATCTGCCACACTCTCATCACACAAACTCACTAGTTCATGTTATTCTTGCATCTATCTACTCTATTTCTTTGCACCGATATCTCTTCTTCTTTTTATGCTTTATTTCACCACTAACTCATCATGTATTTATACCATCTTCAACTTTGAAACATATCCAAATTCGGCCATCCAAATTAAAATTCAAATTAGGTCAGAACCAAAACATCCTAGGGTGGAATTAGAATGAGGGTGACCCAAACACATGCTTTGTAATGACCCAAATTGATCCAACATGCTTCATCAACACCAAAGGTAGTGTTCAACACTGTAAGATCGACCAAACGAGTGTAAAACACATAGAACAATTAAGTACGAACCTTCCAAATACCAAAATTATATTCAATACAATAAAAGAAACTCAACTTTAGAACCACAATTCATAAGACCTTAACAAAGAGAAATTCAGACCAACAACATTTCTCCTAGACCTCAACTAGAAACATAAAAGACCATAGATCACAACTGGTGAACATAACTTGAACTATACAATGAATCAATGACCAAAACTCTAAATATAGTAGCTTCCAACAACCATGATCAACATATATGAACCACTAAAACATAGGATCAAATCTTGAAGAAAAACCAAGAGCAACCATTGAACACCTGCAATCTTTCTTCAATACAATTTTCTCAATATCCTTGACATATACATTCAATAATCATGCAACGATGACACTAATGACAATAACAATTAGTTGATAACCAATTGAGTAGTTGACATCAAATACAACACCTTAATTGTTTCCATTCTTGCAAAAATCTCCACCTTTGTCATTGATGGAAACACATGATATTAAAAACCATCAAAGACACCATACTAGCTCTAAATACACTTCTCAAGATTTTTCTTTCTATTTTTCCCCATTAGTAGATAGTCTATTATGTTCTTCCTCTCTTTTTCGCATGCTTCCTCTCCCCCTTTGACATCAATGAAAAAGGAAAAATATATTTTACATTAATTTCCCCTTTGACATTAAAAAAAATACTCTTAATGACAACACCTAACACTACTTGCTTCCCCTAAGAGGTAGCCACCAAAATATCAGTCTAGAAGAAAGATAGATCCATAGATCCACCAGAATGATGTGTCTCCATATGCATATAGTTCAAGAAAGGAGTGGCAATGACCCTTAACTTCTCCTAGAGATACTTAAAAGTATCTTTAGGAAGAGCCTTCCTAAATATATTAGCAACATGATCCTTTGTTAGAACATATTCAAGTTTTACTTCCTTCTCCATGATCTTCTCTCTCAAGAAATAATACCTGATGGAGATATGCTTCATCCTTGAGTGCATCACAAGATTCTTTGAAATTTTAATTACACTTGTATTATCACAAAAAAAAACAAATAGATTCACCATACACCACTGTGATATCTTTGAATGTTTGTTTGTTCCATAGAACTTGTTGTGGTAGCAGAAAAAGTATCAATTTTGCTTTTCCCTTACTTATTTGGGCCCTCCATGTGAACTAGGCTTAATGGTACCTTGATTTAGTGTTGTAATGTGTTTGACACATTCAAATTAGGTCTTGCGCCCTTGTTAACTAATGAACATAAACGGTACCTTGCTAAAGTATTGTGAAGTGTTGTAACCCACTTTCATACTTTGTGAAGTTTTGTAACTCACTTTCACATTTTTCTAAGGTTTTATTAATTAACTACACCTAATAAAAAAAAACTAACCTTAATACTGCCTTATTTAAAGTGTTGTAAAGTTTTGTAACACAATTTCACACTTTTCCAGGGTTTTCATTAATAATTGGTCTTTTTATGCTTTATTTGGCTCTATTTTGCATCCACAAGCCTCATTTAATGCATCTTTTCAAGGATAATCCTAACACAAATCATTACCCAATGATAATTCAGGTGTCTCAAGCTTAAATGGCCTAGATTTCATGATCTAAGACTCATTCAACACCTTGGATGAATGAGTCCTATCTAGATTTTTTTGGTCTTTATCCTGGTTTCACACATTTCACACATTTTTAAAAATGGTCCCAAAAATAATGCCTAGTGGGACTCATTTGCCACCTTGGGTGAATGAATCTCTTTTGGCTCAAAATCAAAATTAATTCAAATTCTTGGTAGGATTTTATCCTCCTAGATCTAATTTTGATTTGTAGTGTTATAATTTTGGGAATTATTGCATAATTGAGTACAAGTACAAGGTTATTTCTTTCATTTTAACCCCCAAGCATTTAAGTATTCATCCGTATAGAAATTTTGAGTTCACAAGTGTATTCAAGTGTTTTCAAGAGCATTCAAGAGTAGATTATCAAGCATTTTAGATTAGCATTCAAGCATAAATCATCATGTCAAGTAATTCATGCATCATGTTTGTTTTGGAGCTACCAATTGTGATGTAGGATTTTGGGAATCAAGCAAGCATTCCATTCAAGATCTATCCCATTCAAGCAAGATTCAAGATCTACATCCATTGGAGCAATTGCATACATGTTTACAACATATTATTGATAGGGTTTAGTAAATTGCAACGTCATATTTTGTTCATTCATCATTCTCCATTGCTATTTCATTCTATTTCAAGGATTGATTTCCAAAATAGGATTTGACCAAGGTAAACCCCTATCCACTAACCAAACAACATTTTTCCCTCTTATTTGTATGTGATTTGTAGGTCAAGGATGTAGATTTCCTAAGGAGAAAGATTGGTGAAAAGATGTCAAAATAATCAAAGTTGTCAAAGTTGTCACCAAGTCTTGGAGAAAATTGAAAAAAACCTATAGGTTATAAATCAGGGTTTCAAATCTAGAAATCAATCAAGAAGGATAGAGTAGATAGAGAAGAGAAGGATCAGACTTTGAAGCTTCAGAAAAATCTAACTAGAATGATTCACCAATTCTGGAAAATGAGTCCCAGTTCCAGTCAAAATTCAAATTTTGTAGATTTGGATACCCTTTTGGCAGATTCGTGTTCCTGCACAAAAACCTAGAATCTAGATTGATTCATCTCGCTTAGTTAATTAGTTCCACTCAGTATTAAAGGAAAAATTTCTAGTGTTTCAAACCTCCATCCAGCCATTTCCAAATTTCCAAGTGCACACATTTTGTTTCATAGTTTTTTGTGTTGTTTCATTTGCATTTCTAGGTCATTTTGTAGATCATTGCATAGAATTATGGTTTAGTGTTGCATCTTACATTTTATTTTTCTTTCCAAGTTATTACTTGGTGGTGAACCCCTCATTAGATTACATTTAGCCCCTAGGACCACCCTATTTCAAGATGTCCTCCTTTGCATTGGGATCTCTAGGGTTACCCTTGAATATTGTAGGTGGAAAGTGGGTATGCTCTATGTCCTAAAACCATATGATAGCATTCAAACCCCATTTTCCCATACAAAACTTGTGTACAACAAGATGCAACAACAATATACTCAACTTCAGTAGTAGATAAGGAGACTAAATATTGCTTTTTACTCAACCATGCCACCAATCTACAACCATGAAAGATTGTACCACCACTTGTACTCTTTCTATAGTCTACACATCCAACCCAATCTACATTTGTATAGACACTTAGAGTAAAGTTAGTATCTCTAGGATACCATAATCCATAATCTAGAGTTCCATTCAAATATCTAAATATTTTCTTAACAATAGCAACATGTGTTTCCTTAGGATCTTGAAATATGGCAACAAGACAAACAACATGCATAATATCTGCTCTAGTAGCAATCAACTACAATAGTCCACCAATCATAGATCTATACTTGCTCTGATCAGCCTTAGGTGAATCATCATCTTTACCCAATTTGCAACCAGTCACCATAGGAGTACATAATGGTTTGGAACCATCCATCACAAACTTCTTCAACATCTCTCTCACATACTTAGACTATGAAAAAAAATTCATTTTGCTGTTGGATTAATCTGTAGCCCAAGAAAGAAATTCATCTCTCCAAACATAGACATTTTGAATTCTTTCCACATCTCATTAATAAACAATTTGCACATGTTTTCATTCCCTCCTAAAAAATGTCATCAATATATACAACTATAATCAAGATTTTATCATTTTGAATATTAAAATATAGATTCCTATTTGTTGTACCTTTGTTCAAACCTTGCTGAATCAAATGCTTGTCTAACCTCACATACCAAGCTTAAGGAGCTTGTTTTAATCCATATAAGGATTTCTTCAATCTGCACACCATATCTAGTTGATCTAACAACTGAAATCCATCTAGTTGTTCCATGTAGACCTCTTCTTCTAGCTCACCATTCAAAAATGTTGACTTGACATGCATCTGATAGACCTTGAAGTCTTTATCAGTAGTAAATGCTAAGAAAAACCTTATAGCTTCCATTATTGCTACGGGAGCAAAAGTTTCCTTAAAATCTATGCCTTATACTTGCGAGTAACCTTTACACACAAGCCTTGCTTTGTTTCTAACCACTTCTCCATTCTCATTCAACTTATTTATGAATATCCACTTTGATCCAATAATGTTATTATCTATCAGTCATTGTACCAATTCCCAAGTTTGATTCTTCTCAATTTGTATAAGTTCTTATTTCATGGCTTCCATCCAATTTTCATCTTTACATGCTTCACTTACAGTCTTTGGTTCAATCTCAAAAAATAAACATAGATTTACTTCAACAACTTTGCTTCTAGTCAATACTCCTCTAGTTTTATCTCCAATAATCTTAGTTACTAAATAATTCTTCTGCACAATCTAGGCATCTTAGGTTACACCGCCAAAGCTTCTTCTTCTCTTTCATTATGTTCATTTAACTTCTCTTGCTCATCCTTTTCCTATTCTTCCACAATCTCTTCTATTCTTAGACAATTAGGTTCATCAAATACATATCCATCAATATTAATTGAATTCTTCATTGTCTCATCAACCTTGAAAATTGCACTTTCTACAAGCTTCCTTAGTTTTTTTATTGAAACATCTATATGGTTTTCTTTTAGTAGAATATCAAAGAAAAATTCCTTCATCACTTATTGCATCAAACTTACCTAAAGTTTTTTCATCTCTTCTGATCTAACATTTTCTTCCAAATACCTTGAAATACTTAATAGTAGGAATTCTTCCATACCATAGCTCATAGGAGGTCTTTCTACTATTTTCTCTTTCTTGAACATAAATAGTAGTATGGATAGCTTTTCTCCAGTAAACTTCTGTTAAATCAGCCTCAATAATCATTTATCTAGTAGCATCTTGAGTTGTTCTATTTTTCATTTCAACAACTCCATTCTATTGAGGAGTTCTTAGAGAAAATAATTGTATCTTTATTCCATGCACTTCACAAAAAATATTAAACTCATGGCAGGTAAATTATCCACCTCTATCAGACCTTAAACATTTTATCCTCAAATTCACTTCATTCTCATCCATAGCTTTCAATATCTTGAATCTATCTAATGCATCTGATTTCTCTCTAAGAAATGTAACCCATGTATATCTAGAATAATCATCAATCAAAAGAATAAAGTACCTTTCACATTGTAGAATTCTCACTCTTGTAGGACCACAAAGATGTGTATGAATTAAGTCTAGTAGTCTAGTAGTAGATTGTTCCTTTTATCTATAATTACTTCTTGCTTGCTTTCCAAAATGACAATTCATGCAAATAGCATTAACAAGCTTTGTAATCCTTGGTAAATCTCCCATGGCATGAATTTCACTAATCCTTTCCAAGTTATCAAAATTCATGTGACACATTCTTCGATGCCATAACCAACTATCATTAATCTAAGTCATAAAGAAACATCCTTCAAAACCCTTAAGTTGATAGATATTTCCTTAGAATTTCTTTCCTACAACAATCAATGTTAAAAATCTTTTCCAAATTTCACATCTCTCATCTTTAAACACAAGATCATATGCCTTACTGCACATATTTCCAACATTCAAAATAGTATTCCTTAAACCCTTAACATAGTAGACATCATTAGTATTATGCTTGCCATCAAAACTTACTGAACCTATCCCAAAAATTTTAGGACTAGTATCATCTCCAAACATAACTAAGCCTCCATCATATTTTTCAAGTTTAGAAAAATTACTTTTATCACCAGTCTATGGTGATGTGGACAACCATTGTCAACTACCTAGTAGTTCTTTTCTTTTTTAGCAAGTAGGGCAGAGATAATTGTACCTTTATTTTTCTTCCTCTTCAAAGGGCTTTCCTTCACCTATTTTTCAGAATTAGCAAAATTAGGTTCATCCTTTATAGCCAAGAACAATCTTTCATGAATCGGGATCTTCATAATCAGAATCCTCATCAGATATATTAGCATTCTCATTCACATAATATGCTATGTTGATCTTCTCTCCTTTCTTTTCTTTCTCATATATTTGATTATTCCTCTTAGCTCTTTCTAGACACATTGCAACATAATGACCTATTTCTCCATGACTAAATAATTTAAAGGATATTTTACCTTCATAATTATGGGAGCCTTTCCTCATTCTTCTCACAATCAAAAAATTCTTCATCTAGATCTTTAGCTTTTTGTAGCCTTAAAAGCAGTTTTTGATTTGCATCCATTCCTCATATTCAACTTCCTCATCTCATAAGATGTCAAAAATCCCAACAAAAAATATTTAGTGTAGGTCTTATAATCTATACTCTATTCAATATCACACACCTTCTCACAATAAGCATAGGGGAAAGTTCTAAGAATCTTCTTTACAATCCTAGTTTCATCTATAGTAGCACCAAGTCCTTGCATTTTGACCACTATCTCATCCAATCTTTGTATATAATATTTACATTGTTATCTTTAGACATGTGTAGAAGCTCAAACTACATCTCCAAATTCTACATTTTTTCCTCTTTAACTCTTTCATCACCTTCATGTGCGCTTTCCAAAGAATCCCAGACTTCCTTAGCAGTCTTCAAATTTTGAACCTTAATCAACTTAGAATGTGTCCGATTGTTCTTATAAATGTACTTTTCCTTATTGTTCGCTTCATGTGCTTTGATCTCATCAACCATACCTGGACCATTAGCAGGAGTATAATAATTTTTGTAATCTTTCTCTACATCATATCTACAAAACTCTAGAGATTATTCCATCGATATTTTCTAGATAGCATAATTAGTTCTACAGAATCTTGGATAATTATAAGTCATTTTGCTAGCCATCCCAAGCCTTCCTCAAGCAATTAAGCTCTTCACCAAGGAATCAAGTTCTAATACCAATTGTTGAACAAGACAACTAAGATGGTGGTGTGTCAATCAATTGTCACATATTCAAACCTTAATTCATTCTCCAGAACTAATCCTTAACACTACTTAAATGATTAAACATTAAATACTAGTACAAAAACTGAAAACCATCATACAAACACAATAACACTATATTTATGTGTAAAACCCAATAAGGGAAAATGTAGTGTCCCTTCGTCTGTGATATCATCGTATTGTTTTCAATTGTGGGAGATAGGGTATCATTTGATTTTAATTTGTTTTATTGTTATTTCTTTGATTAAATAAATATTACTAATAATTTATTTAGTTTAAATAAATTAAGGTGAAAATATTTATTAAAATAAATATATTTGATTATAACTAAAAGAAAGATTAAATTATTAAATATTTATTAAATATTTAATAGTTGATCTATTTGGTTCATATATTAAAGAGTCAATTATAAAATAATGAATAGGGGTAGTGGCTGGCATACAATCATAACTGATGGAAGTGCAACGGTTTGTTGATGGGAGTGTAAAAGACACCATCAAAGAAATTATAATAAGTGATAGAAGTCGAACAGTTCCCCAATGGGAGTGGAAAAGACACCATGAAACAAATTATAAACAAGAATTATTCTGGAGGATAGGAGGAGGGAAGCTTGGGAATCTGGCGGACTGTGTAAACTTGGCGATCATCATCACTATGAAGTTTGTAACTCATGGGAATTCCATTAAGTCATAACATTCATCTCTGGCATTCTGGAAAATAGATCGCTGTCTAGAATAAGTTTTAAAGTTTGAATAATCTCCTTGATTTTGTTAACAATCCACCACAACTACAACACTTGAAAATAACTATAATAAAGCAAGGAGATGGCGATATTTCCAAATTCCAATATTCACTTTCTAATATAATTGGCAACCTGCGAAGAGAGGGACTGGCGTTTTGCTACAAGTGCCTGACCACAAGTCTTCATCCTCGCAGCGGTGGGAAAGAAAAGGAGGATAGGCTGTTAATTCTTTAGGAATTTTGTAGAAAGTTTCCAGACAATCATAAGGTCTTGCATCTGGTATTCATCAAATTCTTGATCTTATCTTTTTTCAATTATAATATTGTCTACATTCTTATGGATTTCATTTATCGATTTAAAGTCTGCTCTTTTATCTCGTCGATGATTCCTTAGCTTAGCCATATTACCCATTTGATTTCTGTGAATGTATCTAGCATTTGCATCCATTCAATATCTATTAGTTTTTCCTTTTTCCTTTATGTTTTTCAATTGAATATCTAGTGTTTCTCTTGACTCACCAAGTATGATCAAACACTGCCTTAACCAGGAGGTTGGCATTCTATAGTAAGGCATAATAATTTTCTTATTAATAACCTCCCTGAATCCTCAGCATTCTGCTCAGCGATGCACTTGAACTTGGTCGGGTGTATAGTTCTAAATAAACTCTCTGAATCTTTTTCCAACCTATCTCAGCCATCACACCTGATCTTCATAGGAAGTTTAAAGGTTTAAATAACCGGTTGATTTTACTGTCAATCTATCATAGTTGCAGCACTTGAAAATAATGATAATAATGCAAGTAGATGGCGATATCTGTAAATTCCAATATTCACGTTCTAATATACTTGGAAACCTGTCACAGTTACAACATTTAGAGTTGAGGCACTGTACAGAATTAAATAGCCTCCCTAGAACCTTTGCTAATTTATCACAGCTGCAAATTTTAGACTTGTAAAGGTTAAATAATCTCTTTGATTTCATTATTAGCTTGTCTCAACTGCGCACTTTTAAAACATATTAGGAAGTTTAAAGGTTTAGATAATCTCTCTGATTACATTGTCAACCTGTCACATCTGTAACACTTGAAAGTAGATTATTGTAGAGGATTGAATAACCTCCCTTATACCTTTGTTAACCCGTCATTGTGAAAGCTTTTTGAGCAAAATAGGAAGCTTTAAAGACTTAAATAATCTTGTTGATTCTTTTGTCAACCTATCGCAGTGGATGCATTTGATCTTTAAGTTGTATTTTTTCACATGCTTTTGTATTTATATAATGTTTGTATTTAAGTCATTTACTACGAAGGAGAATTACTTATTAAGTGAATAAATTGGTCTAAGTTAAAAGAAAAATTTAACTATATTTAATTATTAGGTTATGTTATTTTGAGGAAAATTTGCTTATCGATTATTCATTAATAAAAAGTTCTGATCTTAATAAATAAATATAAGTATGGGGCTAAAACTAGGTAATAGGGAAATAAATTTATGTGTCCTTTCAGATGTAGGTATGTGGATATAGGTAGATCAATGAGTCTTTCTCTTCACAAGTTGCCAATTATATTAGAAAGTGAATATTGGAATTTGGAAATATCGCCATCTCCTTGCTTTATTATAGTTATTTTCAAGTGTTGCAGTTGTGGTGGATTGTTAACAAAATCAAGGAGATTATTCAAACTTTAAAACTTATTCTAGACAGCAATCTATTTTCCAGAATGCCAGAGACGAATGTTATGACTTAATCGAATTCCCATGAGTTACAAACTTCATAGTGATGATGATCGCCAAGTTTACATAGTCTGCCAGATTCCCAAGCTTCCCTCCTCCTATCCTCCAGAATAATTCTTGTTTATAATTTGTTTCATGGTGTCTTTTCCACTCCCATTGGGGAACCGTTTGACTTCTATCACTTATTATAATTTCTTTGATGGTGTCTTTTACACTCCCATCAGCAGACCGTTGCACTTCCATCAGTTATGATTGTATGCCAGCCACTACCCCTATTCATTATTTTATAATTGACTCTTTAATATATGAACCAAATAGATCAACTATTAAATATTTAATAAATATTTAATAATTTAATCTTTCTTTTAGTTATAATCAAATATATTTATTTTAATAAATATTTTCACCTTAATTTATTTAAACTAAATAAATTATTAGTAATATTTATTTAATAAAAGAAATAACAATAAAAAAAAATTAAAATCAAATGATACCCTATCTCCCACAATTGAAAACAATACGACGATATCACAGATGGAGGGACACTACAGAAAAACTTCTATGAGGATTAACTCACACTATAGAGAATATCAAAACTAATTACATGAGGCTCACTACCTAAGAAGCAAGGCTCATTGCTAAAACAAGGATTCACTATCCAGTAGGCCTAACAACCTAGAGTGCTCACTGCCACAAATATACAAAGAAGATATAAGAGATACATTACAAAAAGAATACAATCTCAACACAACATAGAAATCAACCATAATTTTCTCAACCACTTTCATAAATGCATGAATGATAGAGTACACCTTCTACTCACTGCATCTGAAAACTCAACATTTAGGCTTCACACTAATCTACCACACTCACATCACACACTCACTAATTCGGATCAATATTGCACCTATCTTCTCTATTTGTTTGTACTTATCTCTCAGCCTCCTTTTATGCTTTATTTCACCACTAACTCGTCATGTATTTATACCATCTTCAACTTTGAAACATATCCAAAGTCGGCCATCCAAATTCAAATTCAAATTAGGTTGGTGCAAAAACATGCTAGGGTGGAATTAGAATGAGGGAAACTGAAACACATGCTTCATAAGGACCCAAATGGATTCAAAACACTTAATCAACTCTGAAGGTAGTGTTCAACATAGGGTTAGCCAAACCAATGTAAAACACATAGAAGAATTAAGAACAAACCTTCTAGATAGCAAAATTATCTTCAATACAAAAAGAATGTCAACTTTAGAACCAAAAGTCATAATACTTTAACAAAGAGAAATCTAGACCAACAACATTTCTATTGCACCTTAACCAAAAATATAGAAAACCAAAGTTTGCAACTAGTAAACATAACTCACACTGTACAATGAATCAACAACCAAAAATCTTGATATAGCATCTTCCAACAAGCATGATCAACATATTTGAACCACACAAACATACAAGGAAATCTTGAAGCAAAACCCATAGCAACCATTGAACACCTATAATATTTCTTCTATATAATTTTCTCAATATCCTTGACATATATATCCAATAATCCTGCAACCATGATACTAATGACGAAAACAATCAATTGATAACCAATTGACCAGTTGACATCAATGACAACACCATCATTCATTCAATTCTTGTAGCATATACATGTATATGTATATTAAAATGATGAAAAATGGGGTTTTATTAAAATGAATTGATAACAAAGGGGGCATGATGCACCTAATTTTCTAATTTCCTTAAAAATATGTGTTACAAAGTGGAAATGGGAAACATTAATCAAATCTAACATAACTAATGTAGTCAAAAGGAAGATCTATAAAGGCTAAAATACTATGTACCTATCACCAAAGATACTTTTTTGTACCTCACTAATGACTCATTCACCCTATGGCAAATGGGTCTTGGCTACAACTCCTAAAAATTAGTTTTTAGGTTCTTTTCTTTTATATCTGCACTCCCATATTATATTTTCTCACTGTCATAAAGATGGAAATAAAACCTATAGCTCATTTTCCATGATTTTACATCTTTTCTTGCAACTTTGACAACTTTACAACATTCATCAACTTTTCTCTTTAATTGATCTTTAAACTAAAATTTGCAATCACACATCAGAGAGATAAAAGTGTTGTTTATTATGGAATATGGATTTTCCTTGGTCAAACCTCATTTTGGTAATTAAACCTTATGATGAAATGAAACATGAAAGAAGTAATGATGAAAGAAAAAATTAATGTCACAACTCACCACCCCCTATTTAAAACTTGGATAAATCTGCAAACTAGCATGAAGTGGCCTCAATGAATGTGGATCTTGATCATGAAACTTGATTTGAAATAATTCCTTTGAATATGCTTGATTAATATTCAACACTACATCAACACATTAGCTCAAACAACATGCATGATGCAATACATACTTGACATGAAAATGAAATCTTGATTGCTGCAATCTTCTTCTATAAATATACCCTTGAATGCCTTATAAAATGCTCTTGAGTTCTCTTGATAATTCTCACTTGAATTCTCTTAAGACAAATTTAATTTTCTAGGTGAAATATAATTAAACGACCTCTTATTATACATATCTTACCATTATTTCCCAAAATTCAAATATCACAAGCTGAAATTGAATTATAGATTTGAAATCATTAAAATACCACCAAAAAAATATCCAAAAGAGGGTTCCTAGGTCTAAGTGAGGACCCATTTTCCACAAGGTGAATGGGTCATAGGCCACTTACCTAAGACACACATCATACAATGTGAAATGTTATGTAAAAATAGGGTAATAAGACTAAGTGAGGATCCATTCACCCTATGGTGAATGGGTCCTAGGTCACCTACCTAGGACAAACATCTTCCAAGGTTGAGTTTTGTGCAATGGTATTTATGAATGTGGGGTTTTATCCCTCAGAATTCATAATTAATTAGGCTTGGATTTGAATTAAAGAGGAAAATTAAGGAAAATTAACTTCAATTAATTAATAAAGCCCTGGATTAGTGTGAAAGTGTAAAGTTACATCTTACAACATCATAAAGAAGGAACAATTAAGTTCATTTTATTTCAAAGGGCCCTAAGCTTAATGTGAATATGAAAAAAATATTACAACACTAAGCCAAGGCATAATTAAGCTCATTTTATTATTAATAATTCCCAAATTAAGTGTGGAAAAAGGGATACTTTTTCTAATGCTACTTTTTCCCCCTACTTTAGTGAGAGTATGAACCATGTAAAAATCACACTAAAGTAGATATTCAAGATGCTTATGTATGCAATAATGACAAATATGCATATTCATACAACATCAAAGACCTGGAAGATCAAGCATAGATTTTCCAACATGATGTGGAACACATTGAAGCTACCAGTTTGTACTCACTAGAAATTTAGGCTATCCTCTAGGTGAGTCTTCAAATAAAGTGGCTTAGTGAGAAAGCCATGCCTCTATGTTGGCTTCTTAGTGTACAATGAGAAATTCATGCCTCTATATTGACTCACATCATACTGACCTTACCGAACCTATCCTTCTAATTACTTCAATAAGGTGCCATAATGCTAGGAAAGGCTCCATAGGCAAGCAAGGTGTGTTATGCTAGGTAGCCTTGAATTTTGAGTTAATGCTTCATAAGGTTAGCAAATTTTGTTATGAAAAACAATTATTAAAAATTATATATTTATATATATCTAGGGCTTTTGTTCAAGTAGATCTTGCTTCATTCATGTAAAGTATTCTTCTTAGGGAACATCATGCCAAATCTATCCAAGACAAGACAAGTCAAGAGTAAAAGTTTCACAACTTAGGGAATGTAGTGTGTCACATCACCATTAAGAGGAAATTCGTACGCTAGGAATTATCACACTCTTGGAGGACATCAAACCCAATGACACCACCAAGGAAAGGAAACATCACAAGAAAAAATAAAATTGCACCATGAAACATGAAAAATGTCAAAATATATTATCAATGTATGCCCTAGTTTAAAGTGGTTGCTAACACCATTGCTATGATAAATCACTTTAAAGTATCCAATGTTTAATCCAAAGAAATGAGAGCTTCCTCGAAAAATCCCTATGCCAAGTCATATGTTTCCAAAATGAAGCTACATCACAGAAAAGGAGGGGTTTCCCCAAAAAATACATAAGGGATCTATGGATTCAAGGTTAGTATATCTTTGCTACAATGTTATTGTAGAGCTTGGAAATTTTATCATTCCCCAAATATTCATAGACCTACAAGAATGACACAAAGAAAGTGAAAAAAAAGAAAAATCCTTTTAGGTCAATATGGAGGAGACCAAAATGTCTCAACGCTTTACATCATTCTCTAAAAGAAAATACAAGACAAGAAAAAAGATAAAATGTTTATGACATATAGAAGAATGTAGATAGATATAGAGGAATGTACAAAAAGAGAGAGATACATGAAATAGAATAGTACAAGGGATCACACTATGCACTTGCAATCACATAAAGAAGCAATAAGAATAAAACAATATAAAAGACTAGTGAGGAACATGCTATTCAACCTATAGCAGATCATTTGCAGCCCAATCTCAAGCAGTATATGTAGAAGGTGGAAAACTGGACAAAGGAGAAAAAAAAAGTTCCAAACTAGGACATGCACCAAGTTCAACACTCCTATCATCATTTAAGTTCGTAGAAGAAGAGAACAATGAATTCAGCCCATTATGCACATGTTCATCCATCTTTGTAATTACAATGTCATCATCTAAACTAATCACAACATGAGGTTGAATGACAATGTCTCTGGAAAGTTCTTATTTGCGTTATGGCGAGGGTATAGAGTCATCATGCATTGCTTTAGGAAAGTTCATATTTTTATTTTCTATGTTACTATTTTCTTCTTTAGTTTGTAACATATGAGCAATAGCACGATGTCTACACCCACAATCTCCAACATTTTAATTTTCTTTCAATCTATTGTCAATTTGTAACTGTGTAGGAATGGGTTTTTCAACCATAGGTTTATTTTTGTCCCTTGGGAGAGGAACAAAAGGAACCATAGGAGGTTTTTCAACCACTTTCTCTTTAGCTTTGTAAACTTGTTTGACTTTAGGAAGCATACCAACATTTTTTTGGTTGTCTCATGGTCTATTATAGGAAATGGTAGGAGGATTTAACATAGGTTGCTCTTTGATATTTGGAAGGTTTTTTTGTTAAATCATTGGTTTATCAAGGATATGTGGCTCAATCATGGGTTGAGACATATTTCTAAGGGATAATTCTTCTCTGTACTTTTCCTTAAATTTTTGATATGCTTTGAAAAAGTAGTCCTCACGATGTCTAATAGGTTCAATAGTCTCGAACCAAAATAAATGCAATGAAAAGTTTCCATGGGAAGATAAAATATTAAAGCCACTATGGTGCATATTAAAGATGCCATTACCAAATGGAAACATCAAACATTTATACACAACCAATGAGATAAAATTTCTAGAGTGAAGCCATGGATAGCCTAACATCACACGAAATTGGTCCAATGATGGGATGATGGTAAATGATGTTGGAAGAATGAGAAGGTTATCTATATGTTGTCATTGATTTCACCATGTTGGTAGCTTGGTCTAGTACTCTAAAACTAGTGCGTATAATTGAATTATCTTCTCTGTGTCATGCCTAAAAATTTTACAAGAAAAACCTAACAATTTTTTTTTTTTTTCATAATATTTATTCTCCAAATATAATTAAAATAATGTTATGTTTAATAAACATATGACATCATTAATATTTAATATTAATATTCTCACTATCCTAAACATTGGTAAGGTATTGCTAAACCTTCTACTACCAATAATAGTTTTACCAACTATAACTTTTACTATTGGTTTTAGCATTTATAAATATATATATATATATATATATATATATATATATATATATATATATATATTTCAATTTACTATTAAATATAATCACATAATAGTCAAACTTTTAATCATATCCATTTTCTTAGGATAATATCATTACTACATTTGTAAAAATAAATCTTACTACTATTCGCATAGTTAAGTGCTTTCACTATTTATTTTACTCCCAATGTTACTATCTCACTAATGCAATTCTAACCAAAATAATTCACATTATATTCACTCTTCAAATATATCCAATTAATACTTCTAGTAAATTTTATTGACCATCAATATTAATACTAACATCACATTTACCTTCAGTTATTAATTGCTAGTAGAGGGTAAATTTACAATGCGGTAATAATAATTTTTATTTTTATTTATTTTACCTTCATTCAATAGTATTTTCTCAGTAAAAATATATATATATATTTGCTAAGCATATTTAAATTCTCTTGTTAAATTTATTACTATTAGCCCCTCAGTTATTAATAATTAAGAAAATTTACCACTCAAATGTTTATTATCATCTTAGTAAATTTCTACTTTGTTATATTACTAATATTTCCTTCAATATTATTATTATCAGCTAACAATTCTTTTCCCTTTTTAACTCAATAGGAATTAATAATAACATGCTAACACAGATGATGATTTTCATTGGCTAATTTCCCACACTAGTTCATAATACTATCATTTTTATTTAATAAGTGTATTATCTTCTAACACGGATACCCTTATCAATTTATGATCATATTAACACAATTAAATCTGTGTACATATAGATTTGTAACATACTATAAGGTATCATATATATATACATACAATATTTATGTACAATAATATTATATCTAAAATGACTTTATTACCCATTGCTAAATAAGTGTAAAATTAATATTTCCATTTTATATATCCATACATGTATATTATTATTATCATTATTTTATAAAGCTATATAAGTGAAAGATTAATATTATTATTCTATATATCAAGTAAAGATTATTTACCCAACTTATAACAAGTGTAATTAACATTCCACATTGTTTCAATTTATCTATCTAAAAACTATCATGTATTAACCAGCGATTAATTTATTCATTTGTTTCTTTATGTTGATAAATTTAAATTTCTTTTTTTATATATATATATAGTTATATACAAGAATATCCAATTTTACTTTCAAGAATTCTTTTTATCAACCCTTGCAAGTGTATAGTAAAAAAATAAGTAACATGATTAAAGGCAATGACAGTGAACTAATTTACCAGGATTTTAAACGGAATAAAATAGTCCAGTAGAAATTAAAAACCAAATTAAGTTCTATATGTATATTAGTCCCTCTAATTACACCGTATTGTTTGCACTGCAGACCCCTGAACAAACACCAGATGCAACAAAATTATTATTGTTTCGTGTTTTTTTTTTTTTTTTTCTTTTCCAGTTAAACATCCACTAAAATAGATTTCAATCAGACGTCTGACACTTTATATTTTTAATTATGAGGATTTTACAGCAGAAGCCGTGCATTTCCCAAAACGATGTATCTAAAACATCGTATGCCTGGATATTAAATTTTATTTTTCTCTGCTACTCAGTCTTCTATCTATTCCCATCTCCTAGCTGTAGCCATAGGAAGCCACTAGCCTCAATTTTTTTGATATTACAGTGAGGCGATTTGAATTGGCAGGCGAGACTTGCCTTAGGTAGAAATATATAGATATATATATATTTTTTTTTTTAACAGCCTTTATCCACCCAAAAATTGGAGAGGGCATTCAATACCGAGTCATATTCTGATTATTAAGTTATCCTGTCATACATCAATCCCAAGGATCACACAAAATCAGGTAACATGGACTTATCGCTACCTCTGGCCAGGCCTTTGTAATTCGAGCTTTAAATTGGGGAGGCGTGCCAATGATGACATGACGTTACAGGTTGAGTGGGCATGGATTTTAGATGGGAGAATATAAAGCATTAAAGGGCAAACAATCTTGGACCCTAACTACGTCCAGATTTTATCTGCTTCGGTTCTAGGATGCAGATTTTCCAAATCTCTCTCCTTGCTTAACATTGGCTAAGCACCGAATGAGAATAATTCGATTGATTTGACAGTTTAAGAGGCCTCCAGACCACTGTTTGCGTCCTAAGAGAGCATATCGAACCTGATGGGGAAGTCAAGATTTTCCAGCTATACAATGCATGTCATTTAATATGCATAACGAGAAGTGATACGGTGGGCGCCACAACCTGACAACATAAGGCGATTTTATCCTACAATCTTTTCACATACAAGAACCCCGATCGCTACAAATTTTCTTCATTATATTTTAGTTTGACTTTTCTTTTTTTTTGTTGCATGATACCTTCTTTATCTTTCCATTGTCGACCTCATGGTGAAACATCGCAGAGGGAGGTGGTTCAAGATACTTTTCTCTTTTACCAACTGGATATGCAATCACTACAGAGAGATCCCAACATAGCGTGGGGGGGGGGGGGTTCCCAGAGTCTCTGAACTAGGAAGGAGCTTAAGCAGTTTAATAGGAGGAGGTTCGCTCCTAATGGTTGCCTCTCAAATACGGGTCGACAGTCTTCCCATTTCCAACCTATCCGTGGAGGCTGTAAATCTCTAGATAAGCAGAATAGCGGAGAAAATCAAGAGAGCTCTAGGCATACAAAATGATTTTTATTGAGGATCCAAGGAAGGCTCTTGCAGGGATTTTTATTTTTATTTATTTTTATTTTTATTTTCCCTTTCCTCAAGAAGAGTTTTAGCAGTATGTTTACTGAACCAAAGGAAAGCTTACGCAGCAAGAAGTTTGTTTTTATCTGAGCAAAGCTTAATATGGAGGCAAGAATCATTGTTATCTTAAAAACATGAGACCAAAGGAGTTTAGTTTACATGGAAGAGTCATATTTCATAACTATCCTTAGATTCTATTGTTTATGTATGAAGTGATATTTATTATATCAACTCCTGCAACTGTTGCACAGCTATACTTCTGGGTGTACAAAATCCTGAGGTAAGTTACTTGCCACAGTAAGGTCAATGACACCAAAATCAGATGTGAGATCATAGATAACTTCACCATCTTTTTACTGAATACTGTGTATTGCATAGATTAGGGCAGTATGGAACTTTTAAAGTTTTTTTTTTTTTGTTTATTTTATTTTTTTGTTTTTGTTCTTTTTTTTTTATAAAAAAAACATAGGTTGCAGTGGTAAGGTTAACCATAGTAAGGTTTACAAGCATAGTCACGGAAAGGAACAAAACACACACACACAACCCATTTTCATTACTCTTACTTGTGCTATAATATAAAGTGTAGGATGCCTTCTAAATAGATATACTTTCTAACTTTTTCCATTTATTGATAAGTGGAAAATGCTGTTTTGTATTTGATAGAGCAGCTTGTGAGTACTTCAATGAGGTTACTGAAAATTATATATTTCAGAAGCTATACAAACTTAGAATTTTTTTATTTTTATTTTTTTTTAATTTTTTTACCATGTGCCTATACACGTTCTTTTACCCAAGGGCTAGGGAAAACAAGTGTTACGTGCAAATAAATAAAGAAAACATCTTTTCCCTTGCAACAAATACTAATTCAAAATATTTCAATAACATTTAGGAAATGATGAATACCACATGCAAGGATGACACTTACTCTTTTTCCAATTTCTTTCATGTTACAACAAGCAGTAATTCTCCACATTACATTTCATCGTAAGAAATACATTGGTTGACACAACTAAAAAGGGCTTGCTCTCCACCCTACCATAATGGCGTCATGGAGCCTCGTGGGCTCTAGCCATACCCCCGAGCAAGAGATTTCATTTTAAGCTCCATGATGATAAATGGAGTCCTTTCTCATTTTTACAAAGGGATGAACTAACATAGCACCAATTTCATGTGTCTAGGTTCTCTACTTTTTATTTTCAAACATAATCCATACATTGTCACCTTCTTACAACAAATAGAAAAAGTGTAAATGGAAATAGGAAGAACTTATCTCTTTTTTTTTCTAGATGGAGGGGACTAATCTCTTGTGACTGTCTTTCTCTTCAATCCAATGCATCTTGCTCACTATCCTTCCAAAGATGTGGGACACTCCTCTTCTCATCCTTTCTTTTATCTCAACTTGAGTTCTCCAAAGGAGAAGTGGGCAATGCCCAAATCTTCCATCTTCTTGAGATATATAGGGATCCTCCAAACCTACACTCTTTTCCACAAGTTCTCTCACATGTGTGAGTCTTGTGCCACTTCCAAGAACTTTTTGAGGAGTAGAAGGTTGAGAGTGACAAGTCACTCTTCCCAAGCCCCAACACTTTTTGAATTCGCCACATTCATGAATGTGGACTTTTGAGGGGTCTTTTCACACTCCAAGGACAAGTTCACATGTCAAGAAGGTTCCAAACCCATAGGTATAGGTCCTAGGGGTCTATTCTTGTTCAAAAACCAAGGAAATTGACCAACAACCCTCTTTAAAGTCCCTCTTAATGTTCTATCCGAGTTTCACACTTGGATAAGGGTTCATAAACCTTAACCCCAACTTATATCTCACATGACACAATTAAATAACCTTTCAACCCAGAAGAATAAACATAGTAACTATTTTCCCTTGGCTCCAAAATAAGGAAATCAAGTATATAAGCACAAAATGGTGTCTTTCAATTTGTTCTCATTGGTTCTGTGTTCTCGTATTAGCACCTCTTTTCTTTCCTGCACATTACCAATGAAATCATAAGCAACAATCATATATCACATTAATTTGGTAACTAAAATAAGATTTAATTATGCAACCATTTCATTAAAATTCCAATTCACATTCATAGTTTACAAGTGCCTAATACTTCCATGGAAATGATAATAAAACATTTCAAAATGAAATACAAGCACATTTTTCATGAAATCACACTATGCATTGCCTGAAATATATCTAAGCATCTCTAAGTATATAACAAAATTAAGATTGTATTATTCACATGCAAAGCGGGGTCTTACACTCTGGTGGTAGATCTGGTATTTTTTGTGCCTCTCTAGTATTCTAGTTTACATTTCTACGTAGTTGACAATTTTTGTTTGTGGTTTTGGGAAATTGCTTATGAATGTCAAAGGCATGTATGATCAGGTTATTTCTTATTTTGGTGCTTGTACGAGGAAGTGACATTATTCTATCGATTGCATTGAAGTCTATTTTTGGCCGACTTGTTAAGTTAGTTTTGATATGGTATGAAAACTTATGTGCAATCTATTTCTTGGTCTGATCTGACATAATGTAATGTGATAAAGGTTAAATTTATTTTTGAAAATATTTTATGATCTATTGGATTCAACAAGTTGATATATTTTATAAATGAGAATTACATCTAATTAGGTTGACCTAATTGATGCTTAAGATGAAGATCATGTATATATATTGGACAGTTTTTGAAGAGATATAGTGAGTAGTAGAGAAGAGATAGAAGAAATGGTGAGCGAGTAATGAATGTGATGGGGTGATTAGAAAGGCAGCAGTTGATGTGAAAATTAACAAAGAATGAAGGGTGTAAATTCTGAATACTAAGCATCTCCATAACTGTATCAACACATGATAGGTGCATCTTTCTAGTTCATTCCTAGCTGTAAGGCCTTATTCTGTTCTATAAATTCTTGTGTATGCAGCGAGCCTCGCTATTGGACAATGAGTCTTTTTGTAGGTAGTGAGCCTTTTTACTTGGATAGTGAGTCCTTTTTTATGGTGATCCTCTTTTGAAAATACTATATAGTGTGAGTTAACCCTCACCGTGGTTTTTACCTTATTTGGTTTTCCACATAAAAAATCGGTGTTCATTGTGTTGATTTACTTTATGTTATTTATGTTTCATGCTCATATTTAATAACATAATAGTGTGGTTGAATAATTGATAAGTGATAAATTTTTAAGTTTGAATTTGTATGACAACTGATTCACCCCCCTCTCAGTTGTCCTACACTTGTTTAACAATTGGTATTAGAGATTTTGGTTCCTTGGTGAAGAGCTTAACTACTTGAGGAGGATCCTAAAGGTTGGTTGAATGGATGATAAAGAAGATATCTAGACTACTCTTGAAGATCTTGATAAAGTGGAAAAAGAAAACAAAGATTTGAAAGAGAATCTCGATGAGCAAATGAATGTGTTCAAAAACTTAAGGAACAGTTGAAGAAATTCAAGGAAAGACACAGAGAAGTAAGTGAACAATTGAAACAAGAGATAATTGGACTGAAAGTGATAGTAGAATAGAAGAAAAGGATTGAATAATGTTTGAATATGATGGTGTAGAACAAGTCTGATGAATTTTCTAGCCTCGGGCAAGAGATAGTAAAATTAAGAGTGGAACTAGAGAAGGCTAAACTCTATGAAAATAATTTCAAATCTAGCTCTGGTAAACTTGAAGAACTGCTTGGATGACAAAAACCATGTAAATACAAAGGTAGCTTAGGATTTGATAACGGTGAAAGTTCTAAAGATGTGAACAAGAATCAAGGAAAGAGGAAGTAGAAAAGGAATTATCCAAGAAGACTACCTGTGATACAGCCTAATGCATAGAGGTACCCCTCTTTCGATGGTGTTTGTTTTTCCTATAACAAATATGGTCATAAAGCAACTGAATAGAGGAGTAGGATGAACTAGTTTTTTGGTTCTCTTTTCAAAAAATGTTTTGAATGTGGGAAGATTGGACATAAGGCTACAAAATGCAAATCTCAAGTGAGAATGATGAGTCAAGTAATGAGGAACAGGTTTAATGAAGGAAAAATGAATCATTTCTTTAATGGCTACTACTATACCTGTAATAAATTTGGACACAAAGAAAATTAGTGTAGATCAAGGAATAATGGACAGATTAATTAGAAATGTGTGGTCTATTATAAATACAACAAACCTAGACATGTGTCAAAAGTTTGCAAGAATAAGAAAGGAAAGAAGTTTTCTTCGAAAGAGAAGAGTGAACTGGTAAAGAATATTGTCAAAGAAGTGATGAAGAAAGATATGGATAAGATATGGAAGAAGAAAGAATAAGAAGAAAAACCTGAGACTCTTGATGTTTCTATGCCCTCATCTGGTACAAATGACTTATTCAAAATTTATACCTAGCATGGTCTTAGGGGGAGTATTATCAAAAGATTATAAAAACCCCTTGGAAGAATGGAATGTCAAAGGCTGGCACGTGGTTGTAATGTGAAGAATGATTATTTAGATTTTTTTCAAAAAGAACCAAATGATAATATGTTGGCATGAATATTTTTAGACCGAATAAGGGCTTTCTATGATAAGAAGATTTCTTTTAACAACCTTTTGGTGTCTACCGCATTTAATGTGTTTTGGGGTAAGTTTGATGGTGTATAAGATGAAGTTTGGAAGCCTTTTTTTTGGTTAAATCATGCTTTTGAAGAGCTTGAAAAAAATCCTCGAGTGTTCTTGGAGTGAGCCTGAAGCATTTCTGAAATGAATTCGAAGAGATTACATCAGTTAATCTAGAAACCTTTTCTCTAATTGCAAAAGGAAAGAAGAAAATTGAAGAAGTTTCGTTGAATTTCAAGAAAGCATAGCTATGGTTAGTGGATCATGTGATGTTACCCCTCTAAAGTTGAAAAGCATCGAATTAGAAGAATACAATCATAGGAAAATGAAAGGAATTGAACTAGCGTTAAGTGAAGTCAAATTATAGAACATAAAAACCCTAGGGATGGATTTATGGAGTGAATTTTCGTGGATTATAGATAAAAAGGTTATCTTGTTCTTGTTGAATCATTTCAAGGATAGTAGTATTATATTAGAAAAACCCTATTTGATCTCAAAGGGAGCAATCAAAGTGATCACTCGATTATGCAGCGTTGGAGAACTCCCTGGAAAGAAAATTGTGAAGTATAAAGATGTCAAGGTGCTGACTGGCATCAGTAGGGTTCTTAGAGCACTATTGATTGATACACTTGTTGATTTAACCATTAGGTATGTTGTGTATGGTATTTCATACAAAATTTATTTCAGAAACCATGAAAGTTCAACTTCAACTATTTCAATACATATTTCCCACATGATGGTTAAGGAGAACAAACAGATTGATTTATGTAGCTTGTTACTTGAGAATTTGCTTGAAAATGTTTGAATGTCATTGGTTGAGAATTATCCCTTTCATTTTGGATCCTTGCTGGTGTGTCTGGTGTTTTACTTTTGGAATTCTCTACCGTGAAAAGATAATGTGTTGTGGGAATATGGTATCCCTATTGGAAAGAAAATTTACAAATATCTTGAGTCTTTGGAAGATAATGTAAACATGTGCAAATCATATTTCTCATCTTTGAAAGCAAACACTTGCTTCAGTATATCTGCATCAAGTCAATTTGAATTGGGATCTTCCTCTAGAAAAAGAGAATTTGAGGTTGTTATTAGTGATTCCCCTCCAGAATTGAAAAAGAGAAAAGAGATAACTGAAGGTATCATTGATATTTCGGATGAGGTGAAAGAATCTTTGACTAGAACTGAATCCCCTAATCCTAATGGCATCTAGTCTATGATAGTTGAAGGAAAAATGAAGAAGTTTGGTGAACTATGGAGTGCTACCTCGCGTATTGAAAAACTATAAATTGATGATGCTCTAGTAGAATATCTACTTCAGAAAGGTATTGAAGTATCTATTGTTTTTGATTTCTTGCCAGAAAATCTGATTGAGATTATTGAAGTATGTTGCTTGAAGGTCCAGAAGGACGTAAGATGGGAATCTTGGTTGAAAGGAGATGTGAAAAATATAAGTAAAGACTATCTGGATTGATTGTGGAAACAAAGAAGTGTATTAAAGAAATTTCAAATGTTTACAAGTATTGTCTTCAATGGCCTTCAACTGTAGATAATTTTAGAAGCAAAATTGAACCGATTGAAGTTGAAGTGAACAACATTGCAAAGAATTTTGATATATTTGAAGATAAAGAAGGGAAGCAAAGAATAAGAGTTGGCGAACTATAGGCTGAACTAATCATTACACAAAGAAAAAGAGATGATGTGACACATTGTTGAAGTCCGGTTAGAGAATCTTTCCGAAATTCTTATTAATGTAGAAGATGTTGAGAATCAATGTTCCATTACAGATTGGTTACCCTCTTTTATTCTATTGGGTCTATTGGAATGTACATGCACAAAAATGGATTCTGCTATATTCAACAGGAACAATTTGTTTCTAGTTCTCAAGGAAAGGTATAAGAAGGTATTTCAGGTGAAGAATTTCATCTTCACTAAATTTTTGTATGCTTCAATGTTCTAGATTGTTGGAAGGTTTTGAAGTTTGTGGAAATATTTTGAAATTTTGATGTCACCATGTTTAGACTCATTTTTGGTGCCCTTTTCCATTGATGTCAAAGGGGGAGAGTGTTGGATATAGTGGAGAAAGTTGGAGAAAGTTAAAAAAAATTGGGAGAGAAGAAGAATTTTGTTTACATGTTGCCATCAATTACAAAGGGGGAGATTGTTGGAAGAATGAGAAGGTTATCTATATGTTGTCATTGATGTCACCATGTTGGTAGCTTGGTCTGGTACTCTAAAAATAGTGTGTATAACTGACTTATCTTTTCTAGTGGTACATCCAGTATTTTTGGTGTCTCTCCGGTATTCTAGTCCACATTTCTTTGCAGTTGATAATCTCTATTTGTGGTTTTGGTAAATTGCTTATGAATGTCAAAGGAATGCATGATCAGGTTATTTCGTGTTCTGGTACTTGTATGACGAAGTAACATTATTTTGTTGGTTGCATTGAAGTCTATTTCTAGTCAACTTGTTAAGTTAATTTTGATATGGTATGAAAACTTGTGTGCGATCTATTTCTTGGTCCGAGCTAACATAATGTAACATGCTAAAGGTTAAATTTATTTTTGAAAATATTTTGTGATCTATTGGAGCTGACAAGTTTATATCTTTTAAAAATGAGAATTGCATCTAATTAGGTCGACTTAATTGATGCTTTCAACATGATGAAGGTCGGGTATATATATTGGACTATTTTTGAAGAGATATAGTGAGTAGTAGAGAAGAGATAGAAAAAATAGTGAGTGAGTAATGAATGTGAAGAGGTGATTAGAAAGGAAACAGTTGATGTGAAAATGAGTGAAGAATGAAGAGTGTAAAGTCTGAATACTGAGCATCTCCAGAACTCTATCAACACATGATAGGTGCATCTTTCTAGTTCATTTTTGGCCATAAAGCCTTGTTTTGTTCTATAAATTCTTGTGTATGCAGTGAGCCTCCCCTTTGGACAACGAGTCCTTTTTGTAGGTAGTGAGCCTTTTTACTTGGACAATGAGTCCTCCTTTTTGGAAGTGAGCCTCTTTTGAAAATACTATATAGTGTGAGTTAACCCTCATGATGGTTTTTCCCTTATTGGGTTTTCCACGTAAAAATATGGTGTTCATTGTGTTTATTTACTTTCTATTATTTATGTTTCATGCTCATGTTTAATAATAGAATTGTGTGGTTGAAGAATTGATAAGTGATAAAGTTTTAAGTTTGAATTTGTGTGGCAACTGATTCACCCCCCTGAATTTGCATTGCAGGATCCACGGACGTCCTAGGAGAATGTTATAAGGTAGATCAAGGTCAAGGACCTAACAGGTGGTTTCCATAATTGTTGTCCCTACTTGAATGGGGATTTGGATTATGCCTTGGGATATTCCTTCTTGATCATCATATGACCTGATTGTGATGCCTTTTCCTTTGTCGATGGAATCCTTAGATATTTTTAGGTTCTTAATGAGCTTAAGGGAACAAATGTTTAAACCTGCACCTCCATCCACCAAGACTCGCTTGAATTTGTTTTTATGCACTAGGACCTCCAAATGGAGTGCACGGATGTGAGATGGTTGAGCAAGGAAGTCTTGATCAAAGAATGTGAGAAGGTTTGGGGTAATGATGTTTCTGACCGTAGCTCAGAATTGTTCCACATCAAGATCCATGGGGATGGTGGATGAAGACAATGCTTCCTCAAGGAACTTTCGATCAGTGGATGAAATTTTTAGTAACTCCATGATGGATATTTGTGTTGGGGTTCTTTTTAGTTGATCAAGGACATTATAACCATGTCGGATGGATCTTATATTCAAAGTCGATTCCCTAGGTGGTTGTGAGGGTCCAGCGATGGTGACCTTGCCGCCGCATGTGGTGACTCCACAGTCTGCATTGGCTCCCTTAATGTTAATGACAAGAACATACTCTTCAAATGTTTCCACAACATGGTCATACACGTGGTTATCATCATATGCGACTTCCATGAAATGAATCTAGAATTCCCTGATGTGATCTTCAGGGTTTCCCATCCCACAGTATTTATCAAATTTGGGGATCTCAAATCCCTTTGGGAATGGTTTCACTACACGACTCCTATCGAATGGATAAGGACACAAGTTGTTGGGTGTTTTCATGGTTTTCCCTGATTGAAGATCAAGTACTTGTTGTGAGAGTAACTTGATTTGTGTTATGACATCATTTTTTGGATCAAGGGGTAGGATAAAAGTGTTTTGTGGTGGTTTAATTGTTGGTGGGATGGGTGGATTTGTTGGTGTTTGCACATTCTATTGCACCAAGTATGCTTGCAGTTGTTGTTGTACCAACAATGCTTGTTGTTGATCCTATTGTTGTTGCGCTAATAGTGTCTCTTGTTGAGCTTGCTATTGTTGTTGTGCCAACAACACTTGTTGTTGTGCCAACAACACTTGTTGTTGGGATGCTAATTAGATTACTTCTTTCTATTCTTGGTATTGCTTTAGAACTTGTTGATATGCTTGTTGTTGGCCTACTTGTTGTTGTGCAATAAATTGTGCTTTTGCTTGTGCTTGTTGACCTTGGTATTGGGCTTGTACCTAAGCTTGAGCTTGTGCTTGTTGGGCAGCTTGTGTAATTTGTGTAGCTTGTGCAGCTTGAGTGGCCTAAGTAGCTTGAGTGGCTTGTTGTTGTTGTTGCAATAAGGCTTGGGCTTGTGTAGTCTATTGTGCTTGTTGTGCTTGTAGCTCTTGCTATGCAGCTTAATCAGCTTCTGCAACTTATCAATTTTGTATTTGTTGGAGTTCCTTCTAATAGGTAACCTGCTGAGCAGCTTGCAATGCAATACTATATTGGTTTGATGTGTTTGAATTGGGTGGTGGTGGAGGCAAAGGTGGGTTCATAATGGTGCTTGTTGTGGTAATGAGAGGTATTGTTGTATTGATGATTGGGATTCTAGTGGTGGATGGTGTGATTGATATGCTTGGTCCTTGAGAGACCATGTTTTGAGATGTTTGGGGGATGGTTGATGATGTGATGGTGGTGTTTTACATTATCGGGATGGTTTCCATTTGTTGTAATGTTGATTGCAAGATGGGAGGATTCGGTATGATGGTTTGATTGATGTTTGGTGGGTTGATTTGTTTTTGTTGATTGATGTTTGGTAAAGGGGGAAGTCCTAAACCAAGAGGTGATGTGGTGGAAAAGTAAGTGGCATACTCCCTTAAGGGAATGATGAAGATGTAGGGTCGAAGATGCCCCCTAGTACAAATAAGTCTCCTTCTCCTTGTAAGGTTATGGGGAGAGAATTTTGAGGTTTTGCATGAAATGATGATGATGGATCATTAGGATCATGAAAGGTGAGGGGCGCATATGGATGTGATGGATTTTGGTGTATGGATTTTCCCAAAATGGTGTTTGCATCCAAATCTTGATTGTTTATGAGGGGGTGTGTTTGTAATGCATTAAGAAATGCACTTCCCTTGTTAACAATGGGTTGAGTTGGAGCAATGGATGATGTAATTTGGGGGATGGGTTGAGTGATGTTTTGGAATGGAGATGTAGATGAAATGGGGATTGTGGATGAGATTGGGGGCATGCCCCCAAAATATGGTTCCACAATGGTGCTCGCGTCGAAATCAAAAGGGGGTTTATCCCCTTGCTTTGCTAATTCAAGCATGTATAGTGAGGGATTGAGTCTCATCATGATGTTGATAATATTATGATTCTCAAGATTTTGAACCATTTTGATGATTTCCTTTTGTGACATTCCAAAGGGATTATTGGTAAGATCCTCTACTTGACCTTCCTCTTGTTGATTTTGTGATCATGAAGGAAAGTTAGTTAGAGGATTTCTTGATCCAATGGGATTTAGCTTAGAATTTTTTTGGCTTAGGTCACTTGAAGTCGATGTTTCTTTGTTGGCTTCCATGTTCCTCTTTTGTTGAGATCTAGTTTACACCATAAAATAGGGATCAATTTTCAAGAATGTGGGAGATGAATCACTAATTCTTTGGATTGATCTAACTTTAGGTACAAAAGAGAAAATTTAGGATGTTTTAAGGATCAAAGGTGTCATGATGAAGTGTGAAAGATGGATGATGTGGATGATTGAACTCTTAGAAGATCTTGAGGGGATGCTAGACTTTTAGGACTTTTTGGATTCTTGGATTTTTTTCTGATTTGTATTTTGGATTATTTGGATTGACCTTGACTTGATTTTGGATTTCTTTGATTTTGGATAATGAACAGATGGATCCCAAGATGTTGGATGTTATATATGGGTTAAAATTTCTCAAAATATGATGATTTGAGTAAGTTTAGGGAGAAGGATGCATCTACCAACACCTATTCAAAAAAAATGATAATTCAACTAAGTATATGGAGAAGGGTGCATCTACATATACCTAGCTAAACAAGATGATTTGATAATTTGACTAAGCACGTGAAGAAGGATGCATCTACAGATACCTAGCCAAAGATGATTTGATGTTTTGATTCAAGGATTTCAAGAATTTTGATTTGTTTAAAGGATTTTGATTCAATGATTTTTTATTTGCCAAAAAGTCTAGCATGAAGGATAGTTTCAAGATTTTCAAGATTTGTTGGTGAGATGATTTTGGTTTGATGTTCAAATATGGATGAAGGTTTTATTTTGATCCTATGTTTACCTAGAAAGACACTTTCTTACTAAACCTCAGTTTTGAAGAACATGCTTTACTCTAGACAAGGTGTTCAAATTCCTAAAAAGTATTTGGATTTTGTTGACAAAAGAACTCATACAAATTTAGATTATTTCTTGAATCTCTTCTATAAAATTTAAAAATCAGTCTTCGTCTAAATTTGTATAGCGTTGAGAGACGCTTTTGGTGATCTTTTGGACTAAGAGCTTTTACCTTTGGTTTCTTGATCTTGATCTTGCGTGAAATCATTTGAGACACATGTGTGGGATTCAATTGTTTTTAGTCTTTGTTTAATGACTTCTTACCACAAACACTTCTTGATTAGGTTTTTGAAACTAGATGTCTAATGTTTTAACTTCTTTTCATCCCACAAAGTGTATCATGTGTAAATCGAGGAAATCAAAGCAAGAGTTACCTAATGTTAACTTCAGTAGGAGAAAATTGAGATAAAATTCAAGTTCCTAGCAACCTCTATGGATATGAATCCCAAGGGAAAGCAAGGGAATGTGAATTTTTTCAAGGATATTTTCTTCTCTAAAGGGTTTGAGATTTGATGCTCATGTTAAATGTTTGTTTTCCAATGTTTTTGATCAAGCAAAGTGTTTTGATTTCAAGAACATGTACAACCCTATGGATATTTAAGACAATATTTGTTGAGTCCCCACTTGGATAAGTCCAGCTACGCCTACTTTCAGTGGATGGTTAGATGCTTGACCCCACTGGCTCCCCTCCATAGCTCAACACTTCTTTCAGGGTAGCCAAGAATCAGTACCCATGAATCTCCCATGGCATACTTTCCATCTCTACTAAAAGCCATAAAAGTGTGGGGCAACTTCAAAATGACCTTCTTGCACCAACAAATAGATAGGGATTTTAGCCTTTCTACACAAGGGTTTTAATTCAGGCTTTCCATTTGTGGAGATTGACCCATGTGGCAAGATACCATTGTCGCCCTTCTCGTTGGGACCAACCGCATCATACTGGCCTTTGTTCCAATACCTACTTTTATATAACAGCTGGTAATACACTTGGATTTAGTGTGTTACCAATTGGGTTGTCCCTTAGGTGAGTACTTTTTCCCCAAGGTAGGCCCTCTAAGATAAAAAAAATCAAGCAAACATACCCATAGTTCGATCGATCTTTGTTGAGAAACAAAGAGAGAACACACACAATATGTGTTCAATTTTAATCCCAAAATGAAATATGGAGGCAATTACTTTACCCAACTTAAGACCACCAAAAATCCTTTTGATTCTCAAGATCGTCGTGAGGTGCGAGAGATGCACATGTCTTTTCAATGGTATTACTTTGAGTAATTAATTACAAGACAAAGTAGCACATGTTCATTTTAAACCCATAAAGCAAAAGGACTTCTTTTTAGAGCACCAAAACAAAATATGGAGATTTTCTTATTCAATTGTTAATCCTCAAACCAAATCTAGTGAGTTTGTCCTAATGTTCTTTTTAAACCCCTTTGTAGAAAAAATTGAAATGTTCTTTTAAAACCCAAAAGAAAGTTAGTAGGTCCTAAGCACATGAAAGAAAATAAATTTGTTAAGAGAATTTGTGAGTTCTCTAAGAGTGTTAAACAAAACTAAAGTGTTCAAAAAATCTTGGTATCATGAGAAAGTGATGTCACCATACCTCCTTTCTCCTTCACCTTTGGTCAATCCAACATACAAGAAAACTAGTTAGATCTACAAAACAAAGGTGAGGAAAGTAAGCAATAACCTAAATGATCAAAATTGAAAAATACACATATCATACAAAACTAAATTTCACCTTTTACTAACCTTCAACAGTGGATTTTGCACAAGCGGTGCAGTTTGAAGCTATACAGTGGTGCTATTTAGCACCGCTCATCAATCAACATAATTTTGCAATAGGGACAAAGAGTGTGATTGGTTCTCTGTTTTGGTTAATGGTGGAGTTTGTAATTTGAAAATTCCAGCATGTGAAAATAGAGCCAGTGGTGCTATTTGGAAATTTGAATCTCAAGTGGGAAAGACAAAGCATCACTATTTGGAGTTTGAAGTGGTGCTATATGACGACGCTGGGATGCCAACGGTTTTGTATTATGACGTTGGTCTACTAGTGATGCACTTCCTTGTAGACACACATAAAATAGAAAAAGCACAAAATTTTGATGAAAAAACATGATTTAAACATCTGATTTGCCCTCCTTCTAGCACCAAAATGTAGAACCAAGATCCTAATACCTGCAAGAGACAACATATAAGGCCATGTAAGAAATCTATACCTATTCAATCCTTTCCTAACATATATCTCACCTCGCTACCAATCCTAGCAGCTCTCGTCACATTTGGTGCTTTCTCCAAATGGTTAACGAGGTCCAACAACTTCCTATGTAGTGCTAGAAGATTTTCTGCAAGAGTATAAAATTCATCCTCATCCAAAATTAAGCTATAGGGGATGCTGGAGGAGTGGGTACATGATTGGAATCATCTATGAAACCCATCTCATTAGTAGATCCTATAGAAAAACTAGTAGTAAAGCTAGAAGTGACCTTCGTATTTTCCATCAATTGGTAGGTTTCGTACAATTCTTCTAACCATTTACTCGAAGGTCATAGACTGGGTTGTAATGCTCATAAAGCTTCACAACACTTAGATATACAATAGTCACCAGGCGTGAGGGAAAAATTCTCAACACAAATAGATGGATAAATGTTGTTCACATTAGGATCACCAAAATGTAAGATAGGGGAACCAACCACACCAAGGCTATAGGTCACAACAAGCTAAGTGAGTTTTTTAGGTTAAGGATAGAGAATGAAGAGAACTCTCAAGTTATTATGTCACTCTACTGATCCAAGTACTTGAATGGGGCTAAATTATTCAGTTTATAGAATGATTACTGTACCTCAAATAACCCTCTGCTTGAGGACGACATCGTGGATCTGGGACAATAGCATGGTGCACTGGAATTTCTCTAGTGCGTTGGTGTTTGTACGGCCAGAAAGTGAAAAGTATAGTATGGAAAGCCAAAAATATAATGGACAACCTAGCCAATAAGATTTAACAAACTAAATAGAATAACAAAATACAAGAAATGATTGTAAAAGATGGTAACGAAGATGATGGAAAAAAGGTGATGAAGAACAACTCACTAAAATTCCATTTTTTCAGCAAGCTCCATATACACATGCACCTACACACAGCCAAGAGAGGAAAAATGTTGGGGCTCCATACGGGTTTTCCTTAGTCAAACCCTCGATTTGGTGTTTCCACCTCCACAGACAGCTAGGAAAGCCATGAGATAGAAAATGAGATAAAGTAAATAGAGATAAAGAGTATGAACATTACGAAAAACACAATGCTACTCTATCAAACCACAACAAAAGAAGGATAGTGAAGAAATACCACCTCCACCCAATGGCACTCTAGGCCAATGAAGGGAGAATACAAGACTACAATCTTGGAAAATTCCACATGGTTGTAGGGGTGATGAAGGTCTTGCAAGACACCAAAATCAAAGCTTCTATGGTAGCACAATAAGTTCTTAGTGAAGTTGATGGAGCAACAAGGTACTAATTAATTCTCAAGACATGCCAAAACGATGCAAGAGAGATCAAGTGAATGCCTAGAATTGTGTTGAAGATGGAATGGATGTGAAAAATATGCATTTAAAGGAAGATTAGGAGGGAAAGAGCCATTTTTGGGCTGGATGGTTGACACAGAGGCATTACACTTCATGCCCAATGGAGAACATAACATTCCTACAGACACTAGAGGCAAGAATCTATCAGGGATGGAAGTATGCTACATAGTTGTCTACATGTTGTGTTCACTTCCATGACAAAAATTCCCCCACTAACATAAAACATAGGTTCCAAGTGGATTCAATGTGGATGGGTGGTGTAGAATTTCTCAGTCAGGTTTTACTTTTCTAAAGTAGGGGGTGTAAAAGGGGAATTTCCAAAAGGGGTGCAAATTTTCTCCTATATAGTTTTGAAGGAGTTTGTTGGATTTTAGGATGTTTTACAAATATTCTAGATGATTTTCAAGTGTTTTGTGTGGTTCAAAAGTCATCATTGGGTTTGGGGAAGCATGTACTTCAAAGTTTTATGGTGTTTGCGTGGGAAATGACCAACTTGGTGTTTACACTATATGTCAAGAATAAATAATATTTTTCGTAGCACGTTATTGAGTGGTGTTGTTGATTTCAGTCCCAATTGAGTTTTGATGTTGTACAGATTCACTTCTATTTGTGAAGAAAGTATTTTGGCACTGACCTAATTAGAATTTTCACATTTGAGGTGCATTGTCAACCTTGGAGAGGGTTTCAAGGTTGAGGATGGTACAATTATGAGTTATTTTGTTGAAGAAGGATAAGGTAGATGAAATATATATGTGTATGATGTGAAATGATGAGAATTGTACTGTGTTAGAATGCAATATTGAGCAGAGAAATGCAAGATTTCAAGTGTTAGTTTACTAGATGCATTGAGTAGAAAGTGGCTACAATTGTTCAACCAGACTATGAAGGTGTGGAAGTCACTATGTGGGATTCCTTGTTACATTGAGATTCTTTTCTTTTTGTAACATTCATTCTCTATCTTCTTTCCTATTCTAGCAGTGAGCCTTTTCATAGTGAGTCTTTCTTCTTTACGAAGTGAGCCCTTCCTACAGTGAGCCCTATTGTGTTTGATGTTGATATTACTTATATTTTGAGCTAATCCTCACTGTATTTTTTCCTCCTTTTGTTTTCCACGTAAATCCAATGTTCTCTTGTATTTGGTGTTAAGTTGTTTTAGTTTATGTTATTTTCTTTTCATGCTAATCCATCATAACAGACTTAAGGGTTTAATAAATGAATGTAGATCTAAATGCTAATAAGGGATTTGAAGTTTTAGGTTACAACTGAGTCACCCCCCTCTTATTTTATTTGTTCATTTCAATAGAATATAAAAAATTTCATGTGTTGTAAACTTGTAATTTACATGAAATAGTGCTCTAGATTGTCTACTTATTTCTACTCTACAAATTTCATTAATTTCTTGTAGGATGTTTGAAAGATATTGACATTGCTTAGGAATAATTAAATGTTCAAATGAAATGAAAGAATAAAAATATATAATTTTTAACATATTTCACATTAGCTATTATTATAATCTAACAAAGGATCTCAGATCCATGGAAATACTAGGGCCAATAATAAAATATGAGATTCAGGGATTGATTAGGCAAGATAGGGGTGTGGGTACCCTAGTCCAACACTATTTATCTTTTTAAAAATAAATATTAAATTCGACTCCCAAATTTCATTCAATCTTTCGAAAGAAAAAATAAAATGGATAATTATACACATGCACATTGGAGAGATCCAAAAATAGTGAAATTAGCAAGGGTGACAATTTATGATGCTACATTTACCCCCACTTTAGTGATGGTATGATCTTAGTTTCATAATAACACTAAAGTTACTTGGAGAAGATAACAAGTCCTTTCATCACAAAACTAAGGAGGAAGTATGACACCAATCAAGGAAATACAATAGCCCCCAGGCTTAGGATCCTACAAATCAATAATGATTAAAAGGATTGCACACACACATAAGACATTATATAATGAGTTTAGTATAGTAACCCAAATAAAATAAAAACATACATGTGGAAGACATGGAGAAAACATGGAGCAAACATGGGGTATAAATGAAGTAAACATAGACAATATGAGGAATACATGAATTAAACAAGGTAAAAAAACCTAAAATGTATGGCATCACAGACTAGGAAGATCCACAAATTATTACTAGGATCCATACCAAAGATATAAAATCCATAAGTCACAAGATAGTTAGGTTTGATTATTTTTGGGTGGCTCATGAATAAGTGGAATTTCCATAGGCTACTAAAGTTTGATATTTAGTAGGTGAGATTTAGAAGAAACAACATAGGCTAGGGAAGTCTGATATTAACCAAGTGAGTTTCAAAAATATGGTGAAAAAACCATAGGCTAGTAAATATTTATATTTACTAGGTGAGCCTCATGAGAAACAATAGAGGCTAATGAAGTCTTATATTCACTCGGTTACTTCCATGTATAAACATGCTATTTGCTAGGTAGCTTTAATAAAGTTATACAGAGTTTGTTCAAGAAATGTCATGATAGATTCACTAGGTTCATGGTGTGTGAACAAAGTGAATTGTATAGTGAAATTTATTCCCCAACCTTAGAGTATTTGGTAACATCAACTGGGAGAAATTTCCTTTAAAGTAGAATATTGATAATTTCAAAATAAGGCATAAGATATTTTTTAAATCCATATTCCAAGTAATATGTATCAAAAAGCTACATCATGACAAGGGACTTCCACCAAGGATAGAAAATTTATATAAATTTAATGTAATAGCACATAAGGAATGAAAATATCTAAGGTGAGTATGAATGATAGATAATATGTCTTGAGATGATCATTTTTTGAATTAAATGCATTCCCCAAATATCGTCTAACTACTAGTACATGGGAGGAAGACTATATGAAAACCAAAAATAATAATAAAATTTTGGTTAGACATGGAAGAGACCTAAATATCTTGATGCTTTGTGTCATTCCTAAAAGACATAAAAAATGTACTTACAACAAATGGGAGAATGAAGATGCATATCTAGAGGAATGTATAATAGTTATTTTCTTTCAGTATCCTTGTGATAACAAGAAGATCAAGGGCCATCCAAAGAGAACTAAGAAAAAAAATACATTTTGAACAACACATTATACAAAGGTAACATTATATGCAAGGAAAAATCATAATGATAAAGGGGGAAAAAATGTGGGTCAGTCCATTGAAGATTGTTTGCATTCCAATATTTCTCTTCATACAAAGATGGCATACAACATGCTAAAGGTATTATAGCAAGTGTAGTATAAGGAGTACTAAGTTAAACATGTGGTTGATCACTCACTATAGAAGGATCATAATGTTTACACCCATCTAAGTTCATTGATTGTCAAAATATAAGAGATAATTAGTTATGATCTTCTCTTGGTCCATCCATATTACCATATGAATTAATATCATAATATATGACTATGGGTGCTATGCTAGTTCTACTAGCATAATTGCAAGTAATTTGAACAATAGAAATATATTTAGGAGTAAATTTGTTAGTATTTCATGGACTATATGGTGGGGAAGGTGGTGTATTTGGCTTCGTTTGAAGAGATATGGCCCAGGTTCATGTTTTGGTGATAAGGGTGAAGTGGAGTTAAGTGATAGTGAATATGGATGGGAGGGAATAATATCATTAGAATCTAGTTGTATAGATAAGGGATCATTGTGTGAATATTTTTCACTCTTAGCAAGTTGGCAAGCCATAGCATGATATCATCAACTATGTTCCTCCACATTTTGATTTTATCATGTATGAGCTTTGCACAATGTATTGTTTCCTAACATTGATTTATTTTATTTTTTTAGGAGGAACAAAAGGAACCATCGAAGGTTGGGAGATAACCAGGGAGGGGATCTTTGCACAATATATTGTTTCTCCCTAAGCTGTAAAAAATAAATCACTGAAGTGTGAGATTCTAGAATGTTCTAGGAATTTGTTTTTTATTCTTAGATAGGAGGGAAAAGAGGGAATGACCACATATATACTAGATGCCCAAATATATGGAAGGATACTTGGTTTTTTCTAAGCTTTCTAGTGCTTATAGAGAACAAGGAATATCCATTGTAACCGCAAGAGATTGAGAATCCTTAAAGGTAATGTTTGGAATAGTGGATGAGATATTAGTAAGGGATAACTAGGAAATATGAAATTTGGTTATTTTTTGAGAACCAAACCTTATCTCACTAGATTCCTATGAATCTACAATAATTCAATTATCAACATATGTAAGGATTGGCCAACAGACAGGTAGAGGCTTTCTAAGATTCTACCTCTGCACTTTGGGCTTTGTGAGACCCAAGAGGGTAATCTTGACAATGTTTAGATGATATTCTTGTACCATTTTATCATGAACATTGTGAAAAATAGATGCATTCCTATAAGCTGCTAATTAGATAAAATTCTTCAAGGATTTGGCTAATCCTTAAGAAAATTATTACCTAAAGCAAGGAATGGGAAATACATTTTACTATAACTAAAGGTGTGTAAATGGTTTTCACTATGATTTGTATTCTTTGTAGGTACAACCCGACTCATTCACATATAAGATGACCAAACTAATAGACCAGTGTTTTATCCATGGGTAACAGACTCATATTTGTAACAAGCTATAATACATTAGCAATTAAACCCAATATTTATAGGCTATTGATATATTGCTTTGTAATATAAAATTTATAATATTTAGAAACATAAACTGCTTAATAATCCTTGAATTCCATCTCCCAAACCTATAATCCTATTTAAGCATTTAATTAGTCCTTTGAACTAAAGTAGAAATAAAACCATACATTCAACAAAAGTGATTTAATACAAATAAAAGATCCTTGATCATTATATTAATACTTTGAGAAACAAAATACATAGGAGAGAATTTGCTCCAGAATTTACAATTCTCATTCATATGTTGTTGCTACTATAAAACTTTTAAGCCTATTAAAAAATAGAATGCATACCTAAGACTCAATACTATTATATTATTTTGTGCGTGAATTACAAAAAACTATTACATGAGCTCAAATTTTCTCCAACCAAAGATCCATGTCATTGGCCTTGATTTCCCATTTACAAAAACATGGGAGAAAAATGTGTCAGTCCAAATTAAAATAAAATTCACATTTTACATTTGACACACATTTTTATTTTTATTTTAAAACTCCCCAAGTGGTTATATTTGCACCTTGCAGAAAAGGGGGAAAAGTATAAAAGAAACAAACTCATTTCCACTCGCTAAAGAAGATTTACCCGCCTTCCAAAAGAAATCTTTCATCATTGTAGCACCATCAAAATATCTCATCCATGCCAGCACCTAAGAAAAAAATTTGAAACTGGGACTCTATTTCTACAATGGTTCATCATCTTCGGAATTAGAGTATGCATGTCTCCATGATTTTGTTGAAACTAGAGAATTTGTCTTGCCATCAGAGTCTTCTAGACCTGCAAGTGTAAGAAGATATTGGGCATATTCTGGATCATCTTCTACCTCATCTTCCATTTCAACATCAAGCTCCCCCATATAAGAATAATAAGCCTTGTGGTCCTTATCCTTCTTCTTTCTCTCATTAGACTTGGTCAATTTCTCTAATTTAGTTCCCTACTTCTTTGTACCCTATTCCTTTAGGAACATAATACTAGGCTCACCTTTGTCACAACTACCAACTCTACTTCTCAAGTTGTAAGTAATCCTAGCTTCTCCCTCCATGAATATGGCATAATTTCTCTTCTCTACCCTTGGATTTGTTGATTTCTACTTAATTATAGGTGTGTTATCCTGGGTTTTAGGCTTCTTGACCCATCTCTATTTGAATTTTTTTTCATTTTTGGTAGAGGAATCATTGGTCTCACTCATTTTCATGGTATTATGGGACTAGGGTTTGGAAATTTTCATTTACAAAAGCGTCTTACAAGTTTATGCTCTCAAAAAAAAAAACTTGTAGAACAAAACCCACCCAAACAATGCACAATTCGTACCAACCCAAAAGGGATTTGCAAATAACCAAACCTTTTCAAACCCTAAGTATCAAAAGCTTAGAAAAATTTTATCAATTCAACAAGCCAACCAATTTATGCATCTTTTATATAGAAAGGTGTGAGCACCTTCTTACCTAGGAAAAAATGTCTTCAATGCCTCTACAACCATTTTCCCGAGCTTTCCATGACTTCTTCTCTTGATCCAAACCAATTTCTCAACTCTTGGCAATTGTAATTGTGAAAGAAAAAAGTTGGCATACCTTATTTATGGCAAATGACTAGAGTTTGCTTCCATTAATGTTCAAAAGAAATCTCGTGCAAGCGAATAGACAACCAACCACTTCAAGTTTGAAAACTAGTCGTAGATATTGCAGATTCAAATTTTCATCTATGGCCTTTCTTCACCTTCATGATTTGTGGTTTGTCATTTTTCTTTGAGGTCATTACTCATCACTTTCTTGAAACCGCGTTGGGTGAGAGGCATAGCAGTTCTATCACCTATCACTGATTTACTCTGCAATAGTTAAAACGTATAAGTGATAGATAACTTCTAGTGATAGGTCGGGATCATAGCATGTGTCCATATGGCAAGATCAAGGGCTCAAAAAGCATCACCCTCAATAATATTTTATATCCATGTTGTAGTATTGGAGCAAAGGACTTCACCATGTATCATTCATTCAAAACTTACAACACATGGGTAATCTGCTATGAGCAATACAAATTGAAAAGCTCATCGTGCATGATGAATTCAAGGCAAACAGTTAAAAGGAAATCCTTAATACATTGCAACTCAATGATATAAGGGAAACTAAATGCCATCATGTATTGTGAGTAGGATACAATGAGCTAAAATGAAATGAGTGATGAGCAATAAAAGGAAATGAGCAAAGACTTTAAGTGTTTTTATAAAGCTTGTGCATAATAATTTATTTTAAGAAGGGGACCGACTAGGCGCAACAACACAAAGGGACCTAAAATATTGAAAAGATCATTTTGAAAAAGGGTGTAAAGGCCAAACAAGATTGAATTAAAAAATTATAAGAAATCAAGCCAGACTAAAATATTAAAAACTAATATTGCACAATGGGAAAATGGGGAAGCCTAGGCATAAGGGCCTAGTCAAGATATGAACTTTAATGACTCAAGTTGTTTTAATATGACTAGGAATTAAGCATCGTAGGTCAACAAAGGATTAGACCAAGGAACAATGGTTTAAACAAAAGGAAATGATGCTAAGCAAAAAACCCTACTCAGTATAAACCCTAAGCCCTATCATCTAGTAGACCAAGGAAGCACATGAGTAAGCCTATTGATATCAGTGGAACATGAAAATTTTGAAGGTTCCACCAACCCAATTAGCTTTGAATTTTTGATATGCTAGAAAGAGAAAATTTGCACAAGTTCAGGTGAGTTGCATTGGTTATGGCATAAAGTAATTAAGGGAAGTTACCATGAAGAGACAAGTCCTTAAACCTACTATGGAAAATATTATGTATTTTTCCTTCAAATGAGAGCATAAGGCATTAATGGATGACAGAGGGAACCAAATTAATGGATTCAAGCCATGGATGACCTAAATTCATATGAAATCAACTTGTGGTATGGATTATGGTAGAGGGAACATCTAGCTTCTTAGGTCTAACTTAAATGGGAAGGGTTAAGGAAAAAAATGTAAAATATGTAGAATCATCCCATACACTAACCTACACTTCTAATTATTTATATTTCTCTTTGTTCTATTGATTCACATAAAGAAACTCTTCTATGATCACATTCAATAAACATATCAGATCAATTAGTTCACCCCATGTTGGTTTATCAGTAGAACTAGTTGTTATATAGAGAGGACCATCAGGTGTATACATGAAAGCATCTATATATAGCAGAAGGTAATATAAAGAACTAGTGTGTGTTTTTCTTTGAGAGGATGACCATTTATCATATTAACCATATTGTTCATTGGTTCATATTTTTTTATCTTAAGTGAATAATGTGTGATCAAAGGGTTCAACAAGGTTAGCTACATGGGTAGGAAATGGATTGTTATAGAATTCTAGGTTTTGATTATGTATGATGGATTTATTCCCTTATTATTTTACACCTATCATTTGTATGGTATTAAAATCTGAGGACTTATATTTGGTGCTTAAGATGCACGATTCGTTTGGTATCTTGTCTATGTGCACTATAATATTGATAAAGGTTTTTTGGATTCTATGGATATGGTAAAGGTTTGGTGATGTTAACAAGACAAATGGGGGAGGTTAGATTAAATTATTATAAGTAATTCAAGCATGATGGAATCAAGAGACTCAGGAAGTTGTGAAAATTATCTATCCCTTGCTCTAAATTGATAGGGTGATATAGGTATTGTTTCCACAACTTGTGATTGGATGTTATTACAAGAAACATAATTTATTTTAATGAAATTATTATTTGTCTTTCTAAAATATTGACAATTAGAATCTTGAGTGGCTATGGATTGACAAATATTATCTAAAGAGGAAGAACCCTCATATTGGCTAATTGATAATTAACAATCATAGAATTTTGTGTATAAGTGTGTAAATTATGAGTATCACATTTATATAATCTTATCTTGGATGTTTGGGTGGAAGTTTCAAATAAAAAATCCCTTCATCTTGACATGTAGAAGAGAATATGAAATTTAAGAGTAAAGGGATTTATATTCTCAACTTTGGTTATTTTAATTTTCTCCTTGCTTTCATTAAACCAAAGTAACTAATGTGACTTGGTGTCTAATTTTGAATTGAAAGTGTTTAGGAAATTAATTGAAAAGTTGTGAAAAAGATTGGATTGATTTATTAGGTAATCAGAAAAAATAGCCCAAGGTTGTAATTCTTTCAATGATGTAGGAAATAGCTTAGCTAGGAGAGCATATTCAAAGAGGAAATCACTCTATATTATTTTAAAAGCTAATAAATTATTTTTAGAATCCGTTTTCTCCTATATTTCTCAAAATGTGTAATTTTAGTATTTTTTGGAGTTAGAGTTTTTAGGATTGTAAATGATAATGGGCTACCAATAAGATATTATTGAGGGGTAGATTGAGATATATTTTTATTAATATTGGATATTTATGTTGTAAAGAAGATAAGTTTTTAGTATTTTGTTTATGGGAAATTCAATTAGTGATGTGTTTTGAGAACTGTTAGAATATGTAGGACTATCAATTGTTTATGTTAGGTGGATTGTATTTTTAATCCTTGAATTTTGGTATATGTTCGAAAATAAGTGGATTAACATTTGGGGAGGTAAATATTAGAGTTGAAGAAGGTGGGGTAAAGCTATGTTTATTGATAGTATATCCACATGAAAGTATTGAAATAGTGTTAACACCACTACCCTATCATGTAATGGACATTATAATTGGAGGTAAATTTGGGATAAAATATGTGATTCTAGTAGTTGATAATTGTTTTGCTAGTTGATTTTGAGATGACAAATTGTTACAAAATTCTACATGACTAGCTATTGGCATAATGTTTAAATCCACTATGTGAGCTAATATGTATAGAATTTATATAACTTGTGAATCATTAATGCATTTTCTTAGTTTCTTTATAAGAGGAAAAACTTCTCTTGATAAAGATTTAATGCTTAAGTATAGCTAGAGACCAGCCAAGTTTTTATCTAGTTTTGGGAGTTTTTCTTCAAAAACATGTATGAGAGAGTTTTCCAACCCCAAGTCTATATGAATAGATTATTGTTAAGATGATATTGGTGTTGAAATTCACAAGACAACTAAGAGGTTCGGGGGGTGAATCAGTTGTCACCAATCACATTCACAAATCTCAAACAATTATTAACTCCACATCCACTTTAATATGTTATTAAGTATGAACATGAAGTGCAAATAACATAAAGCATTATCAACACAAGAAACACTAGATTTACATGGAAAAACCAATAAGGAAAAAACCAAGGTGTGGATTAACTCACAATATAAGAGATATTACAAAACCATTTACAAGAGGATCACTGCCAAAGGGCTCACTCCCCAAGATAAGACACACTGTCCAGATAGGAATCATTGTGAAATAGGGAGGCTCATTGCCTACCAGTATAGAAAGATGGAAATAAGAATGTTACACAGAGAACACTCTCTCAATGCAACAAAAGATCCGCCACAACAACTTGCACACATCAGCAGCCTTAATAAGAGAATTGCAAACACCATCAACTCACTTCCTTCAGAAGTCAAACATATTAATGCTCTCATTTCCTCAATTCAATTTTGTATAATCCTTGGTTCTCAAACTTGTGGCTTATAAACCTCAACATCTTGCCTTGTATTTATACCATATTCAACCTTAGAAGCATTCTCCAAGGTCAGCTACACATGCTTCATTTACAAATTCAAATTAGGTCAGAAACTCAACATTCTAGTGGTGGAAGAGAATGAGAGCATACAAAACTAGCACTTAACCAAGACCAAAAACAACATATTGGATCAATCACATGCTTCTTCAATTGATACTTATCCTTCATATGATGTGTAAATACCAAGTCGGCCAAACCTATTGAAAACACCAATGAACATTGAAGTACACGTTTCTGCAATGAGAAGATAACATGCAGACAACATAACACACTTCACCATACATTGGAACACCTCTTAGATGCCTTCATATTTATCCGTAGCTACTACAACAACCTTCATACAAAGAACACTTTCTATCAGTCCATCGAGAATGTATAGACATACACAGTAACTCTAAAACTAGTCTTTCAGAGCACCAAATCATGAACACCTTTAGTAGAGCATAGTTAACACCATTATAATCCTTCTTCCAAATCCACAAAATGTAAAACAAACTACCATAGGATTGAAAAGTAGATACATTTCTCTGATTCCATAAAAAAAAACTCTACTAGACCAGTTCAAAAACTAGTGAACACAACTTTCATTCTTCATCAGCCTAGAAGCTATAAACTAGGATATATCATCGAAGGATTCCCATAAACAATACTTCAGATCTAAACAAGCATAGGATTAACACAAAATAAATGCAAAGCACATATCAGAGCACATTGTGAAAACACACTCAATTCTGACATCTCTATTTATAAATTTTCTCAATAGCACTTGGTAAATCATCATATTAACACACCTACAACATCATAAAGATAGCTCCATGTACTCACAACATCTCAATAGTATCTCAACTATACATGCACCACCTATAATCACTTGTTTCCTTTCTCTGCAACAACCTATACTATGTTGACATCAATGAAAAAATTAATGAAAACATCACCAAAATCATTCATACTTGCTATAATCTCCCCCTTTGTCATTGATGGTAGCACATTACACTCTCTAAACCCCCTTTTTCATTGATGTCAGCACATGACACTCTCTAAACCCCCTTTGACATCAATGGAAAATAACATAATTCTGATCAATCCCCCTTAGGAGTGCACTAACACATCTCATACTGCAACAATGATACTTCCTACTCCCCTTGAGGAGTAGATCCCAATCATCAGTCCAGACAAATGATGAATTTGTAGATCCACTAGATTGATGCACCTCTATGTGCACCTAGTTCAAAGAAGGAAGGGAAGTAACCCCTAACTTCTCCCTGAGATACTCAAAAGTATCCTTTGGAAGAGCCCTATTAAATATATCAACAATCTAATCCTTTGTAGGCACATATTCCAGCCTGACTTCATTCTCCAATACCTTCTCTCTGAAGAAATGATATCTGATAGATATATGCTTTGTCCTTGAATATATTACAAAAAAAATTGAAATATTTATTGCACTTGTATTATCATAGAAGATAAGGATGGGATCATCACATATCACTCCTATGTCCTTCAATGTTTGCTTCATCCATAATACTTGTGTGCAGCAACATGCTGCAACAATGTACTCAGCCTCTACAGTGGATAAAGTAACTGAATCTTGTTTCTTTCTTAGCCATGAAACCAACCTTCCTCCAAGAAAGAATGCACCATCACTTGTACTCTTCTAGTCATTCACACAACTAGCCTAATCTGCATTAGTGTAAGCACTCAAAGTGAAATCAGTATCCGTAGGATACCAAAAGTCATAATCTAGAGTCCGTTTTAGATATTTGAACATCCTTTTCACAGTTGTAACATGTGTTTCTTTAGGTTCTATTTGAAATATGGCAACCAAACATACTACATACATGATATCTGATCTAGTAGCAGTAAGATATATCAATCCACCAATCATAGATTTGTACAAGCTTTGATCAACTTTTGGATAATCATCATCCTTACTCAGTTTGCATCAAGTCACCATAGGGGTATTGACCAGTTTGGAGTCATCCATTCCAAACTTTTTCAACAACTCTTTAACATGCTTTGATTGTGAATTAATATTCCCTTATCAGTTTGATTCACTTGAGTTCCAAGAAAGAAATTCAACTCACCAATCGTGGATATATCAAACTCTTTTCGAATCTCTGCAAATTCCTTGCACATACCCTCATTTCCTCCAAAGGTAATATGATCAGCATGCACAACCACTATCAAAAGTTTGTTTCCTTCAACCTTGAAATAATGATTATTATCTACGAAGCCTTTGTTGAACCTTTGTTGTGTCAAATACATGTTCAACCTTGCATGCCATGCTTTGGGAGCCTGTTTTCCATACAATTCCCTTTTCAACTTATAGACCATATCTAGTTGATCAGATGATTGAAATCCCTCTGGTTGTTCCATGTAGACCTCTTCTTCATATTTTCTATTCAAGAATGCAAACTTAATATCCATCTAGTATACTTTAAAATATTTGTGAGAAAAAAATGCCAAAAACATCTGAATAGCCTCCATTCTTTCCACAGGGAAAATTTCTCCTCAAAGTCTATTCCTTCAACCTGTGAATAAACTTTGCATACAAGCCTTGCTTTGTTTCTTACTACTTCACCATTCTCATTTATCTTATTCCTGAATACCCACTTTGTAACAATTACATTCTTGTTTACCTATCTAGGAACCAATTCCCATGTCTGATTTTTCTCTATCTGTTGTAACTCCTCTTTCATTTCTCTAACCCAATTCTCATCTTTGCATGCTTCACACACTGTCTTAGGTTATATCTTGGAAATTAAACACAAATTTACCTTAGGTGCTACCACTTTTCTTCTTGTCTTTACACCTTCACTTTTGTCTGCAATTATTTTCTCTTTAGGATGATTTTTTTGTACATATTTTGGAGTCTTAGGAGCAGTTTCCTAAGCTTCTTCTTCAATCTATTCTTCTTCTTCCTTATTCTCTTATTTTACTTGTCCAAAGATAGGTTCATCTGGTTCAACTTCACTTATTTCAACTGATTTTTACATATCTTCATCAACTTTTACATTTGCATTTTCAACAATTTTTCTCAATATTTTATTAAAGCATCCATAAGCTTTTCTATTTGTTGAATAACTAACGAAAATACCTTCATCGCATCTAGCATCAAACTTTCCTAGGCACTCATCATCTCTTTTAATATAAAATTTTCTTCCAAACACCTTAAAGTACTTAAAAGTAGGAATTTTTCTAGTCCACAATTCATAAGGGGTCTTTGTGTTGTTACCTTTGATTTGAAATTTGTTAAGAATATAAAAAATAGTGTGAATTGCTTCTCTCTAGTATACATTAGGTACATTTTCCTCTTTCATCATAGTCCTTGTAGCTTCTTGAACTATCTTGTTCTTTATCTCAATAACACCATTTTGCTGAGGATTTCTAGGAGAAAAAAAATGCCTCTTTATATTATGCTCTACACAAAACATATTAAACTCACTGGAGGTGAATTCTCCACCTTTGTCATACCTTAAACATTTTTTTTTTTGGTTCACTTCATTCTCTACAATAGCCTTGAACACTTTGAAAATATTCAGAGCTTGAAATTTCTCCCTAAGAAAAGTAACCCATGTCATTCTAGAATAATCATTAATTAGAAGAATAAAATACATGCCATCATTAAGACTGCCTATTCTTGTAGAACCACAAAGGTTTGTATGAATCAATTCCAACATACTAGTAGTTCATTATTCTTTTCCTTTAAAGCTACATCTTATTTTTTTTTCCAATTGAATTTTTTTTCAAACAATATTGGTAGGCTTTGTGATTTTCAGTAGATCCCTGACAACTTCTCTTCAACTAATCATGATCAGATTGACAAAGTTTACATGTCCCATCCCCCAGTGCCATAGCCAACTTTCATTAACTTAAGACACAAAAAAACTGACCATCAACACCTTTAAGTTGATAAATGTTTCCATATGTTCTTCCTATAGCTACCACAGTTCTAGAACCTTTTTTGATCTCAAAAGTATTATCTTGAAAAAAAAGCTTAAATCCTTTGCTACACATTTTTCCAACACTCAAGAGATTATGCCTTAATCCCTTAACATAGTAGACATCATCAGTACTATGTTTTCCATAAAAACTAATTGTTCCTTTTCCAAAAATATTTGCACTTGAATCATCTCCAAAAATGACTAATCCTCCATCATACTTTTCAAGTTTAGTAAACTTACTTCTATCTCTGATTATGTGATTTGAGCAGCCACTCTGAATTACCTAATTATCTTCATCTTGTCTAGCATGAAAGGAAGTAGCTAGACTACCTTCCATCTCTTCATTATTGTTTTCTGGACCACATTCCCTTGCACATCTTCCACAGTTAGCATACACTAATTTATTCTCTAAAGCTAGAAACAATCACTCATCATTATCATCCTCAAAATTAGATTCGGCAACATAAATTCTAGCATCTTTTCTAACATAATACAATTTCTTGAACTTGTTGTCCTTTTTGTCTTTATTGTCTATGCTATTCTTGTATATGGATCTATTAGGACATCTTGAAGCATAGTGACAATTATTTCCATAGTTGAAACAATTAAAAGGTAGCATACCTTTGTACTTGTACCTTTCTTCAACTTCCTTGTAAAATTTTCTTCCAACTCCTCTAAACTATCACCATCAAAATCATCTTCTGTCTTTGTAGCTTTGAAGTATGATTCTATTTTATTCTTTTCTTTTCCATATTTCATCATTTCAAATGCGGTCAACGTTCCAAATAGTTGTTCTTTATTGAATTTCTTTGGATCATAAACCTCCTCAATAGCTGATACTTTATCACTATAACTCTCCTAAATGGTCATTAGAATCTTCTCCATTACATCATCATCTATAAAAGTACCACCTTGATTTTTAACTTCATTTACTACAATTTCAACATTGTGAAAATAGCTTGCAATGTATTCACCTTCTTCCATTTTCAAGTTCTCATATTTGTGCTTAGCTGTTAACTTCTTTGAAAATTTAACTCTATCATTTCCTTCATGAATATCATTCAAATTTTCCCAAACTTCATAAGTAGTTCCCAATGAAAAAACTTTAATTAGTTCAGTCTTAGATAAAGCACTATATATTGCATACCTTGCTTTTTCAGTTTCTTCAAAGGAAGAAATCTCATCTACAGAGGAAGGACCACTTGATGGCTCAACATATTTTTTCTCAATAGCTTTCCAAGTCTTATAACAATCATATATTAGGTACCCTCTCATTTTCACTTTCCAGAAACTATAATCAGATCCATCAAACACAAGGATTTTCAATTTGTGTGTCATGGGATCTACCTCAAACAGTTAAGCTCTTCTCTGAGGAACTAAAGCTTTGATACCATTTTTTGAAATGCACAAGACAACTAAGATGGGGGGTGAATCAGTTGTCACCAATCACACTCACAAATCTCAAATAATTATTAACTCCACATCCACTTTAATTTGTTATTAAGTATGAGCATGAAGTGCAAAAAACATAAAGCAATATCAACACAAGAAACACTAGATTTACATGGAAAACCCAATAAGGAAAAAACCACATTGAGGATTAACTCACAATACAAGAGTAATTATAAAATCGTTTACAAGAGGCTCATTGCCAAGATATGACTCACTATCCAGGTTGGACTCACTATCCAACAAGGAGGCTCACTACCTACAGATACAGAAAGAATGAAAATAATAATGTTACATAGAGAACACTATCTCAATGTAACAAAAGACCCACAACAACAACTTGTGCACATCTATAGCCTTGATCAGAGAATTGTAGATGCCATCAACTCATTGCCTTCTAGATTCAAACACATTAAAGCTCTCACTACCTCAATTCAATTTCATACAATCCTTTCTTCTTAAACTTGTGGTTTATAAACCTCAACATCTTTCCTTGCATTTATACCATCTTCAACCTTAGAAGCATTCTCCAAGGTTGGCTACACACACTTCATTTAAAAATTCAAATTAGGTTAGCAAATCAACATTCTCGTGGTGGAAGAGAATGAAAGCGGAAAAGACTGGCACTTAACCAAGACCCAAAACAACATATTGGATCAATCACACACTTCCTCAATTGATACTTATCCTTTCCATTATGTGTAAACACTTGGTTGGCCAAACCTAAAGAAAACATTAATGAACTTTGAAGTACACACTTCCACAATGAGAAGATAACATGAAAATGACATAACATGCTTCACCATACATTGGAACACCTCTTAGATTCCTTTAGACTCATCTGCAGCTACTGCAACAACCTTCATACATAGAACACTTTCCATCAGTCCATTTGGATTGTACAGACATACATAGTAACTCTAAAACTAGTCTTTCAGAACACAAAATGACAAATGCCTTTGGTAGAGCACAAATAACACCATTAAAAGCCTTCTTCTAGATCTACAAGAGTTGAAAAAAACTAGTAGTAGACTGCAGAGCAGATACATTTCTCCCAGTCCACAAACAAACAACTTTTCTAGACCAATTCACAAACTAGTGAACACAACTTCCATTCTTCATTAGCCCCGAAGCTATAAACCAGGATATATCACCCAAGGATGCCCATAAAAAACACTTCAAATCCGAACAAACATAGGATCAAAACAAAAGGAATGTAGAACACATACCAGAGCACATTCTGAACACACACTCAATTTTGGATTCTCTATTTATTAATTTTCTCAAAATCACTTGGTAACTCATCATATCAACACACCTACAACATCATAAAGATGGCTCCTTGTACTCACAACATCTCAACAGTATCTCAACTATACATGCACCACCTACAATCACTTGTTTCATTTCTCTGCAACAACCTATATTGTGTTGACATCAATGACAACATTCATGACAACACCACCAAACTCATTCATACTTGCAACAATTAGTAAATTGGGAGTAGGATTTAGATTAAGGAATTATTTTGTTATTGTAATTCCTTCAATGAAATGGTTAACAATCTTGATCTAGTTAAAGAATGGAAAGCCATAAGTTGGTAACTTTATCTCACATGAGTGTTCAATATAGAGCACCAAGTTTTGAATCTCATAAATAAACTACAAGAAAATTAAATGCTATTAAGACGAGTAATATAGAAGAAATTGATAAGAAGAGTGGAAGACAATTACTAGTTCAAGATAGTTATGTTGATTATGTGTGAGAAGAAAGTGTTGTATTTTGTAAGAAATAATAAATATTAAAATATAATGTTGATGCATTCAATGTATTCAATTTATTAATAAAGAAATCATATCAAAAAGCATGTACCTAAATATAAAAAAATGCTAGAAAATATAAAGAGTTACAATACTTTATTTTAACTTTATATGGAAAATTGATAGGATAAAGTTGTTACAAAATAAATTAGTAGAGACAAAGAGAAGATCCAAATAAAATTTGTGAATAGTAAATTATCACTAAAATTTGGATGGAAAGTTGTAGGATAGAGGCAGGGGTTCCCTAGTCTAAAAATATAGGATTTGAAAATGTTAAAATCTAAATAAATGTGCCAGCATGTTTAGATCTCAAATTGTGAACATTCAACTCTTAAACCTGATAGAACTCAAAAAATTGAGGATGCCCTAATTTCTTTTATGAGGGGAAGATAAATTTGTGAGTTTAGGATTATTAATACATTCAAAGGAGAGAATAGGTTCAATTCACTTGACATGTAAGTATTCCTAGAAGGAAAAATATGATAAAAAATGTAACCAATTTAATATATTATTGAAATGCTAGAATAATGTTTTAATTTTATGCTTTGTACAAAGAACAATGAATGAAAATTCTCTACATTTTCAAAATTTAAACATAATATGAGAAACAAAATATTGAAATGGTCTAATACTTGAGAAATTTTTAGAATATATACTATGTAAATAAGAAAAATTGCAAGTGTACGAGACATCAAGCTCACCAAATTTTGAGATGGTGAAATAGGATCAAAGGCGAAGACTTAAACTAAATCAATCATTCCACCATCAACATTGGGGGACATAAAAAGTAACCAAGAGAACTAATTTCATTCTTATCCTATAGGGAAGGCCAAATAGTTGGTCAAGGTTTTGGTCCCCTTTTTGGTTTTTGGTTAAATTGAGATTTGAAAATGTTGTAAACTAGGTGGATTAATACTATAGAAATGAACTATTACATAATTTTGAATATTCCTAGCAGCATGAAAGAAATGGAAATTAGAACTTGAAACTAAAAATAGAGAGGAACTTTACATGTGAATTTGGTTCAAAATTGGTAGGATAGGGAGATGGGTGCTCTAGTATAGAAATATTGGTTTCTAAGGTTTCAAAACCTATATAGATATATAAGAGTTTGAGGGTATTTGATAGTTGAGATCAGATTCTAAACTATAAAATTTTGTGAGAAATTGTCTTGCCCTAATTTTATGACCAAATGTTATTGAATACTTGTCTAATGGTTTTTAGACCTTTATATCTCCAATCCACTTGAATCAACTATATATCTATAACAACCATGAAAGAAAAGGAGAGAAGGGTTATATAATATATAATCTTACATTACTCAAACCCCATTTTGGTGTTTCAACCTCCATAGAAAACTATGATGATGATGATTATATAAATAATATTCTCTAGGGAGAGTAAAGGAAGATCAAGAACTTGAAGAAAATCAAGCAGAAAATGACATTGTGGAAATGGAGGAATAAGTGGGTTTTTCTTTGTAAAGGGTTGATGAAGGGAAATAGATGTATATACATGTAGTATCTTTAGGATAAGGATTTTTTTGTTGTGTTTAGTTGTTTTCTTTTTGACATAAATGGGTTAATGTCTACAAGTAGCGAAAGCATAGAAAATCTAAGGGGAATTTTGTAATCTGATTTGTAGTAAGCTACTATGATATAGTCTAGTTTTCCAAGAACCATAACAACTATTTTGTAACCTCCTTATTAGATATTAATATATATCAGCTATTCACCATTTTCCAAAAAAAAAGGAAAATGGATAAAAATGAATGATAAATAGTATACTTGCACCTTACCACTTAGATGTGCATTCCTCGTTGGACTAGAGTAACTTTTCCAATCATATACATGCAGAAATTAGACGATGCTTGGAGATCCCACAATTGTTAGTTCTCATAATAACAAGTAAACATAACCATGAAAATATTACTATGCAAGAACATGAATTTGTTGATTTTTTGAGAACATGTAATTGACATGAAATAGTATTATAAATATTCTATTTATTTCTATCTTCAAATTGTATTAATTTCCTTTAGGATGCTCAAAGGATATTAAAATTTCCTAGGAAGATTGGGATGTTCAAATGGAGGGAAAGACTTATATTTATATGACTTTGAACATATTTTACATTAACCATTGTGATAATCTGAAAAATGATTTTGGATTCATAGATATATTGAGAACAACAATAAAACATGAGACTTAGGGCTTGATTAGGTAGGATAGGGGCATGGGCTCCCTATTCCATCCCTATTTATCTTCCTAAATATTTTTCCAATAAATATTGAATTCAATTTCGCACACTCCATTCAATTTCCCATAAATGATAATAAAATAGATAATTATGCATTACACTTAGGAGGGAGCCAAACATTGTGTGAAATTGTCAAGGCTAAAATTTTATGATGCAACATTTACATAATGTGATCTCACTATAGCACAAATTCATTATAAGACACTCACATTATCACCTATCTTGGAAACTAATAAACTTTAGGGTTTTATTTTTGGAGGAATCCAACCTTAACTTTCATTTCAAATTATATGTTTTATTTGAAATACACACACACACACACACACACACACATATATATATATATGTATATATACATATATATATACATACATATATATATATATGTATGTATTTATATATATATACATACATATATATATATATATATATATATATTGTTGAACAAGACAACTAAGAGGGGGTGGATCAGTTGTCATAGATTTAAACCTTAATTCATTCATCGGAACTAATCCTTAACACTATTTAAATGATTAAAAATTAAATACTAGTGTAGAAACTAAAAACAATCACACAAACACAATAACACCAGATTTACATTGTAAACCCAATAAGGGAAAAACCACAGTGAGGATTAACTCACACTATAGATAATATCAAAACTGATTACAAGAGGCTCACTATGGGAGAAAAAAGGCTCGCTACCAAAACAAGGACTCACTATCTAGATTAGGAGTCACTGTCCAACAGTGCTAACAACCTAGAGGGATCACTGCACAAAGATACAAAGAAGATAGAAGAGATACATTACAGAGAAGATAATCTCAATGCAATAGATAAATCCACTCTCAACCACTTCTAGTCATGCATGAATGATAGAGTACACCTTCTGATCACTGCATCTAGAGACTCAACATTTAGGCTTCATACTAATCTGCCACACTTGCATCACACAAACTCACTAGTTCACGTTATTCTTGCATCTATCTACTCTATTTCTTTGCACTAATATCTCTTCCTCTTCTATGCTTTATTTCACCACTAACTCATCATGTATTTATAATATCTTCAACTTTGAAACATATCCAGAGTTGGCCATCCAAATTGAAATTTAAATTAGGTCAGACCCAATACATCCTAGGGTGGAATTCGAATGAGGGTGACCCAAACACATGCTTCATAATGACCCAAATTGATCCAACATGCTTCATCAACTCCAAAGGTAGTGTTCAACACTGTAAGATCGGCCAAACTAGTGTAAAACACATAGAACAATTAAGCAAGAACCTTCCAAATACCAAAATTATATTCAATACAATAAAAGAAACTCAACTTTAGAACCACAATTCATAAGACCTTAACAAAGAGAAATTCAGACTAACAACATTTCTCCTAGACCTCAACCAGAAACATAAAAGACCATAGTTCACAACTGGTGAACATAACTCGAACTATACAATGAATCAACGACCAAAACTCTAAATATAGCAGCTTCCGACAACCATGATCAACATATTGAACACTGAAACATAGGAGCAAATCTTGAAGAAAAACCAAGAGCAACCATTCAACACCTGCAGTCTTTCTTCAATACAATTTTCTCAATATTCTTGACATATACATTCAATAATCATGCAACGATGACACTAATGACAACAACAATCAGTTGATAACCAATTGACCAATTCACATCAACTACAACACCTTAATTTTTTCCATTCTTGCAAAAATCTCCACCTTTGTCATTGATGGAAACACATGATATTAAAAACCATCAAAGACACCATACTAGCTCTGAATACACTTCTCAATATTTTTCTTTTTGTTTGTCCCCGTTAGTAGATAGTCTGTTATATTCTTCCTCTCTTTTTCACATGCTTCCTCTCCCCCTTTGACATCAATGAAAAAGGAAAAATATATTTTACATTAATTTCCCCTTTGACATTAAAAACAAAATACTCTTAATGACAACACCTAACACTACCTGCTCCCCCTAAGAAGTAGCCACCAAAATATCATTCTAGAAGAAAAATAGATCCATAGATCCACCAAAATGATGCATCTCCATATGCATATAGTTCAAGAAAGGAGTGGCAATGACCCTTAACTTCTCCTAGAGATACTTAAAAGTATCTTTAGGAAGAGCCTTCCTAAATATATTAGCAACGTGATCCTTTGTTAGAACATATTCAAGTTTTACTTCCTTCTCCATGACCTTCTCTCTCAAGAAATGATACCTGATGGAGATATGCTTCATCCTTGAGTGCATCACAAGATTCTTTAAAATGTTAATTACACTTGTATTATCACAAAAAAAACAAATAGGTTCATCATTAACCACTATGATATCTTTCAATGTTTGCTTGTTCCATAGAACTTGTTATTGTAGTAGAAAAAGTATCAATTTTGCTTTTCCCTTGCTTATTTGGGCCCTCCTTGTGAACTATGCTTTATGGTACCTTGATTTAGTGTTGTAATGTGTTTGACACATTCACATTAGGTCTTGGGCCCTTGTGAACTAATGAACATAAATGGTACCTTGCTAAAGTGTTGTGAAGTGTTGTAACTCACTTTCAAACTTTGTGAAGTTCGGTAACTCACTTTCACATTTTTCTAAGATTTTATTAAATAATTACGCCTAATTAAAAAAAATTAACCTTAATCCTACCTTATTTAAAGCGTTGTAAAGTTTTGTAACACAATTTCACACTTTTCTAGGGTTTTCATTAATAATTGGGCTTTTTTATGCTTTATTTCGCTCTATTTTGCATCCACAAGCCTCATTTAATACATCTTTTCAAGCACAATCCTAACACAAATCATTACCCAATGATAATTCAGGTGTTTCAAGCTTAAATGGCCTAGATTTCATGATCTAAGATTCATTCAACACCTTGGTTGAATGAGTCTTAGCTAGATTTTTTTGGTCTTGATCTTGGTTTCACACATTTCTAAGCATTTTTAAAAATGGTCCCAAAAATTGTGCCTAGTGGGACTCATTCGCCACCTTGGGTGAATGAATCTCTTTTGGCTCAAAACAAAAATTAATTCAAATTCTTGGTAGGATTTTAGCCTCCTAGATCTAATTTTGACTTGTAGTGTTGTAATTTTGGGAATTATTGCATAATTCAATATAAGTACAAGGTTCTTTCTTTCATTTTAACCCCCAACCATTCAAGTATTCATCCTTATAGCAATTTTGAGTTCACAAGTGTATTTAAGTGTTTTCAAGAGCATTTAAGAGCAAATTATCAAGCATTTTAGATTAGCATTCAAGCATCAATCATCATGTCAAGTAATTCATGCATCATATTTTTTTTGGAGCTACCAATTGTGATGTAGGGTTTTGGGAATCAAGCAAGCATTCCATTCAAGATCTATCCCATTCAAGCTAGAGTCAAGATCTACATCCATTGGAGCCATTGCATACATGTTTACAACATATTATTGATAGGGTTTAGTGAATTGCAGCATCATATTTTGTTCATTCATCATTCTCCATTACTATTTCATTCTATTTCAAGGATTGATTTCCAAAATATGATTTGACCAAGGTACACCCCTATCCACTAACCAAGCAACATTTTCCCTCTTATTTGTATATCATTTGTAGTTCAAGGATGAAGATTTCCTAAGGAGCAAGATTGGAAAAAAGTTGTCAAAACAATCAAAGTTGTCAAAGTTTTCACCAAGTCTTGGAGAACATTGCAAAACACCTATAGGTTATAAATCAGGGTTTCAAATCTAGAAATCAATCAGGAAGGATAGAGTAGAAAGAGAAGAGAAGGATCAAACTTTGAAGCTTCAGAAAAATCTAACTAGAATGATTCACCAATTCTGGAAAATGAGTCCCAATTCCAGTCAAAATTCAAATTTTGTAGATTTGGATACCCTTTTGGCATATTCATGTTCCCGCACAAAAACCTAGAATCTAGATTGATTCATCTCGCTTGGTTAATTAGTTCCACTCAGTATTAAAGGAAAACTTTCTAGTGTTTCAAAACTCCATCCAGCCATTTCCAAATTTCCAAGTGCACACATTTTGTTTCATTTGCATTTCTAGGTCATTTTGTTGATCATTACATAGAATTAGGGTTTAGTGTTTCATCTTACATTTTATTTTTCTTTCCAAGTTCTTACTTGGTGGTGAACCCCTCATTAGATTACATTTAGCCCCTAGGACCACCCTATTGAAAAATGTCCTCCTTTGCATTGAGATCTCTAGGGTTACCCTTGAATATTGTAGGTGTGAAGTGGGTATGCTTTATGTCCTAAAACCATATGATAGCATTCAAACCCCATTTTCCCATACAAAAATTGTGTACAACAAGATGCAACAACAATATACTCAGATTTAGTAGTAGATAAGGAGACTGAATCTTTCCTTTTACTCAACCATGCCACCAATCTACAAACAAGAAAGAATGCACCACCACTTGTACTCTTTCTATCATCTACATATCCAACCCAATCTGCATTTGTATAGACACTTAGAGTAAAGTCAGTATCTCTAGGATACCATAATCCATAATCCAAAGTTCCACTCAAATATCTGAATATTCTCTTAACAATAGCAACACGTGTTTCCTTAGGATCTCAAAATCTGGCCACAAGACAAACAACATGCATAATATATGCTCTAGTAGCAATCAAGTACAATAGTCCATGAATCATAGATCTATACTTGATTCGATCATCCTTAGGTGAATTATCATCTTTACCCAATTTGTAACCAGTCACCATAGGGGTACATAATGGTTTGGAACCATCCAACACAAACTTCTTCAACATCTCTCTCAGATACTTAGACTGTGAAATAAAAATTCATTTTCCTTTTAGATTAATCTATATACCAAGAAAGAAATTCATCTCTCCAAACATAGACATTTTGAATTCTTTCTACATCTCATTAATAAACAGTTTGCACATGTTTTCATTTCCTCCAAAAAAAATGTCATCAATATATACAACTACAATCAAGGTTTTGTCATTTTGAATCTTAAAATAGAGATTCCTATTTGTTGTAACTTTTTTGAAACCTTTCTAAATCAAATGCTTGTCTAACCTCACATACCAAGCTCAAGGAGCTTGTTTCAATCCATACAAGGCTTTCTTCAGTCTGCACACCATATCCAGTTGATCTAACAACTAAAATCCTTCTAGTTGTTCCATGTAGACCTCTTCTTCTAGCTCACCATTCAAAAATGTTGACTCGACATGCATTTGATAGACCTTGAACTCTTTATTAGTAGAGAATGCTAAGAACATCCTTATAGATTCCATTATTGCTACCGAAGCAAAAGTTTCCTAAAACTCTACGCCTTCTACTTGCGAGTAACCTTTAAACACAAGCCTTGCTTTGTTTCTAACCACTTCTCCATTCTCATTCAACTTATTTATGAATACCTACTTTGATCCAATAATGTTATTATCTATCAGTCATTGTACCAATTCCCAAGTTTGATTCTTCTCAATTTGTATAAGTTCTTATTTCATGGCTTCCATCCCATTTTCATCTTTACATGCTTCACTTACAGTATTTGCTTCAATCTCAAAAAATAAACATATATTTACTTCAACAACTCTGCTTCTACTCAATACTCCTCTAGTTTTATCTCCAATAATCTTAGTTACTGAATGATTCTTCTGCACAATCTAGGCATCTTAGGTTACATCGCCAAAGCTTCTTCTTCTCTTTCATTTTGTTCATTCAATTTTTCTTGCTCATCCTTTTCCTATTCTTCCACAATCTCTTCTATTCTTACACAATTGGGTTTATAAGATACATATCCATCAATATTAATTGAATTCTTCATTGTCTCATCAACCTTCACAATTGCACTTTCTACAAGGTTTCTCAATTTTTTTATTGAAACATCTATATGCTTTTCTTTTAGTAGAATATCAAAGAAAAATCCCTTCATCACTTCTTGCACCAAACTTACCTAAATTTTTTTCATCTCTTTTGATATAATATTTTCTTCTGAATACCTTGAAATACTTAACACTAGGAGTTCTTCCATACCATAGCTCATAGGAGGTATTTGTACTATTTTCTCTTTATTGAACGTAAATAGTAGTATGGATAGCTTATCTCCAATAAACTTCTGTTAAATCTGGCTCAGTAATCATTGATCTAGTAGCATCTTGAGTTGTTCTATTTTTCATTTCAACAACTCCATTCTATTGAGGATTTCTCAGAGAAAATAATTGTATCTTTATTCCTTGCACTTCACAAAAAATACTAAACTCATGGGAGGTAAATTATCCACCTCTATCAGACCTTAAAAATTTTATCCTCAAATTCACTTCATTCTCATCCATAGCTTTCAAAGTCTTGAATCTATCTAATGCATCTTCTTTCTCTCTAAGAAATGTAACCCATGTATATCTAGAATAATCATCTCCAAACATAACTAAGCCTCCATCATATTTTTCAAGTTTATAAAAATTACTCTTATCACCAGTCTATGGTGATGTGGACAACCATTGTCAACTACCTATAGTTCTTTTCTTTTTTAGCAAGTGGGGCAGAGATAACAATACCTTCATTTTTCTCCTTCTTCAGAGGGCTTTCCTTCACCTATTTTTCATAATTAGCAAAAGTAGGTTCATCCTTTATAGCCAAGAACAATCTTTCATGAATCGGGATCTTCATAATCAGAATCCTCATCAGATATACTAGCATTCTCATTCACTTAATATGCTATGTTGATCTTCTCTCCTTTCTTTTCTTTCTCATATATTTGATTATTCCTCTTAGCTCTTTCCAGACACATTGCAACATAATGACCTATTTCTCCATGACTAAAGCATTTAAAGGATATTTTACCTTCATAGTTATCGGAGCCTTTCCTCATTCTTCTCACAATGTTAGCTTCTATTTCATCAAAAAATTATTCATGCATATCTTTAACTTTTTGAAGCCTTAAAAGTAGTTTTTGATTTGCATCCATTCCTCAAATTCAACTTCCTCATCTCATAAGATGTCAAAAATCCCAACAAAAAATATTTAGTGTAGGTCTTATAATCTATACTCTATTCAATAGCACACACCTTCTCACAATAAGCATCGGGGAAAGTTCTAAGAATCTTCTTTACAATCCTAGTTTCATCTATAGTAGCACCAAGTCCTTGCATTTTGACCAATATCTCATCCAATCTTTGTATATAATATTTTACATTGTTATCTTTAGACATGTGTAGAAGCTCAAACTACATCTCTAAATTCTACAATTTTTCCTCTTTAACTCTTTCATCACCTCATGCACCCTTTCCAAAGAATCCCAGACCTCCCTAGCAGTGTTCAAATTTTGAACCTTAATCAACTTAGAATGTGTCAGATTGTTCTTATAAATGTACTTTTCCTTATTGTTTGCTTCATGTGATTTGATCTCATCAACAATACCTGGACCATTAGCAGGAGGAGTATAATGATTCTTGTAATCATTCTTCACATCATATCTACAAAACTCCAGAGATTATTCCATCGATATTTTCCAGATAGCATAATTAGTTCCATAGAATCTTGAATAATCATAAGTCATTTTGCTTACCATCCCAAACCTTCCTCAAGCAGTTAAGCTCTTCACCAATGAATCAAGATCTAATACCAATTCTTGAACAAGAAAACTAAGAGGGTGGTGTGTGAATCAATTGTCACATATTCAAACCTTAATTCATTCACCGAAACTAATCCTTAACACTACTTAAATGATTAAACATTAAATACTAGTGCAAATATTGAAAACCATCATACAAACACAATAACACTATATTTAAATGGAAAACCCAATAAGGGAAAACCTTCTATGAGGATTAACTCACACTATAGATAATATCAAAACTAATTACATGAGGCTCACTACCTGAGAAGCAAGGCTCACTGCTAAAACAAGGACACACTATCCAGTAGGGCTAGCAACCCAGAGGGATCACTACCAAAAAGATACAAAAAAGATATAAGAGATACATTACAGAGAGAATACAATCTCAACACAACATAAAAATCAACCATAATTTTCTCAACCACTTTCATACATTCATGAATGATAGAGTACACCTTCTACTCACTACATCTGAAAAATCAACATTTAGGCTTCACACTGATCTGCCACACTCACATCACACACACTCACTAATTTGCATCAATATTGCACCTATCTTCTCTATTTGTTTGTACTTATCTCTCATCCTCTTTTTATGCTTTATGTCACCACTAACTCATCATGTATTTATACCATCTTCAACTTTGAAACATATCCAAAGTCGGCCATCCAAATTCAAATTCAAATTAGGTTGGTGCAAAAACATCCTAGGGTGGAATTAGAATGAGGGAAACCGAAACACATGCTTCATAAGGACCCAAATGGATTCAAAACACTTAATAAACTTTGAAGGTAGTGTTCAACATAGGGTTAGCCAAACCAATATAAAACACATAGAAGAATTAAGTACAAACCTTCTAGATAACAAAATTATCTTCAATACGATAAAAAAAACTCAACTTTAGATCCAAAAGTCATAATACTTTAACAAAGAGAAATCTAGACCAATAAAATTTAGATCTTGTACCTTAACCAAAAATATAGAAAACCAAAGTTCACAACTAGTGAACATAACTCACACTGTACAACGAATCAACAACCAAAAATCTTGATATAGCATCTTCCAACAAGCATGATCAACATATTTGAACCACACAAACATACGAGCAAATCCTAAAGAAAAACCCATAGCAACCATTGAACACCTGTAATCTTTCTTCAATATAAATTTCTCAATATCCTTGACATATATATCCAATAATCCTTCAACCATGATACTAATCACGAAAACAATCAATTGATAACCAATTGACCAGTTGAAGTCAATGACAACACCTTCATTCTTTCAATTCTTGTAGCATATATATGTATATATATATATTGAAATGGTGAATAATAGGCTTTTATTAAAATGAATTGATAACAAAGGGGGCACGATGCACCTGATTTTCTAATTTCATTAAAAATATGTGTTACAAAGTGGAAATGATAAACATTAATCAAATCTGACACAACTAATGTAGTCAAAAGGAAGATCTAGAAAGGCTAAAATACTATGTACCTATCACCAAAGATACCTTTTTGGACCTCACTAATGACTCATTCACCCTATGGAAAATGGGTCTTGGCTACAACTCCTAAAATTCAGTTTTTAGGTTCTTTTCTTTTATATTTTCACTCCCATATTATATTTCTCACTGTCATAAAGATAGAAATAAAACCTATAGCTCATTTTCCATCATTTGAAATATTTTCTTGCAACTTTGACAACTTTACAACTTTCATCAATTTTTCTTTTTAATTGATCTTTAACCTAAAATTTGCAATCACACATCAAAGAGAGAAAACTGTTGTTTGTTATGGAATATTTATTTTTCTTGGTCAAACCTCATTTTGGTAATTAAACCTTATGATGAAAGAAAACATGAAATAAGTAATGATGAATGAAAAAATTAATGTCACAACTCACCACCCCCTATTTCAACCTTGGATAAATCTGCAAACTAGGATGAAGCGGCCTCAATGAATTTGGATCTTGATAATGGAACTTGATTTGAAATAATGCCTTTGAATATGCTTGATTAATATTCAACACTACATCAACACATTAGCTCAAACAACATGCATGGTGCAATACATACTTGACATGAAAATGAAATCTTGATTGCTGCAATATTCTTCTATAAATCTACCCTTGAATGCCTTAGAAAATTCTCTTAGTTCTCTTGATAATTCTCACTTGAATTCTCTTAAGACAAATTAATTTTCTAGGTGAAATATAATGAAATGACCTCTTATTAAACATATCTTACCATTACTTCCCAAAATTCAAATATCACAAGCTGAAATTGAATTATAGATTTGAAATCATTAAAATACCACCAAAAACATATCCAAAAGAGGGTTCCTAGGTCTAAGTGAGGACCCATCTTCCACAAGGTGAATGGGTCGTAGGCCACTTACCTAGGAAACACATCATACAATGTGAAATGTTATGTAAACATAGGGTAATAAGACTAAGTGAGGATCCATTCACCCTATGGTGAATGGGTCCTAGGTCACCTACCTAGGACAAACATCTTCCAAGGTTGAGTTTTGTGCAATGGTATTTATGAATGTGGGGTTTTATCCCTCAGAATTCATAATTAATTAGGCTTCGATTTGAATTAAAGAGGAAAATTAAGGAAAATTAACCTCAATTAATTAATAAAGCCCTAGATTAGTGTGAAAGTGTAAAGGTAGACCTTACAACACCATAAAGAAGGCACAATTAAGTTCATTTTATTTCAAAGGGCCCTAAGCTTAATGTGAATATGAAAAAAATATCACAACACTAAGCCAAGGCATAATTAAGCTCATTTTATTATTAATAATTCCCAAATTAAGTGCGGAAAAAGGGATACTTTTTCTTATGCTACTTTTTCCCCCTACTTTAGTGAGAGTATGACCCATGTAAAAATCACACTAAAGTACACATTCAAGACACTTATGTATGCAATAATGACAAAGATGCATAGTCATACAACATCAAAGACTTGGAAGATCAAGCATAGATTTTCCAACATGATGTGGAACACATTGAAGCTACCAATTTGTACTCACTTCGAGGTTGTAGAAATTTAGGCTATCCTCTAGGTGAGTCTTCCAATAAAGTGGCTTAGTGAGAAAACCATGCCTCTATGTTGGCTTCTTAGTGTACAATGAGAAAGTCATGCCTTTGTGCTGACTCTCATCATACTGACCTTACCAAAGCTATCCTTCTAATTACTTCAATAAGGTGCCATAATGCTAGGAAAGGCTCCATAGGCAAGCAAGGTGTGTTATGCTAGGTAGCCTTGAATTTCAAGTTAATACTTCATAAGGTTAGAAAATTGTGTTATGAAAAAAATTATTAAAATTTATATATTTATATATATCTATGGCTTTTGTTCATGTAGATCTTGCTTCATTCATGTAAGGTCTTCTTCTTAGGGAACATCATGCCAAATCTATCCAAGATAAGACAAGTCAAGAGTAAAAGTTTCACAACTTAGGGAATGCAGTGTGTCACATCACCATTAAGAGGAAAGTTGTACGCTAAGAAATATCCAACTCTTGGAGGACATCAAACCCAATGACACCACCAAGGAAAGGAAACATCACAAGAAAAAATAAAATTGCACCATGAAACATGAAAAATGTCAAAATATATTATCGATGTATGCCCTAGTTTAAAGTGGTTACTAACACCATTTCTATGATAAATCACTTTAAAGTGTCCAATGTTTAATCCAAAGACATGAGATCTTCCTCGAAAAGTTCCTATGCCAAGTCATATGTTTCCAAAATGAAGCTACATCACAAAAAAGGAGGGATGGGTTTCCCCCAAAAATACATAAGGGATCTATGGATTCAGAGTTAGTATATCTTTGCAACAATGTTATTATAGAGCTTGGAAATGTCATCATTCTCCAAAAACTCATAGAACTGGAAGAATGACACAAAGAAAGTGAAAAAAAAAAGATAAATCATTTTGGGTCAATATGGAAGAGACCTAAATGTCTCCACGCTTTACATCATTTTCTAAAAGAAAATAAAAGACAAGCAAAAAAGGTAAAATGTTTATGACATATAGAAGAATGTAGATAGATATAGAGGAATGTAGAAAAAGAGAGAGAGATATACATGAAATGGAATAGTACGGGGGATCACACTATGCACATGCAATCACATAAAGAAACAAGAAGAATAAAACAATATAAAAGACTAGTGAGGAACATGCAATTCAACCTATAGCAGGTCATTTGCATCCCAATCTCAAGCAGTATATGGAGAAGGTGGAAAACTGGACAAAGGAGAAACTAAAAGTTCCAAACTAGGACACGCACCAAGTTTAACACTCTTATCATCATTTAAGTTCGTAGAAGAAGAGAACAATGAATTCAACCCATTATGCATGTTTTCATCCATCTTTGTAATGTCAATGTCATCATCTAAACTAATCACAACATGAGGTTGAATGACAATATCTCTGGAAAGTTCTTATTTGTGTTACGGCAAGGGTATAGAGTCATCATGCATTTCTTTAGGAAAGTTCAGATTTTTATTTTCTATGTTACTATTTTCTTCTTTAGTTTGTAACATATGAGAAATGGCACAATGTCTACACCCACACTCTCTACCATTTCAATTTTCTTTCAATCTATTGTCAATTTCTAATTGTGTAGGAGTGGGTTTGTCAACCATAGGTTTATTTTTGTCCCTTGGGAGAGGAACAAAAGGAGCCATAGGAGGTTTTTCAACCACTTTCTCTTTAGCTTTGTAAATTTGTTTGACTTTAGGAGGTATACCAACATTGTTTTGGTTGTGTCATGGTCTATTATAGGAAATTGTAGGAGGATTTAACATAGGTTGTTCTTGGATATTTGGAAGGATTTTTTGTTAAATCATTGGTTTATCAAGGATAGGTGGGTCAATCATGGGTTGAGACATATTTCTAAGGGATAATTCTTCTATGTACTTTGCCTTAAATTTTTCATATGCTTTGAAAAAGTAGTCTTCATGATGTCTAATAGGTTCAATAGGCTCATACCAAAATAAATCCAATGATAAGTTTCCATGGGAAGATACAAGATTAAAGCCACTACGGTGCATAGTAAAGATTCCATTACCAAATGGAAACTTCAAACATTTATGCACAACCAATGAGATAAAATTTCTAGAGTGAAGCCATGGATAGCCTAACATCACACGAAATTGGTCCAATGATGGGTTGATGGTAAATGTTGTTGGAAGAATGAGAAGGTTATCTATATGTTGTCATTGATGTCACCATGTTGGTAGCTTGGTCCAGTACTCTAAAACTGGTGCGTATAATTGAATTATCTTCTCTGGTGGTAGATCTGGTATTTTTGGTCCCTCTCTAGTATTCTAGTCTGCATTTCTCCATAGTTGAAATTTTTTGTTTGTGGTTTTGGGAAATTGCTTATGAATGTCAAAGGCATGTATGATCAGGTTATTTCGTGTTTCGGTGCTCGTACAACAAAGTGACATTATTTTGTTCATTGCATTGAAGTCTATTTTTGGCCAGCTTGTTAAGTTAATTTTGATATGGTATGAAAACTTATGTGCAATCTATTTCTTGGTCTGAGACGACATAATGTAATGTGCTAAAGGTTAAATTGATTTTTCAAAATATTTTATGATCTATTGGATTCGACAAGTTGATATATTTTATAAATGAGAATTGCATCTAATTAGGTTGACCTAATTGATGCTTAAGATGAAGATCATGTATATATATTGGACAGTTTTTGAAGAGATATAGTGAGTAGTAGAGAAGAGATAGAAGAAATGGTGAGCGAGTAATGAATGTGAAGGGGTGATTAGAAATGCAACAGTTGATGTGAAAATGAGCAAAGAATGAAGGGTGTAAAGTCTGAATACTGAGCATCTACAGTACTGTATCAACACATGATAGATGCATCTTTCTAGTTCATTATTGCCTGTAAGGCCTTATTTTGTTCTATAAATTCTTGTGTAGACAGTGAGCCTCCCTATTGGACAGTGAGTCTCCCTATTGGACAGTGAGTCTTTTTGTAGGTAGTGAGCCTTTTTACTTGGATAGTGAGTCCTTTTTGATAGTGAGCCTCTTTTGAAAATACTATATAGTGTGAGTTAACCCTCACCGTGGTTTTTCCCTTATTTGGTTTTCCACATAAAAAACTAGTATTCATTGTGTTGATTTACTTTATATTATTTATGTTTCATGCTCATATTTAATAACATGTTAGTGTGGTTGAAGAATTGATAAGTGATAAATTTTTGAGTTTGAATTTGTGTGACAACTGATTCACGCCCCCCTCTCAGTTGTCCTACACCTGTTTAACAATTGGTATCAGAGCTTTTGGTTCCTTGGTGAAGATCTTAACTACTTGAGGAGGATCCTAAAGGTTGGTTGAATGGATGATAAAGGAGATCTCTAGACTACTCTTGAAGATCTTGATAAAGTGGAAAAAGAAAACAAAGATTTGAAAGAGAATCTTGATGAAGCAAATGAATGTGTTCAAAAACTAAAGGAAAGGTTGAAGAAATTCAAGGAAAGACACAGAGAAGTAAGTGAACAATTGAAACAAGAGATAATTGGACTGAAAGTGACAATAGAAGAGAAGAAGAGGATTGAAGAATGTTTGAATATGATGGTGTAGAACAAGTCTGATGAATGTTCTAGCCTCAAGCAGGAGATAGTAAAATTAAGAGTGGAACTAGAGAAGGCTAAACTCTATGAAAATATTTGCAGATCTAGCTCTAGTAAACTTGAAGAATTGCTTGGATGAAAAAAACCATGTAAATAAAAAGGTAGCTTAGGAGTTGATACCAGTGAAAGTTCTAAAGATGTGAACAAGAATCAAGGCAAGAGGAAGTAGAGAAGGAATTATGCAAGAAGACCACCTGTGAGACAGCCTAATGCATAGAGGTACCCCTCTTTCGATGGCATTTGTTTTTCCTATAACAAATATTGTCATAGAGCGACTGAATGGAGGAGTAGGATGAACTAGTTTTTTGGTTCTCTTTTTAGAAAATGATTTGAATGTGGGAAGATTGGACATAAGGCCACAAAATGCAGATCTCAAGTGAGAATGATTAGTCAGGTAATGAGGAACAGGTTTAATGAAGGTAAAATGAATCATTTCTTTAATGGCTACTACTATACCTGTAATAAATTTGGACACAAAAAAAATTGTGTAGATCAAGGAATAATGGACAGATTAATCAAAAAAGTGTGGTCTAGTATGGGTATGTGCAGGATCATCATGGAAAAAATAGGCCCTTAAGTGGCAAAAAATTCAGAAAAATCAGAGTTAGGAAACTTGATGTAAAAATTTGAATAAGTTATCTATACTATTTAAAAAATATGTAAGAATATAATATGTAGAAAATTGAATGTACTTTCTAAACTACTAGGTTTGTTTAAAATATATATATATATATTTGGTGAAAATTTGAAATTTCAATGCAGTGTTACTTAAATTTCAGGGAAAAAATAAGTAGGTGTCTGTCTGACCACCCTAACCACAATAAGATGATAATATTTTTTTATAATATTTTAGATATAATTAGAGGACTTAGGCCTCAATGTGATGCATATTTTTTTGTAGTTTTTTTCCAAGTAAATAATTAATTATGAATTTTTAATTAAATTTAAAAAAAAATATAAAAACTCGTACATCTGACCACTTTAACTTGGTCAAACTTCATGAAATTCAAATTTTATTTTTTTAATCCTATAGTATGTGAAGCATAGAATGTGATGCATGTTTTGGATTCAAAAAATGTGATATTGTTTGAAAGCTATATTTTTTTTTCAATCAGGACTTTAGTCATAATTTGAATAGAAAATGAATAATAATTACTTATTAAATTCAAAGTAAAGCATAATTTATATTGGTGGAAAGCTGAAAATCTCCTTTAGAAACCCTTTTTGTTTCATCAATTTTGGGTAAAAAAATAGTCGTCAGCCACATACCCATCATATTGCCACTTTTCAGCCCATCATGATCCTGCACATACCCGTATAACTACAACAAATCTGGACATGTGTCAAAAGTTTTCAAGAATAATAAAGGAAAGAAGTTTGCTTCGAAAGAGAAGAGTGAACTGGTAAAGAAGATTGACAAAGAAGTGATGAAGCAAGATATGGATAAGATATGGAAGAAGAAAGAATAAGAAGAAAAACCTGAGACTGCTAATGTTTTTGTGCCCTCATCCAGTACAAATGACTTATTTGAAATTTAGACCTAGCATGATCTTAGGGGAAGTATTATCAGAAGATTATAAAAACCCCTTGAAAGAATGGCATGTCAAAGGTTGGCACATGGTTGGAATGTGAAGAATGATTATTTAGATGTTTTGGAAAAATAACCAAAGGATAATATGTTGGCATGAAGATTTGTAGAATGAATAAGGTCTTTCTATGATAAGAAGACTTCTTTTAACAACCTTTTGGTGTCTACCGCATTTAATGTTTTTTAGGGTAAGTTTAATGGTGTATAAGATGAAGTTTGCAAGAATTTTTTTGGTTAAATCATGCTTTTGAAGAGCTTGAATAGAATCCTAGAGTGTTCTTGGAGTGAGCCTGAAGCATTTCTGAAATGAATTCAAAGAGATTATATTAGGTAACCTAGAAACCTTTTCTTTGATTGCAAAAGGAAAGAAGAAAATTGAAGAAGTTTTGTTGAATTTCTAGAAAGCATAGCCATGGATAGTGGATCGTGTGATGTTACCCCTATGAAGTTGAAAAGTGTAGAATTAGAAGAATACGATCATAGGAAAATGAAAGGAATTGAACTAGGGTTGAGTGAAGTCGAATTATAGAACATAAAAACCCTAGGGATGTATTTATGGAGTGATTTTTTGTGGATTATAGATAAAGAGGTTATCTTGTTCTTGTTGAATCATTTCAAGGATAGTAGTATTATATTAGACAAACCCTATATTATCTCAAAGGGAGCAATCAAAGTGATCACTCAATTATGCAACGTTGGAGAAATCCCTGGAAAGAAAACTATGAAGTATAAAGACGTCGAGGTGTTGACTGGCATCAGTAGAGTTCTTAGAGCACTATTGATTGATACACTTGTTGATTTGACCATTAGGTATGTTGTGTATGGTATTTCATACAAAATTTATTTCAGAAACCATGAAAGTTCAACTTCAGCTATTTCCATACATATTGCCCACATGATGGTTAAGGAGAATAAATAGATTGATTTATGTAGCTTGTTACTTGAGAATTTGCTTGAAAATGTTTGAATGTCATTGGTTGAGAATTATCCCTTTCATTTTGGATCCTCGCTAGTGTGTCTGGTGTTTTACTTTTGGAATTCTCTACTGTGAAAAGATAATGTGATGTGGGAATCTGGTATCCCTATTGGAAAGAAAATTTACAGATATCTTGAGTCTTTGGAAGATAATGTAAACATGTGCAGATCATATTTCTCATCTTTGAAAGAAAACACTTGCTTCGTTATATTTGCATCAAGTCAATTTGAATTGGAATCTTCCTCTGGAAAAAGAGAATTTGAGGTTGTTATTAGTGATTCCCCTCCAGAATCAAAAAAGAGAAAAGAGATAATTGAAGTTATCATTGATATTTTGGATGAGGAGAAAGAATCTTTGACTAGAACTGAATCCCCTGATCCTAATGACATACAGTCTATGATAGTTGAAGGAAAAATGAAGAAGATTGGTGAACTATGGAATGCTACCTCACGTATTGAAAAACTAAAAATTGATGATGCTCTAGTAGAATATCTACTTCGGAAAGGTATTGAAGTATATGTTGTTTCTGATTTCTTGCCAGAAAATTTGATTGAGATTGTTGAAGAAAGGATGTTGCTTGAAGGTCTAGAAGGACGTAAGATGGGAATCTTGGTTGAAAGGAGATGTGCAAAAGCTAAGTAAATACTATCTGAATTGATTGTGGAAACAAAGAAGTGTATTAAAAAAATTTCAGATGTTTACAAGTATTGTCTTCAGTGGCCTTCAACTGTAGATAATTTTAGAAGCAAAATTGAACCGATTGAAGTTTAAGTGAACAACATTGGAAAGAATTTTGATATATTTGAAGATAAAGAAGGGAAGAAAAGAATAAGGGTTGGTGAACTATAGGCTGAACTAATCATTACACAAAGAAAAAGAGATGATGTGACAAATTGTTGAAGTCTGGTTAGAGCATCTTTCTAAAATTCTTATTGATGTAGAAGATGTTGAGAAACAATGTTCCATTACAGATTGGTTACCCTCTTTTACTCTGTTGGGTCTATTGGAATGTACATGCACAAAAATGGAGTCTGCTATATTCAACAAGATCAATTTGTTTCTAGTTCTCAAGGAAAGGTATAAGAAGGTATTTCAGGTGAAGAATGTCAACTTCGTTGAATTTTTGTATATGTAGCACCCCTCCATTTTGGCTTTTCTGATCGGCAGTATTCTTCTTTGTTATGTTGTTTCTGTTTATGATGTGACTTTGGTACTTGGTTACTATTTCATCTCAAACTGTAAAGCGATGTGAATGGTATATTTTGATGTGATGGTATTTTACTCTGATATTATCATTATGGCATGCTTTGAATTAGCTTAGCAGATATGGAATTAATGATGCTTTATGCTTTTGAGTATATTATTGATGTTAGATTCATCAGTTAGTAATTTTTTATTGGTGAAGGGGACGGGATTGTACCACTCGCTTGTGAGTGCCCTACGATTCTGAGATTTCCTCTTCACGGTGTGTTTTATTATGTTATATTTATGTATGTTCGATATACTCTTTGTTTGCAGGTTGACAGGTACAGGACATCGACTCCACCTGATTTCACAGGTTTGAGTGTGTCCATTGGCCAACGGTATTCGATTGGGAGATAGTAGATAGGTTTTCCATGCCAATCCATCACCCTAGTCATAGTGTGTCATCAGGTTTAGTTGGGTTAAGTTGCTTCTTTGTTGTTCATCTCTCCTTGATTTTATTTAATTGCACGTTGGAAAAAGGTAAATAAATGGCTTAATGTATTTAAGTTGTTTATTAAATTTATCTGGTTATAATGTTACAAATGTTATTTAATTTATTAATTAATTTAATTTAATTAATAAAATGACCTAATATTGGATTAGATTTATTTTATTGATTAATTAAATTAATTATGTTGAAATGAATTAAGTTATCCATTTTGGGAATTAGGAGTGTTAAATGATGTTTGAAAAAAGAAAAAAAAATTAAAAAAGTTTAAATTCTTTTTAAAAAGGAAATTTTAAAAAAGTTTCAAATGCTTTTGAAAAGGAATTATTAAATTTTTAAATTCTTGTTGAATAGAAATTTTAGTTTTAAATTTTCAAAAAACAAAATATCTCCAAAAATGCATAGTGGGAGTAATAACTATGGTGGATGGGATATTTTAGGGAAGTTGACTAAATTTGGGGAAGATTTTCATGTTTGGAAGAAAATGGTTGTTAAAAGGAAAATGAAGTTATTCTTGTTTGGAATATGCATTGTTTGATTTGGGTGAAGATTTTGGAAAAGCTTTGGAAGAATTGGAAATTGCAACTCAACTTCAGTCTTCTTCTTCAAGTTTCCAACAGGTTCTTTTTTTTGTTTGTGTTTATTGTTTTGAAATTTAGGATCTTCAATGTTGAAAGCTTGTTTGGAAAAAAAAAATTGAAAACCTTGTCAAAATATTGAAAGAATTTAGATTTCTTCAAGAAAAAGAATCTCTTTCAACTGAAATTTCCAAGTTTAACCATAGAAAATGGAAGAGGAAACAAAAAGAAAGCATTTAAATTTTTGTATTTGAAATTGGGGATATCTAGAAATTGAAACTATGAAATCATGCTTGAGTATTATTTTGTTGTAGTTTAAATTGTTGAAAGATTGTTCAATTTGACTATATTTTGTAAAATTTTGTATATAATATATATATAGGTAATATGCATATATATATACATATATATATAGGTAATATGCATATATATATACATATATATATAGGTAATATGCATATATATATACATATATATATATATATATATATATATATATATATATATATATATATATATATATATGTATATATATATATGTATATATATATGTATATATATATATGTATATATATATACATATATTATATATTTTCTTTTGGTTGTATACATTCTGAGAAAACCTTTGTTTAAAATTTATCTAGCAAAATTATGGGAATTTCGCACACAGAGGAAATTGTACTCTTTTTCTTGTGTTTAAAAAAAAATGTTGATGAAATTGTTTGGGGTGGGGAAGCTATCCCCAACACTGCCTAGCCTCAGAGGAGGTGGACTGTGTGTAACACATAGGACACCACACCTGTGGGAGGCAGACTGCGTGTAACACATAGGCTATCACCCCTGTGGGAGGTAGACTGTGTGTAACACACAGGTTGTCGCCCCTATGGGAGGCAGACTATGTGTAACACACAAGCCACCGCCCCTGTGGGAGGTCGACTGTGTGTAACACACAGGCCACCGCCCTGTGGGAGGTGAACTATGTGAAGCACACAAACCGCCGCCCGTGGGGGAGATGGGCTGTGTGCCACACACAGGTCATCGCCCCTGTGGGAGGCGGGTTGTGTGCCACACACAGGCCGCCGCCCCTGTGGGAGGTGGGTTGTGTGCCACACACAGGCCGCTACCCCTGTGGGAGGCGGACTCTGTGTAGCACACAGGTCGCTACCCTGGGGAGGTAGGGTTGACCTTCATGCCCTAAAATGGTGGGGATTTTCTTTCTTTTTTTAATTTTTCTTTCTTTTTTTTCTTTTATATATATAAAATATAATATTTATTATATATTATATATATAATATAATATTTATTTATTATATATATATTATTTATTATATATATAATATAGTATATATTATATTTTATTTTATTTTATTTCTTTTGTATGTTAAATAATTGGTTATTATTTAAATGATTTGGATTTTAAATGGATTTTATAAATATATATATAAATGTATATACATTAGGTATATAATTATATATATGTTTAATATATATTAATATGTAAATATAATGATCTTAAGATTATTTTTATTATAATGGATGAAAACATTTATTTTATAATGAAATGATTTAAATGGGGAAATGGGTTTTGTTTTCATATTTAAATATTTTTTGGGAAACTAATGGGCTAATCGAGTTAGTAAGTCTTCCAGAGGAGTTATTCTAGGTTGGGATGTTTTATGTGATGGTTCGATTTGTGAATTGCCTTGGGTAATGAGTATAGTTGTATCTTGTTGTTTTACCCGATTTTCATGAAAGGGGATGGTTTGTGCCTCCTTGGGATTAGGAGTGGTTTATGTGGTTTGTGCCTCCTTTGGAAGGAGTGGATTATGTGTTTTTTTTCCTCCAAGTTTGTGGAGTGGGTTTCGTTATATTTGTTCCTCCTAGAGTTGGAGTGGTTTTGTCTTGTTAGTATGCACTTGGGTTTCCCTTGGTGATTGGTTTGTATGTGTTGTCAAGTAGAAGAGTGGCTTTTGTTAAGCGCCAGAGCCCAAAGAGGTAAATTGGGTAACCTGCAGAGGTGGTTTAATCAAGTGATAACTAAAACAATATACTTAGAAGTTTGGATAGTATTTCACACTAATTAAGATAATTGAGCCTCACTCATAGATGCAAGTGCTCGTATAGGCTTGGGATGAGTGGGAAGGCGTGGAATGGAAAGGTCATCTATCTTGTCTTTACAAGAGGTATTTGATTCTGCATGAGTGAGTATGGGGTTCAGGATTTGGTAGAGGCCACCAGGACAACTCATAGTGGGGGTCGGAGCCTACGAAGATTCCCAAAGGATATCCCATGTAGAGCTGTGTGATGACACTCTTTCTACGACAATAGTTGGTACATGATTTTATGTGTATGGTCTTCTTAGCATACTTGATCTGTTTTATTTCTGGAAGCAATGTGACTTATGTCAGTGATGTTAGAGTTGTAATTGTGTTATTCTTATGGGTGTATGGATTATGTGGTTGGTTGTGTCAAGGTGAGTTAGTGATAGGGTAGGGTTGGATGGAACACTCACTGTTCCATGCTCTGGGTCTCACCCTGGCGAATCCCTTTGGTGTCACTCTCCACCACCTTAACCTATAGTCCCTAATGCTTGTTAGGCACCCCTGGTTCTCCTAGCCAACCCTACTATCATTTCCATTTCCCTAACCAAGCCAATCTTGGTGCTCTCTCTGCCATTCTCTCCTTAGCCCTTAATCTTTCTAAAGGCTAACTAATTCTCCACCCTTCACTAATATGATGCAGGGGTGTGTGATGTCTCCCATAGCTTCAAGATCATTCCCCTAGGGTTCTTGATCATCCACCAATCTCCAATTCTTCATCGCTCTCACCAAACCCTCTTCTAGGGTTAGAAAAGGCTACAAGCCCTAGAACCCCAATTAGGTCTCCTAACCCGAGAAAAGTGGAAAGTTTGCCCAAATTATCCAAATGAACCCAAATATTTTCTTGGGATTCGTGGTACCCTTGCCCACACCTTGAATATTTTTGGGGTTTGGAGCCTCCACTGTCTGTACACTACTCCAACCCTTAACTTAGCAAATTTAGGCTTGTTTTAAGCCAGTTTCTAACCTCCTTGAGAATAGTCAGCTTGTTTTCCACTTTCCGGTTTGTGCTAAGCCTCCTTCTTGTTACCAAGCCTCTACAAGGTGATCCTCATCCACTCCACATTGTGGTTCACCAGGGTATTGGCACCCCTGCAACCTTAGTGCTCTATACTTTTTGACTGTCCTAGTCGGGCACTGTCAAACTCGCCTAGGAACAGTCTTTTGCCATGGATTCCTGACTCCTAAGGACTCCTACCTCTACCTTATGTACAAACATGGAGTCTAGACTCTGTTTCCAAGAACCCATACACCAGGTATAGGGGAAACATGGTCTAGAGCTCCATTTCTTCCGGTCTGATAGTGAGAACAAAAATTGCAAGAAATGAATTAACCTAACAAAAACAAATGCTTGAACTGATGCAACAAGCTAACTACTGAACTAAGCAATGCCTGAAAAGGAATTACACTACCTACTCTACTCTCAACACCTGATCGACCCATCAATGCATAAATCCAAAACCATAAACCAGAAGATGTTCTTCAATATCACAGTATTGATTGCACTCCATGAAATTATTACAACTCAAAAACCAACCAACCCTACTCTCAGCTCGAGCAACTCCTTATAACTCCTCTCCAAGGTAGTTACCAATCCCTTGGGTTGGACATTTCCATAATCAAGTGGCAAAAGGTGCAAAATGTCCCATTTTGCCACCTTTTCCAATTATTACTAACTCCTAAACAACTAAGAAACATGAGTTACAACCTCCCTCCTAATCACTCCTAAATAAAAACAAGAAAACACTCTAACTCAAATTCCAATGGTCAACATGACCTTAAAGCATTAAAACCACAAAATTTCATCCTAGGCTCACAAATTTTCCTAGTGCTACCTAATGCTTCCTAGGTGCTCCTACACCATTCCCCCCCTCTCTGCCCAAACACTAAGGAATGGAAGGAGAGATCAATGATAGGTTAATACCAAACTTCTTGAACTGATCTTCTTGTACCCATGTGGCTTCTGATTCATTCTTGTTCTTCCACTTGATAAGGTGCTCCATGTACACCTTATGCCTTGTAGAATTTTGCACTATTGACTCCAAGATTCGTTCTGCTTGTTGCTTGTTTGGAGTAGGTAGGGGTATGTTGCTTACATCCTTCAAGATTTCCTTGTTGTTCTAATCCAAATCCTTGACTGATCCCTTGTATTTGATCAAATCAGCTACATTAAACACTGGAGAGATCCCTAGATCAGTAGATAACTCCACCTTGTATGCATTCTTCCCATACTTGGCTAATACCTTGCATGGACCAACTCTCTTCATCTGCAACTTGGTTAATGTACCCTTCTGCAACCTTGATTTGTTGAGGTGGACCATGACATAGTCTCCTACTACAAGTTGTACATCTTTCCTTGACAAATCTGCCTTCTTCTTCAACTTTTGTGTAGCCTCGGTGACTGTCTTCTTTACCTACTCCTGAATCTCCTTCATGGTTTGACTAAATTCCTCTACATGTCCACTTCTATGTTCCATAGCTCCAAGATCTCTAAGCTCACATATGCCTCTTGGGTGCATCCCATACACAACTTCAAAAGGACTCTTCCCTGTGGTCTGGTTCACACTATCATTGTAAACATACTCAGCTTGTGAGATAACCATATCCCATGTCTGTCCATACTCCTTAGATAGGAACCTTAGAAGGTTACCTAGCACCCTGTTAATCACCTCTGTTTGACCATCGGTCTGAGGATGGTAAGTTGGTCCAAATGATAGGTTGGTACCCAATCTACTCCATAAAGTCTTCCAAAAGTGACTTATGAACTTCACATCCCTGTCTGAAACAATGCTCAAAGGCAATCCATGGATCCTTAAAACTTCCTTGAAGAAGAGATGAGCTATGTAACTAGCATCATGAGTAGTTTTGCAAGGGATAAAATGACTCATTTTGCTAAATCTATCCACTACTACATAGACACTGTCAAAACCAGTCTTGGTCTTAGGAAGGCCTACCACAAAATCCATGCTTACACACTCCCATGGTCTGTTAGGAATGGGTAGGGGTTGATATAGACCAGCATTACTAGCTCCTCCCTTAGCTTTCATACACACCACACATTGTTCAACATACTTTCTAACATCTCTTGCCAACTTAGGCCGGTAATAGAATCTTTTCACTAGTTCTAAAGTCTTGTTGATGCCAAAATGTCCACTAAGACTTCCATTATGCTTTTCCTAAATGATATTTTCCCTCATTGACCCTCTTGAAACACATAATTGATTTCCTTTAAACAATAACCCACTTTGCAATGTATACTCTGAGTATTGGCTATGGAAATGGTTCTCAAAGTTAGAACATACCTTATAGACCTCTGAAAAGTCTTCATCTTCCCCATAGAGATCTTTAAAACTGTCAATCCCTATGCTCTTCACTTATATCTCTTGCACTGTCAACAACCTCCTGCTCAATGCGTCTGCTACTTTGTTTCAATGTCCCTTCTTGTGCTTGATAGTGAAGGTAAAAGCTTGGATGTATTCCATCCACTTCAAGCTTCTATTGCTCAACTTATCTTGGGTATTCATATAGCTAAGTGCCTGATTGTCGATAAAGACTACAAATTCCATTGGTAGAAGGTAATGCCTCCACTTCCTAAGTGACTGAACCAAAGCATAAAGTTCTAAGTCATAGGTTGAATACCTCTTCTTTGCTTCATTAAGCTTCTCACTAAAGAAGGCTATAGGCCTGCCCTCTTGACTTAGCACTCCTCCTACTGCCACTCCACTTCCATCACATTCAACAGTGAACAATTTTTCAAAACTAGGTAATAAGAGAATAGGTTGAGTTGCCACTTCTTGTTTCAGTTTCTCAAACCCTTTCTCAACTTCTTATGTCCACACAAACTTAGTTTTTAAACCACCCTTGATTGTATCTAGTACTGGTGCACATTTACCACTAAAGTTCCTTATGAATTTTCTATAAAATTGAGCCAAACCATGGAAACTTCTTACCTCAGTCCCTGTGGTTGGTGTAGGCCAATTTAGGATAGCTTCCACCTTCTTGGATCCATCTTCAATGATCCTTTGGACACTACAAAACCCAAATATACAAGCTCTCACTTAAAGAACTCACACTTCTCTAGATTGATTGCCAACTTCTCCTCTTGCAACCTTCTAAGAACCAACTCTACATGTTTTAAATGCTCTTCTGCTATCTTGCTGAATATGAGGATGTCATCAAGGTATACCACCACAAATATCCTTGTAAAGTCCTTGAGCACCTCATTCATGAGCCTCATGAATGTGCTAGGGGCATTAGAGAGACCAAACGGCATCACTCTCCATTCATATAACCCATCATTTGTCTTAAATGTTGTCTTCCACTCATCACCATCCTTAATTCTGATCTGATGGTGTCCACTCTTGAGATCCAACTTTGTGTAGTATTGAGCTCCTCCAAGACAATCCATTAAGTCTTCAATTCTGGGAATAGGGAACCTATACCTAATGGTGATCCTATTTATTGCTCTAGAATCAGTGCATAACCTCCACTTACCTCCTTTCTTGGTTGCTAAGACCATTGGTAATGCACATGGGCTGATGCTCTTTTGAATCAATCCTTGATCCAACAACTCTTGCACTTTCCTAGCTACCTCTTGATTTTGATCCGGTGTAAGCTTATAAGCTACCTTGTTAGGAAATGAGGCTTCAGGTATGAAGTCAATTTTATGACTTATGGCTCTCTTTGGTGGTATAGTTGCAAGTGCACCATCACTTACAATGTCCTTGAACTAATCCAACAACTTTAGGATTGCTTCGGGTATGACTGTCTTTTCAGCCTTGTCTTCTTCTTTAGGTTGTAACATAACCACATATCCTTCACCCCCTTGATGTAGGTTGTTAAGGAACTCCTTCCCACTACTCAACATGACACTTGGTATCTTTGACTGTCCCTCTTCTTCTTCTGACAGTGACTGCAACTTGAAAGTCTTCCCATCCTTCTCGAAAGAAATGCTATTCTCTTTCCCATCATACATGGCACTTCTGTCATACTGCCATGGTCTGCCCAATAGTAGATGGCATGCATCCATGGGTAAAACATCACAAACTAACTTATCCTTATACCCTCCAATGGAAAACTCCACCGTTACTTGCTCATTCACTAGAACACTCTGCCCTTTGTTGAGCCATGTTACCTTGTAGGGGTTAGTGTGGGGTACCTTTTCATTTTCAATTTCATTACTGCTTCTTCTAAGATGATATTGTCTGTTGAACCTGAATCTACAATGACCTTGCATACTTTACCAAGTATCTTGCACTTCACTCTAAATAGAGCTCTTCTTTGTTTTAGTTCTTCCTGGACCGGTTGTCTGATCAACACTCTTCTAAACATCAGGTTCTCTCCCATCTCAGATTTAATGTGACTGACCTCATGTGACTTAGGACTCATAGTGTCCTCTTGTGCATAAGCCACTCTCTTCTCATTGTTTGATGAAGATGCTTTCTCTGGACAACTATAAGCTGGATGTCCTACTTGACCACAATGGTAGCATTTCATCTTTGCAAAGTATGAATTGCTCCTGCCTACTCCTCTTCCTCTATTTGAACCTCCTTGAGGTCCTCTACCTCTATTATACCCTCCTCTAGAAGGTGTTTCATTGCTATGATCTGTGGATTTAAACTCTCCTTGGTTTCTTTGGTCATTGTCTCTACCTTGGTAGCCACCTCACTATCCTCTTTGATCTCTTTGATCTCTACCTCTGCCTCTACCCTTAGAAGCCTGGTCTTGCTTCCTCTTGTTTCTTTCCTCAATCTTGATAGCTAATTGGTAACATTGATGTACTATCTTAGGACTTAAAAGAGCCATCTCTTCTTGAATGTTCCATTTCAAGCCATTAAGATACCTAGCCACCTTGAGACTTTCATCTTCTAAAACATTAGACCTCATACAAAGTTTTTGGAACTCCTCTGTGTAGGTATTCACATCTTGGTATTTCTCCCTTAGGCTTTGTCTCTTCTTGTGTAACTGAATCACATAATCATCTGGCATGTATGCTTCCCTTACTTTGGCAACCATTCCTTTCCAAGTTGAGATAGGTTGTTTGCCTTCCTTTTCCCTCTCTGTCTGAATGAATTTCCACCATGTTAAGGAAGAACCTCTTAACTTTGATTTGGACACCTTTACCTTTTGTGCTTCTGTGACCCCATCACACTCAAAATGGTTTTCCATTCCCTCTATCCAATCCACAACTAAATTAGCTTCCATTTTTCCACTAAACAGTGGTATGCCTTCAAGTCCTTTTCCACTCAAAGCCTTTAATTCCTTCAAGAAAGGCTCTTCTTCCAAAATAGGGTCAGGTTCAGGGATCTTGTCTTCCTCTGCAACCTCCTCTTTCTTTGGTACCCTTCCTTCCAACTACACACTATTCAATGCTTTCTCAAGTTGGTTTATTCTTTCTTTTAACAGCTTATTGTCTTCCTCTTGTTCTTCAACCATCTTGGCCAATTCAGCATTTGTCACCATGATGGTAGAACCACTAGATTCAAGGTCTAACATGCAAGTTTCTATCCCAAATCTTTTGCTTGCTCTGATACCAATCTGATAGGGTAGGGTTAGATAGAACACTCACTTTTCCATGCTCTGGGTCTCACCTTTGTGAATCCCTTTGGTGTCACTCTCCACCACCTTAACCTATAGGCCCTAATTCTTGTTAGGCACCCCTGGTTCTCCTGGCCAACCCTATTATCATCTCCATTTCCCTAACCAATCCAATCTTGGTGCTCTCTCTACCATTCTCTCCTTAGCCCTTAATCTTTCTAAAGGCTAACTAATTCTCCAACCTTCACTAATACAATGCAAGGGTGTGTGATGTCTCCCATAGCTTCAAGATCATTCCTCTAGGGTTCTTGATCATCCACCAATCTCCAATTCTCCATCTCTCTCACCAAACCCTCTTCTAGGGTTAGAAAAGGCTACAGGCCCTAGAGCCCCAATTAAGTCTCCTAACCCGAGAAAAGTGGAAAGTATGCCCAAATTCTCCAAATGAACCCAAATCTTTTCTTGGGATTTATGGTACCCTTGCCCACACCTTGAAGATTTTTGGGGTTTGGAGCCTCCACTATCTGTACACTGCTCCAACCCTTAACTTAGCAAATTTAGGCTTGTTTTAAGCCAGTTTCTAACCTCCTTAAGAATAGTCAGTTTGTTTGCCACTTCTCGGTCTGTGTTAAGCCTCCTTCTTGTTATCAAGCCTCTACAAGGAAATCCTCATCCACTCCACATTGTGGTTCACCGGGAGATTGGCACCCCTGCAACATTAGTGCTCTGCACTTTTTGACTGTCCTAGCCAGGCACTGTCAAACTTGCCTAGGAACAGTCTTTTGCCATGGATTCCTAACTCCTAAGGACTCCTACCTCTACCTTATGTACAAACATGGAGTCTAGCCTCTATTTCCAAGAACCCATACACCAGGTATAGGGGAAACATGGTCTAGAGCTCCATTTCTTCTGGTCTGACAATCAGAACAAAAATTGCAAGAAATGAATTAACCTAACAAAAACAAATGCTTGAACCGATGCAACAAGCTAACTACTAAACTAAGCAATGCCTGAAAAGGAATTACACTACCTACTCTACTCTCAACATCTCATCAAACCATCAATGCATAAATCCAAAACCATAAACCAGAAGATGTTCTTCAATATCATAGTATTGATTGCACTCCATGAAATTATTACAACTCAAAAACCAACCAACCCTGCTCTCAGCTCGAGCAACTCCTTATAACTCCTCTCCAAGGTAGTTACCAATCCCTTGGGTCAGAAATTTCCATAATCAAGTGGCAAAAGGTGCAAAATGTCCCATTTTGCCACCTTTGCCAATTATTGCTAACTCCTAAACAACTAAGAAACATGAGTTACAACCTCCCTCCTAATCACTCCTAAATCAAAACAAGAAAACACTCTAACTCAAATTCCAATGGTCAACATGACCTTAAAGCATTAAAACCACAAAATTTCATCCTAGGCTCACAAATTTTCCTAGTGCTACCTAATGCTTCCTAGGTGCTCCTGCACCTGTAAGCCTATGTCTAGAGGTGGATGGTCTTGTATAGGATTCCTTGTTACTATCTCCTAGCACGAGGGGTGAACATTCGGGTATCACATGGTTGGGTGGAATGTGCACCTTTTTCTATTGGGTCTTCTTCTTGTTCATGTTGGTGAGATTTCCAGTTGGAGAGCTCATGGAATCCTGATTCTTTTCATGCTTTATTCATTTTAGTTGATATTGTATTTTATTACCCCTCATTTGTTATGAAGGTGGAATTGTGTAATATGTAATTATGCTTATTGGATTTACCTCATTCAGGGAATGAGAGTTGTAATCTTATTTTTCAATCATGTTATTTGGAATCATGTGGTATTTCTTATTCTATGATGTAATTTAACATGTATGGAATGTATGTGTATTTAATTTATTAATTAATTCAATGTTATGTTTTCAATTCATGTTTCTTGTTTGGGTTTTAAAGTAATCTCAGTCTCGTAACCTTAGAGGTTGTTGGAAATGGGTAGTGAACTTGCATGTTATTGTACTTAAACAAAAAAAAATAGTACGTTTGAGTAGTTAATTGCAACTTCCTCTAGGGTTGTGTGGTAGGGCATTACAGTATGCTTCAAAGTTCTAGATTGTTGGAAGGTTTTGAAGTTTTTGGAAATCTTTTGAAATTTTGATGTCACCATGTTTAGACTCATTTTTGGTGCACTTTTCCATTGATGTCAAAGGGGGAGAGTGTTGGAGATAGTGAAGAAAGTTGGAGAAAGTTAAAAGTTTTTGGGAGAGAAGAAGAATTTTGTTTACATGTTGCCATCAATGACAAAGGGGGAGATTTTTGGAAGAATGAGAAGGTTATCTATATGTTGTCATTGATGTCACCATGTTGGTAGCTTGGTCTAGTACTTTAAAACCAGTGTGTATAACTGACTTATCTTCTCTAGTGGTACATCCGGTATTTTTGGTGCCTCTCTGGTATTCTAGTTCACATTTCTTTACAGTTGATAATCTCTATTTGTGGTTTTGGGAAATTTCTTATGAATGTCAAAGGCATGCATGATCAGGTTATTTCATGTTTTGGTGCTTGTATGATGAAGTGACATTATTTTGTTGGTTTTGTTGAAGTCTATTTCTAGTCGACTTGTTAAGTTAATTTTTATATGGTATGAAAACTTGTGTGCTATCTATTTCTTGGTCCGAGCTAACATAATGTAACGTGCTAAAGGTTAAATTTATTTTTGAAAATATTTTGTGATCTATTTGATTCAACAAGTTTATATCTTTTAAAAATGAGAATTGCATCTAATTAGGCCGACCTAATTGATGCTTGTGATGAAGGTCAGGTATATATATTGGACTATTTTTGAAGAGATATAGTGAGTAGTAGAGAAGAGATAGAAGAAATAGTGAGTGAGTAATGAATGTGAAGGGGTGATTAGAAAGGCAGCAGTTGATGTGAAAATGAGTGAAGAATGAAGGGTGTAAACTCTGAATACTAAGCATCTTTGAAACTCTATCAACACATGATAGGTGCATCTTTCTAGTTCATTTTTGGCTATAAAGCCTTATTCTGTTCTATAAATTCTTGTGTATGTAGTGAGCCTCCCCTTTGGACAGCGAGTCCTTTTTGTAGGTAGTGAGCCTTTTTACTTGGACAATGAGTCCTTTTTGGCAGTGAGCCTCTTTTAAAAATACTATATAGTGTGAGTTAACCCTCACCATGGTTTTTCCCTTATTGGGTTTTCCATGTAAAAATCTGGTGTTCATTCTGTTGATTTACTTTCTATTATTTATGTTTCATGCTCATGTTTAATAACAAAATAGTGTGGTTGAAGAATTGATAAGTGATAAAGTTTTAAGTTTGAATTTGTGTGGCAACTTATTCACCCCCCCCCTCTTAGTTTTCATACACTTGTTTAACAAATGAGACATTTAATATTTTCAATCCGACTTTTAGAGGGATATTTATTGAACCCATTGTAGGGAAAGCAAAACCATTATGCATTTTTATCCATGCTCCTGGTTTTTAATATGTATCTTGATAAAATACATGCACAAATAGGAATTCTTTAGTGATCACATTCTCTACATAGATGAGATCAATTAATATCCTAGTAGTAGGCTTGTCATTGATTCCTCCAGCTATGTAAAGAGGACCATCGGGTGCATGTTTGATTATGTCATTTTTTGAGAAAGTAATATCAAGGGGAATTTTGGTTTGGATTGTACGAGGTTTAGCTTCAATAAATAACACCATTCCAATTGTCTCATCTTCATTTTCATCTTTTGTGTTTTCATCATTTGTGTCAACATTCATCACATCATTCTTTGTTTCACTAACTTTGATAAATGAAATAATATGTTTCATCATGGGATTGGTAAAGATTTGTAAGTTTTGGTTAGGAGGAGCTACAAAATTATTACCTTGATCATTAACACCTCCAATTAGAAGATGATTAGAATCAATAAGGTCTTGCACAAGATGCTTAAGATTCTTTCAATATTTCATATCATTTCATTTTTTTAGTGGTAATTGCAATAAGCATTTGATCTATAGTTTGAAGGTAATGGTTTATTAGGATCAAGAGCTCTAACAGGAGGTAAGATAATCATATTTTGAAGAGCATTGGGATAAGGGATAAACTTTCTAATCCTATCCCCAAAGGAAAAAGGATTTGTTGTCTTTACAAAATGTTGATTTGGTTGAGGGGAATTAAGTTGTACTCCCCTATTTTATTTCTTGAAAAGTCGATAACTATTTTGAGGTGTAGATTCATACTTTTTAGGATAGCTAGGGATAATTTTCACATCATGACCACTAACCGAATTCTGATAATCATGAAGGGTTGTACATAGTTGTGTAAAGGATGGGAATTTCAAAATTTTGAGTCTAGTTTGGATTTTGTTTTGTAAATTGGTAATAAATAAAAATTCAAGGTTGGTATCAAGAATCTTAATGTTTATTTGTAAATAAAGCATTTTATATCTCGCTATGAAATCAATAACCTTTTCATCATCCTTTTTCTTGCATGCCATTAAATCAGCTAGGGTCATCTTGGGATCCATGTGAATGTGGAAGCGGTTGGAAAAGGCATCAATAATCCCATTGAATGAACCAACTGGATTATTCAATAAGGAAAAAAACCACTATAAAGTAGTGTCTTTCAAGGATCTAGGGAAGAGTTTAGCCAAGAGTTTGTCTTCAAAAATGAAGTCACTACATAGGGCTATATAAGCAAAAACATGGCTAATAGGATATACTTTTGCACCATATTTTTCAAATCTAGGAACTTATATACCTTTTGGCATTTGTTTTCTCAATATCTCCTTGGATAATGGGTTGGTTTTGATGTATTGTGAAGGTTGGAAAAAAAAAATTGATTTAGGGTAGCAATTTTTTGTTGAAGGGTTGTCATGTTTTGCAAAATTATGTTACTCATGGACTCATTGTTGGTATTATAAGGTGGAGAGGAATAAGACATAGTGGTGTATATATGCAGAGGGAAAGTGAATTGTAAATTTTTCAAGGAGGATGGTTGATGAGATATAATATTTGAATGTACAAATCTAGAAGGATTTCCTGTGGAAATACCTAAGGAAGTGTTGACATTGCTAGTAGGTTGAATGGTTGTGGTAACTTGAGTAATAGTGTATGTAGGAATTGAAATGGCTATTATAGAAGGATGAATTGAAGTTCCACCTTGGATTTGGGTATACCCCAAAGCTTGATTACAACTAGTTATGGTAGGGATGATGTTATTAACATCATGCACATTGGTTGTAGGTAATGAAGTCATGGGAAATGAGGTATGCATGGTATGATCCATAGGGGGTTGATTATCAACACTATTAAAAAGAGAGTTGGAAAACACAAGATCCAAAATGAAAGGTGTATCATGGGCTGATATGAGTCTCAAACTATATCTCACAATATTGTTGCTAATTGGACACCAAGTTGTAAAGCTCATACATGTTTAACAAATTTAGTGTACACACCCAAAATAGAAAGAGGGTAAAGTGCAATGCAATGAACTAGAATGCAATGTCTAAATACATTTTTTTAGATTCTAAACAAGGTAATTTTCTAATTACACTCTATAAAACCCAAAAAAGAAGTCTTGTAAATGCAATTTTGAAATTACACAATGCACTGAATTTAACAAATTAAGCTAAATATGATCAAATTAATGAAACACAAACTCTGCAAATAGTAACATAAATCTAAAAGTAACAAAATAAATTATAGAAATGAATATTTTATTGCCCAAAAATTAAGAATATGACTTTGTAATGACAGAAAATGTATACGCTTACATTTTCGCATTTTTTTAGGCCCTCGCCATTAAATTGAGCATAATGTTGCCTTGATTTAGTGTTGTAATGTGTTTAACACATTCACATTAGGTCTTGGGCACTTGTAAACTAAATAAACTTAATTGTGCCTTATTTAGGGTGTTGTAAAGTGTATTGTTACACTTTCAGACTAATTTAGGGTTTCATTAATAAATTGGGCTTCTTTATGCCTTGATTGGCCGTATTTTGCATCCACAAGCCTTAATTAATGCATGTTTCTGAGGATAATTTCTTGACATAAACCAACATCCAATCGTAAATCATGTTTTTTTTGGATTGTATGGCCCATATTTAGTGGTCTTTGACTCATATTCCACCCTGGGCGTATGAGTCCCACCTAAGTTTCATGGCCCCGATCTGGATTTCACATCAAACTAAGAATTTCCTAAAAAATGTGTCACAAGGTTAGCCTAATGGGACTCATATACCCCAACTGGCATATGAATCCCATGTGGCTTACAACCTAAATTAAATCCAAATTCATTGTGGGATTTTATTATTGTAGATTTGATGTCGACTTGTAGTGTTGTAATTTCAAGAAATTTGGCATCAAAAAGAATAAATACAAGGTTATTTCATATATTTTCTCCTAGAAATTTTCATGAGAAAGTGTGATCTAAGAATTCTAGCATTCAAGAGCTTATTTTCAAGTGTTTATAGCATCATTCAAGTACCAAGCATCATGTCAAAGTCATCATGCATCATGTTTGTTTTTAAGCTAACATTTGTGATCTAGGGTTTCATGATTCAAGAAGCATTCAATTAAAGATCTAGAACATTCAAGAAAGAGTCAAGATCCACATCCTTTTGAGCCATTTCATGCATGTTTGAAGCACTTTATTACTAGGGTTTGGTGAGTTGCAACATAGCATTTTGTTCATTCATCATTCTTCCTTCCTATTTCATTTCATTTCAAGGTTTGATTACCAAAATGGGGTTTGACCAAGGCAAACCCCCTTCTACTAACAAATCAACATTTTTCCCTCTCTTTAGTGTGTGATTTGTATACCTAGGTTGAAGAAACATTGAAGATAAAGATTGAAGAAGAGTTGTAAATTTTGCAAATTTGTCACCTTATCGACAAGATCACTAAAAGGCACCTACAAAGTAGAATTTAACATTTCAGATCTAGAAATCAAATTGAGAAGAAATACCAAAGATTGAAGAGAATATTAAGATCTTGATCCTGCAAACAAGCTAAGCAAGATTGATATGCCACTTCTGGCGTTTGAGTCCTCATACAATCAAATTTCTAGATTTTAGGAGTTCCAGACCTACCACTATGAGATTTATGTTCCTACTTAGAAACCCTAATCTAGGACTAAATTTACTAGCCTAGTATACGAGTCTCGGTGTGCATTCATCAAAGCTTATATAGGTTTCCAAGTGCACCTATGTACTTTTCTATTTTAATTTTATATTTTTCATTCATTTCTAGATCATCTACTCAAGTCTTGCATATCAGTGGGTTTGATTATTAGGTTTCTCATGTTACTTGTCTTTCCAAGCCCTAGCTTGGTGGTGAACCCTGTTTTAGTCCTTAATCACATCTTGGGATACCTTATTGCAAGATCTCTTCTCCCCACTTCATCCCTTGGATTGAGATCTCTAAGGTTTCCTTGAATGAAACAATAGTGAAATAGGAACCCTATCTCCTCAAAGGTAGGGCACCCTATTTATGTTTTTACATTTTGGTGAACCTAACATGAACACCTCTTTCCTAATTTGGAGTGTATCATAGTCCTAGATCTAGTTTACATTAGCTTTGCATTAGGATTTTACATTAGTTTATTTCAATCTAGGGTTTCTAAATCTTTCATTAGTGAAAGTGCATATAGGTTGAAATTTTGCATCTTGCTTCATTGAATTTCATCTAAAATGTGCATTTTCACTTAGCCTAGACATCTTACAAACCAGAAAACATGAATTTCACTTAGAATATTCTAAAATTCATACAAAAAGCCTAATTTGGGACTCATACACCCCTCTGGGTGATTTAGTCATAGTACAGGTGGTTTTTCCTCATTTCTAGGTATTCTGTGGTGACTATTATTTAGCATTTAAACCCCTTAAAAATCTTGATTGGGACTCATACACCCCTATAGGTGATTTAGTCTTGTTTCATAGTTTTCTAGCATTAAAAAACTCTATTTTTTTGTTTCTATTTTTTATTGTTATTTATTTGTTTCAATTTATAGAGTTTTTGTTTGAATCAATTCATTGCATCTAGCTTAAATTGGTTCATTTTGTGCATTGCTTAAATTTAAAATTGCATTTCATTTCATATTGTTGCATAGTGTAATCAGTAAATTACCTTATTTAGAATTTGAAACTTGCATTCACACTTCATTTTAGGTCCTTGCATTTCCCTTTACCCTCTTTCCATTTTGGGTTTGTCCACTAAGTTTTTGAAATCTTCCATGAGCTTTACAGCTTGGTTTCCTATTATCAATACTATTGTGAGACATAATTCATGACTCATGTCATCCTGCGATACACCATTCATCATGGATCTTTGGTTCTCTACCTCTCTTCCTGATAGTGTTAATAATCAATCCTATATGGATCCTAGTATGCATGCTTCACTTCCCATGACTACCATGCCTTCAACTACTATTTTTTTTATTAACACTATCCCTACTATCTCTAGCTCCACTCAAGCTTTGGGATGCACTCAAAACAAAGTTAGAACTTCAATCCATACCTCTACAATAATTTTTTCCATCCCTACATACAATAGTACTCAACCTACCATAACAATTCAACCCACTAGTAGTATGAACACTTCATTAGGAATTTCCACAGGGAATTCTTCTAGCTTTGTTCCTTTGACTACAATATCTCCTCAAACCTCTTCCATCCTGAGTTTACAATTCACTTGTCCTTTGCATACATACACTACTCTACCTTATACCCCTCCACCTTACAACAACAATGATGTTATCATTAACACACTTTACAAAGCATGGCATCCCTCCAACAACAAGTTGTCACCCTAAATTAAAACGACAATGGTCAACCTTCACAATTTATCAAAACCAATCCCTTACCCTTGAATATATTGAGAGAAAAAATGCCACAAGGTGTAGAAGCTCCTTGATTTGAGAAATATGGTGGAAAAGGAGATCATGTCAACCATTTTTCTGCTTTTACCACTCTATGTAGTGATTTCATCTTTGAAGATAAAATTTTGTCTAAATTATTCCCTAGATCCTTGAAAGATATTTCCTTAGAATGGTTTTCCTCATTACCAAATAACTCATTTCATTCATTCAATGAACTTGCTAAGGAATTTATTAAACATTTCCAAGTGCACATGAACCCTAAGATGACCTTGGCCAATTTGACGAGATGTAATAAAAAATATGATGAAAACGTTATTGACTTCATTTCATGCTACCAATCGTTTTATTCCCAAATCAGTTTGTGAATTCTCAATCCTCACCTTCAAAGAATGTTCATTGAGAACTTGAAAACTAAGATGCATTATATTCTTGGCATGATGAAATTCCCTTCATTCACTTGTGTACTACCCTTCATGATTATCAAAACTTGGTTGGTATTAATGAAACAAAACCCACCTCTAGACATCCTAAAAAGTCTAAATATACAAATTATAAGAATTACCAATCCTTTATAAAATAAAATAAATTTTTCCTCCAGCTAAACCGTCCTCAACCAACTCAACATGTTGATGTCCAAGTGGCTGCTATAAAAAAGGCAACTAGTTTCAGATTTCGAGATCCAACTAGGAAATTTGTTCCCTTACCTGATACCCTTCATAACACAATGTCATAACTTTTAGAATAGAAAATTATCACCTTACCTCCTGTTAGATCACATGATCCTAATAAACCCTTACCCCCAAGCTTTAGATCAAATAATTATTACCATTATCACCAACAAAATGGACACAACACGAAACATTGTAAGCATCTTAAAAATCTAGTGCAAGACCTCATTGATTTTGGTCTACTTTCAATTGGAGGTGTTATTGATCAAGGAAAAAATTATGTTTCTCCTCCTAACTAGAACTTGCAAACCTTTACCAACCCTATGACAAAGCATGATATTTCATTTGTCAAAGAAACTAAAAAGAATTATGTGATGAATGTTGACACAGATGATGGCATGGATATTAGGATACTAATGAACAAATTCCTTTAGATGATATGGTTGGATTGATTGAAATTCAACCTCATAAGGGCCAAACTAAAAATCCTCTTGACATTGCTTTCTCCTCACAAGATATAATTAAAAATGCACCTGATGTCCTCTTTACATAGCCAATTGAATCTATGATAAGCCCACTAATTGGATATTAATTGATCCTTTTTGTGGAGAGAATGTGATCACTGAGGAATTCTTACTTGTGCATGAACTCTATCAAGAAATATATGATAAACTGAAAGCATGGATAAAGACACAAAATGGTTTTGCATGCCTTACAATGGGATTGATCACCCTTCCTTTAACTATTATAATAAAACAATTAGATATCTCGTTCTCCATCATCTCAAAATAAAACCAATTTTGTGTGAAGCTTGGTTATCTATGGCTATGCTCCATGGAATTCATCCCGTCAATTATGCATAAATGCTTAAAGATTCCCTTTGACAATGAAATCTTTACTATGCATCATAGTGGCTTTAATCCTCTATCTTCCTATGGGAAATTTTCCTTAGATTTCTTTTGGCCTGAGCCTATTGAGCCTACTAAAACTCATGAGGAATTCATTTTCAAATCCTACCAAAATTTTAAGGAAAGGTGCATAGAAAAATTATCCCTTAAAAACACGCCTCAACCCATGACTGAGCCTCTTATCCTTGATGAAACTATGACTGAACCTAAAGACATTCCAAACAACTGAGACCAACCTAAGATAGATCCTTTGCCTAACCCCAACAAAAAACCAAGAGACAATGAAAAAAATTGCATCACACCTTCTAAGATAAAATAAGTATACAAAGCTAAAGAAAAAGTGGTTGAAAAACCTCCCATAGTTCCTTCCATTCCTCCCCTTAGGGAAGAAAAGAAACCTATGCTTGATAGACCTAATCCTGCACAAATGTAACTCAAAACCCAAACTAAAAGAAATTGAAATGCTAGAGAGTGTAGGCGTAGATTTTTTTCTCTTCCTCGAAGGTTATATGAAGAAGAAAACAAAGAAAATCAACATCCAAACTTGACTAAAGCAATGCACGATGAGTCTCCCTTGCCACAGCAAAAAGATCCTATACCACAACCCCAATAGGAGCTAAACCCTTCTTTGGAAATTATCATTTGACCTCCCATTGTGATTAACTTGGATGACAATTATGAGGTTGCTAAGATTGATGATGAAGTGCATAATGAATTGAATACATTGTTTTCTTCTTTTATGAGCTTAAATGATAATTCTCCTAAGAAGAGTGTTGAACTTGGTAATGACCCTAGTTTGGAACTTTCTATTGTCCCTTTGGCTAGCTATCCACCTTCTACATACAATGAACATGATTGGGATGTGGATGACTTGCTAATAGGTTAACTCACATGTGCCTTACTATTCTTGCTTTTGATTTCGTTTCCATGTTGTGTGTGATTGCATGTGCGTAATGTGATCCCTCGTGGTGTTTCAATTGATGTAGTCCTCTCTCTTTGGGGCATTTCTATATTTTTACCTACATTATTCTCTATGTCATAAATCCTTACCATTTCATTTGTCTTGTGTTTTTCTTTTGGGGATGACACAAGGCATGGACATATTCATTTCTCTTCAATGTTGACCCAAAAGCTTTTCTTTATCTTTTCTTTGTCTTTTGTTTTCATTTTGGGGATGATGTAAGGCATCGAGACATTCACATGTCTTCCATGTTGACTCAAAAGGATTTTTATCTTTCTCTCTCTTTGTGGCATTCTTCTTGTTCCATGAGTATTTGGGGAATGATGGTAGTTTTGAGCTCTATAAAAAAACATTGTAGAAAAGACATACTGACTCCAAATCCATTGGTCCCTTGTGTGATTTTATGGGGATAACCATTTTTCATTTTAATTTTTAATGCATGCTTCATTGTGTAGTCTTCTTACTTCATGTGATGCATCTTTTTCTTTGTGTTGACATTGGGTGTGATGTCCTTCAAGAGTGTGATATCTCTTAGCATATTATATTCCTCTTAGTGGCTTGATGTGACACACTGCATCCCCTAAGTTGTGAATCTTCCATTCTTTGATTGGTCCTCTCTTGGAGACATTAGGCATGATGTTCCCTAAGTTAAGACCTTACATAAACTAAGAAAAACTCCTTTGAACATTCCTTACACTTTTTCATTTGAAATAGCTATTATATGGCCACCTTGCATAACACACTTTTCTCACCTATGGTGCCATCATGTTTGTTTATGGGTGTTAAGCATATGAAGCTTTTCTTTCCTCATGAAGCTCGAAGTTCATCATTGTGTGGTTCCTTATCAAATTTATCACAAGGTATAACTTTGGTATGGTTACCATATGGGAGTTGAACTTAGGCATGAATTTACCATAGCCACTTTCTTGTTTGTGTGAGTGCATACCATCTCGTGTGTATGTGTCTCACTGGGGGCTCACCTAGTGGATACCTAATTCCACTAGGCCTTGTGAGCATGTGTTGCTTTGCATAGTGGACACCAAGTTCCACTTGTAAACATTTCTTGAACAAATAGCCTAGATCCAGTCCACATCATGCAAGACAAATGGTCTAATCTTGATCCATCCCTTCTATTTTTGTTTATGTTTTCTTTATGTCTTTGGTAGTTTATTCTTGTGCCTTTATGTTGCTCCTTATATCATTTTCATGTGTTCCCTCTTGTGCCTATGTTGGTTCACTATAGAATCTTGATCCTAGGGGCTTGGCCATCTCCTTTGATCTTTATCATCCTATGTCACCCGCATCGGTACACTTGGACCCCTCTTGATGTGAGTTTATCTACTTTAGTGTGAGTTTGAAGAAGGTTCATCCTCTCACTAAAGTGGGGACTATGATGGAGCTTCTAAAATTTTGAAGAATTTTCTCATGCAACATGGACTAAGTTTGCATTTTAAAATCCTTGCCCCCATGAGCGAGTAGGTTTTTTTCTTATGAAATCACTCAAGTGTTGTAATCACATGTTAACCTACTATACCGGTATCTAGTTTCTTAAGTCATCTTTTGAGCCGCTATGCACGTTTGTTTACCGACCCCTTTGGTTAGAAGCATCAATCACTAAATGCACCATCGACCTTTGTCTTTTCCTAAGTCAGGTCTTAATTTTCATTGATAACTTAAGCTTAATTAGTTAGCCTAACAAAGGGCCTTTATTAAATGCTAACCCTGCCTTGTGTGCAGGTTCTGAGATTTGAGGCTGCGGGAAGAGATCCTGACCATACCCTGCCAACTCGCGGGTTATAAATGTTGGCTTGTTAAAAGACATGAGGTCAGCGAAGCGAAGATGTGTGTCTTCATACAGACATGGGGCCTGGTCTCCACTACCAATTTTATGGCCCATATTTCCAAAACTGATGGCCATCATCAAATCTTGGGGAAAATCTCCACCGTTCCTCGCTAGTTCGAAAGAAAAAAGCGAACGCCCATTAAAAGCAATGAGATTAGTAAGATCTCGACAAGTAGACTGATCTACCCATTTTGTGAGATGGGTGGAGCCCACTGATAGAGAAATTTCCATTTGAGGTGGGTTAACGCCATTGGCTAAGGACACATCAGTGAAGCTCCCCTGGATTTCAAGCCTAGTCAACTTAAATGGAGTCGTTTGATGTGCCATCTCAGTGTGAGATCAATGACCTATATTCAAAGTTAACAAAATGACATGTGATAGCCATTTTCACTCTGCAACTAGTGGGCATTAATGATATGCTCTCTACAAGTGTGATCAAATTGATCTCCAAGCATATGGAGACTTAATTGTTGGCAATCATGAACTGCAATCTGCAAATTTCAATGCACTTGAGAATTAAATGGTGACAATGTGCATGCCAATGAACTGCCCTAGTTTGTGTGTGAGTTTTTCATTCAGCATTAGTAACTGATAACATCAGCTTGCTCAATAAATAGAGGTGATGAGTTTCTATTTTCACCATAGAAATTAAGTTGTTAAGTCCTCAAGTTGTTGCAGAAAGAGGAGGTTGAGAGTGTATGTTCTTTGGTTACAAAATGAGCAAGCTTGGTTCCTCGTCAATGCTTGTACAAAGGTCTTCTCAGATTCAGTCATAGAAACCCCACAATGGAGACCCATGACACAAACAATGTGGTCACAAGGATACCCAAGAGAAGGAACCTTCACCAATGATTTCTAAATGCAACTTCCAATTGAAAGACCAGGCCAAGAGCTTGGAGGAGGCAAAAACAAAATGAGAGGAAGCTATCAAGCCCTCTAGAAGGACTCATCAAAAGCTTTGGTATGGCCACGACTCTTTTGGTCAAAAAAATTCTCCCACTGACATTATTGACAGCTCTGAGGAAACTAAGATGGAGACTGATTCCAGTTACCACTGGTATCTAGCAACCTTGGTTTGAGCTCTATCCCTTAAGGTGGAGGTGCTATCTATCCCTCTTTTGGTTGTCAGGACTCCAAGTGGAAGGGATGCCACTATGATGAAGGAAGATAAGTTCAGGGAAGGGGTTGAAGTCTCATCTCCAAGCCTTTCTACTACTTGGAGTGATCGATTGCACCGGGGTATGCGTGTTGGCGGTAAGGGGTCCTCTGGTTTGTGAAAAGGTGATTTTCAATAAATTTTTGTGTTGATAAATGATTTATGGGGTTCTCGCTTTCTCTTTGTGTGTGTGGCACAATTTTGGGGTGTTGAATGTTGACTATGTGCCATCATGGTGGTATGGGCATTGGTTTTGTTGCTTACTTGGTGGTGGAGGAAAATTTTGGCAACACTTTTCCTTTTCCTCATAACGGTTATTGAAAATTTCCTTTCCCTATCTCAACTAAATTAGCATGTGGGGGAATTTTGGAAATATAGCTGAAATGTAAGACGAAGTGAAATTTTTGTATTGAAATTGTATTTGAGTTGGTAGCTTGTTGGCTTCCTTGTTCTATAAAAGGGAATTTAGGACTCATTTGTAGGGGATTGTATTCTGGTCAAGTTTTGAGTCAAGTGCTTGTCTAGGTAGAAATTTAGGCATTAAACAACAAATAGAATAGTTATCTTGTTTTTAGCTTTGATGAACATATGTAATTATCTTAAATAGTTCTACATAAATGACTGATATAGAAAATGAATGTATGATTTGGTATATGTGCTCTCCTAGTGTAAATTTGTGTGAATTTTGAATGAAATGTTAATGATATCTTCATTCATCTTCAAATATTTATTTGAATGTGTGTCTCTTTTCTCTCTTCGATTCAAGTAATCAATTAAAATTCCTAAATGGGGCCATGAATTTGCATTTATTTACAAAGGATTTGGTAAGAAGCCATATGTTAGAAATTATGAGCTTCATAATGAAATTTTTTTGTGAGAGTATTCCATTCCATTAGATTTTAAAATCATTTATGTGTTATTGATCTTTGTATATGTGACTCTGATGCCTAATGTAACAAGGCACTGATCTATTTTCAAATATTTACATAAAGGGTTTATCAATTTGTCTATTCAGTTACCGACTTGAAATCATAATGTAAATTCATTTAAAAATTCAATTGCAATTGCAATAAGGAATGTGTATGAAGCATTTCCCTTGTTCCTGGTAGTTAAATAGACATTTGCTTGAAGATTAGCCAACCTTTGAGTGAATGATGTTGTTTACCAATGTTAGGAGATCATTTGTGATTTGATTTGTCATTCGTTGAGAGTTTCAAGTTTAATATTCCATAGGAACACCCTCCTTGGCCCCATAGAGCCTAAACTATAGAAGATTCTAGTCATTGACTAAATCTTGTAAGTTGGCCATTCATTGTAAGGGTCTTGAATATAAGAATTGGTTATTCTTTATAGCTTCCTTAGGTTTACTAGAAAAACACCAATAGAATGGCGACTCTACTGGGGATAATTCTCCTCCAAACGTAGATGTCAAATGTAGAGTCAAAGGGTTAAATAAACCTAAACATCTTGATTGGGAAATAAAAAATTCTTAAAACTAGAAAATACTCTGAATGTAGAAAAGATTGAGGGATCTGAACATGACTCTATTGTGGATGATAGCCCAGAATATATATTGATTGTAAAGAAACTTCATCTTAATTGAAGTTTAATCATATGGAAGGAGGTGGTGACTCTGACTCAAAGAACCTGTTAAATCACATATCAATTGATAGGATCTGCAATCTAAAAGGGAAAAGAACAATTATATGCTACAAATAACTAGGTATTTTCACAGAAATTGAAGAAATTGAAGTGCATTATGGGTAGATCAAGATAAATTTTTCATACCTGAGAAGTAAATGATTCCCTAATGATTGAATTAGCACTAGACAAGGGAATGATAACAATATTTTAGCATGCTTTTTTGTTCAAGTTAAACTTTCATGTTATGATGAAAATATCATGTTAAATTGTTAAGATCTTAGGTAGCATTTTGTAAGAAATACAAATTCTAGAGATTTAGGATCATATTTGTAAAAGGAATTGAAGTAATATTGTATAATTGTTGAGTATATTCACAATTCCTTTTCAAGAATTAAAAGTAAGTTGTCATTTCATGTTGTCTTGATTGAATATGGAGAAAAGTATACAAGGTGAGTAGTCATTGTCTCACTAAGGAAACTTCAATATTGATAGGTATAGAGCTATCAACTTTGACAATATTGGTGGGTATCCAAATATTGTACCACCAAAGATTAGGGACAAGATTCCAAGGTTCAATGGTGAAAAGATAGGATCAACAAATAAGCATGTACACGAATTTGTTGATATGATGGGTGACTATGAGATAGATTGTGAGGATGTGGTTATGAAATTATTTGTTCAATCTCTGAAGGGAGATGCAAGAGACTGGTTCTCTTTTCTGCCTGATTCCTCTATATATTGATGGAATGCGATAAAGAAAGCCTTCATCGGTCAATTTGGAGAAAGGATAAATCCAAGTGTTGCAAGAAGGAATTTCATGGAAATTTCTTGGGATAAAGGTGAATTGGTCCCTGCTTTCAACCTTAGATTTGTAAAATTCATAAAAGAAATTCCTAAACATGTGAGACCAAATGATGCATAGTGTTTGGTTGTATATTTGGGAGCATTTGATAGAAGAATGAGTTTCTTGATAAGGGATAAAGAGCCTACTACTTTATAGCAATTTTACCAAGAGGCCATGAATATTGAGAATAATTTGAAATACTCAATTATGAGGGGACTTGTAATGACTAGCATGACTAGCTCTAGTAGGATTCTAGCTACTGAGCCAAGTTCATCAAGAAACAAAATTATTTGTCAGGAAGAAGAGCTTTTAGATGTTGTATCTACATTACTTCCTAGAGATGCAAAGCATGAGTGAGCATCAACATCACATCAGCAAAGGATGGGAAGGAATGATTTGATTTCCTCTATTGGAAAGTTGTATGAAATGAAGAGATATGCAAATGAGTCACCATATGACTTGTTTTCAAGATTATTTGACGTTTTGATGGAGATACCCAAGAGTTTTAGGCCTGATGATCTAATGTGTATTAATTTTTTTTGTGAAGCCTACTTTCCCTTTTGATCAGGTGGCACATTTACATTTCTTGGATTCTCATAGAGGACTAGATCACCTACCTTGAAATTCCTAGGAAGAACACTCTAATTATGATGTTTAGAAAGTGAGCGTTGATAAGATTTAAGTTGGTTAAGGGCCTTCAATTAGTGCTCATTGAGCAACGCAAGTTGATGCAAATTATTAGCATGGTAAGTTTCATTATTAATTAACCCATTAAGTGAAACTCGTAAAACTAGAATTTCCAACTCTAGAGGCATGATTGCATCAACACCATACACTAGGTTGTACAGTGTTGTTCCCATCATTGTACAAACACTCATGTGATAATCCCACAAGGCATATGTCAACTAAGTATGCCAATATTTACCATGTTTGTTTACTATTTTTTGGAGAATGAGTTCAATAGTTTTATAATACACTTCAGATTGGCCATTAGATTGAGGATAGACGGTGTAGAGAATCAATGCAAAATATGAAACTTCTCTAGGAATTTCTTCACCTCTTTATTCTTAAATGGAGTGCCATTGTCAAAAAAAAGGGTGGAAGGAAATATAAAGTGAGCAATGATATTGTTTAGAAGAAAGATACAAATGGCTTTAATGTTCATGGACTGAAACAGAATAGCTTCAACCCACTTTGTAAAGTAAACTATAGCATTGATGATAAAGACATGTCCTTTAGAAGAAGGTTATATTTTACCAATAATATCCAAACCCCCATTTTGTGAATGGAGAAGGAGAGGTCTACTTCTTAAGCTCCTGAGTAAGAGTGTGAATAAGATGACTATGTTGTTGACAATGAAACAACTTCTTAACAAAGGAAAAGGAGTCTTTCTCTATTATTTTCCAAAAGTATCCCATATGGATCAATTTTCACACCAGGGATTTACTGCCAAAATGTCCACCCCTAGAGCTTGAGTGGGTTTCGTTAAGGGAAAGGGGTATTTCCTCTTTAGTGAGACATCAAAGAAGAAAATCAATGTATCTGAGTACGATCATTTTTTGTCACATCATCGGGAAAATTTTCAGTCTTCAAATAATTGTAAATATTAGAATACCATTACTCTATGTCTATGTGAGCACACATGAGAGCATTGGATTTAGGTTGATCTAAGACAACATGAGATTGAAAAATATGAACCAAAATATGGTATTCTTCTATATCCTTATCCGAAGGCACAAGGGAGGCAACACTCACCATGGCATTTGCATGTTAATTTTCTCTCCTAGGAACACTATCTATTGTGAAAGAGGAGAAATTATCAAGCAAGGATAAGTCCAAATCTTGATACTAAGATATATTCTTCTTCTTTGCTTGATATGTCCCTTTAATTTGATTTACAATGAGTTTGGAATCACAATGTATGCAAATATTTTTTATGTTTGATGCAATTATGGCACACAAGCCAATGATAAGGGGTTTGTACTCCACAATATTGTTTGTACAATGAAATTTCAATCAAAAGGATAGAGGGACTAGCTTACCCTTGGGCTAGATCAAAACCACCCTGGTTTTGGACCCAACTTGACATCTTGATCCATCAAAATACATCTCCCATATAGGCACATGATTAGTTGTAAAAATATCTTCATCCGAAAATAAATCCAAATTATGGAAAGAACATGATGAGGTATCTTTCACCAATTGATCAACAACAACTTGACCCTTAATGGATTTTTGAGTTAAAAATTTGATGTCAAACTTAGAAAGCAACATTACCCATTTCTCAAATCTCTTAGCAAGATCAGTTCTAGTGAACAAATGCCTTAGAATATCACTTTTACAATGACATGAGTTCCAACATGAAGAAGATAATGTTTTAAATTTTGTGTCACAAAGATGAGAGCCATACAATGTCTCTCCATGGAAGATTAATGAGTTTCATAATTGAAAAGAACATGAATAATGTAGTAAACTACTATTTATCTACCATCATCATCATACTGAAGCAACAAAGCTACAAAGGAATGAGGTGGCATAGCGAGATAAAGAAGAAAGGGTATAACCTACATAGTCGATATTAAGATAGAAGGATTGGCTAGATAACTTTTGATTGAGGCAAAAGCTTTCTCACACTCATCGTCCCATCAAAATTGAACATCTTTCTTCAGTAAACGTGTAAAGGGAAGGGTGCAATCAACTAACTAACATATGAATTTAAGAATCACTCGATTCTTCCCTTGCAAAATACACAACTAAGAGATGTTTCTAGGTGGAGGAATGTTAACAATCGCATCAAGCTTATTAGTGTCAACTTCAATTACTCGATAAGAAATAATAAACCTTAAATACTTACTAGTTTCAATTTTGAACACACACTTATGAGGATTGAGTCTCATCTTATAGAGTCAAATCCTTTCAAAAATAAGACAGATATTTTTTATGTGATCCGAATGAGTCATATACTTAGCCAATATTTCATCAACATAGTCTTCTAGAATTTTGTGACTAAAATCATTAAAGATTAAGGTCATCACTCATTAGTAAGTTTTTCCTACATTCTTTAACCCAAATGGCATGAAAACATAATAGAAAGTACCCCCCAAGTTATTGAAAGATGTCTTATACTAATCTTTTAGGTTAATGCAAATCCAATTATAGCCTGAGAACCCATCCATGATGGAAAATAAGGCATGGCTTGTTGTTGAGTCTACAATCATATCAATATTAGGCAACAAAAAATCATCCTTAAGAGAAGCCTTATTAAGATTACGAAAGTCAATCCAAATGTGAATATGGTAATTAGGCTTGCTAATAGAAATGATATCAAATATCCAAGGAGAATAGTGAAGAGGACAGATAAAGTTGGCTTTTAGTAGCTTCTCTTTCTCAGTCTTAACCAACATTATGACCTTGGGATTCATCCTTTAGATCTTTTTTTTATTAGGCTTAGCATCAAGACCTAAGAAGATATTGTGAACGACCACAAAATCATCAATACCAGGCATGTCCTCATATGACCAAGCAAATATATTAGGATGAGAATGTAATAATTCAAAATGTTTCTTAGAATCTTTTGGAAAAAGGAACTTCCCAATCTTAATTACCTTTTCAGAAGATTTAGAATCCATGGGAACATCAGTAGTTTTTCCTTTAAGGAGAGAACTACGGTCTTCAGGATGGGGAATAGGAACATCATCATCCACATTAGATAGAGGAGCCTCCTCATCCATATTCAAAATGAATTATCCAAAGTATGCTTGTATATTTAAGTGTTATGAGAATCATTGGTTATGGTGATAAGGATGAAAATGGGAGTAAACACCTAAGAATTCTTCTAGTGCTTCCTCCGAAGAGAAAACATCTAGGGAAACTTCACCAAGTTCTACTTTACTCTCAATCAACTTAGTATGAACTAGATCAAGGGGCTAATAAAAAATAATTTTAACTCTCCACCATGACTTTTGCATAGATTTTTCAAGATAGAAATCTAGCCCAAGTTAAAACTTATGAGGCCTAACTTGGATGGGGACTTGAATTCCTTGTTTGATATACCCACAACCTTTACAGTTACAGCCATATTTAGAGACTAGTTCATAAATAGATTCATATCATGTCTACAAAACCTGAGAATAAGGTAGAACTGCATAGAGAGTGTCATTCAACCAATGTGTGTCAAATGTATACAAAATTGCAATCATCCTTCTTGTTAAAATTGCAAATATTAACTTCCTCAACAAAAGAATGATTATCTTCATTAACAGGAGTACAATCATTTTCCTTAATAGGATCCCAATTGTCCTTCTCAATAGGAAGATAATCAACCTTCTTAATAGAGGTGTATGAGACTATTTGAAGGTCAAGGTGGATAGGGTTGACTTTATATTCTCCGATAAAGAAATCAGAGAAATCCAAGGACCCCCAATTGTCACCAACACATGCATTCAACTTAGAAGAAGAAGTGGAAGGGGAGGACTTAGGATTATTCACTTTGGATTGTTCTTCTTCATGGGAATTCGCCTTAGGGGTATCCTTCAAGGTAGGAACCATTGAAGATCATGCCAATGCATTAGAAGATAATTACAATACAATTCTTAAGAGTGGAAACAAAAGAATCTTGACCAATGGTTGCTAACTCACAAAGGTGCACAGCCTCAGATTCAACTTTGATTGTAATAACTTCATTATTAGCAAAAAAAATTATGTAATGATGTAAGGTAGAGGTTATAGCCCTAAAAATTTTAATCTAAGGTTTTCTCAAAAGAATATTATAAGGCAAGGGACTAGGCATTACATAAACCAAAGTGGGTATGGTAACGAGTCCTAGCCTCAAAGGAAAGATTATCATGCCTAGAGCTTAATGAAAACCATTATTGAATCCATGAATGTAAAGAGAAGAAATAGCTAAATAATAAGAATCAATCTTGATATTACACAATAAATCTATGCCACATACATTGAGAGCTAAATCGGTGTCAACGAGAGCACATCTAATACCAATGTTATTATTGTTAACTATAATCATCAAAGGGCCCACTTGTTTTTGCACATCTGGGGGTAGGATTTCTTATGGGTAGAATGCAATATTCATTGAATCCACATGAATATGAGCCATCAATTCATTATTATCCATTGGTTTAGTGAAGGCAGGAAAGACGATCTTTAGCAAGGCTTCCTGAAGCATACCTTGATAAATTGCAGAAGACTGAAGCAAATACCACAATGAGATATTAGTTGAAGTAACATGGAGTTTCTCAACAAGATCATAATCACCAAGTGCTTTATTAATTGTTTTAAGTTTTGAAGGAAGACTTGGTTGTGAAAGTGGTAAATAAGTAGGAACCAAAGTAGGTTGAGAAGTAGATTGATCCAAATTTTTATAATTTCTTCTAGTGTTATATGTATGCCCCTTGACATTATAAGAATCTGTAGCTTTTAAAAATATCGTGTAAAGGTCTGATGAGTCTTTAGAGATTGGAACCCCATGAATAGAATGAATTATTTTAGGATAAGGGCTAGGAGGAGTCAAGTAAATAATGGTTCTCTTAGGCTTTGAAGGAGCTACAAAGAATACCACCACATTTACTAACTTTCAACTCATGAAGAGGAAGTAGATGGTTGTGATGAAGAATTTTGTTCAAGATATCTATGGATAGGAGAATATTCCTTTAATAAATCATCTAGGGCATCATCTGGCATATTGAAATCCTCCTTAGAAAAAGCATTATCAAAAACATTAAAACATGCAAAAAATATCTAACATGGTTCACATTAGGCTCACCAAAAATGTAGAGAAGGGGGATTCACTGCTCACGAGTCTCTTTCTTACCAAGAGAGGCCTAGGGAATGAACTACCCTAAACTACCTAATACTACCTAATGGGTTGGAAAGGGATTGCAAGAAATAGATTGAAAGAAAAGTTTCAAGAGTGATAATAGATAGACAACTTCAGGAATCGAAAGAGTAGATCACTAATATTTTTGAGACAAAAGGAGGATCTCTCAGCCAAAGGATGGTAGCATGGAGTGGGACATCAGCACGGTGTGCTAAAGTCCTAGGGCTGCGCTAGCATCCTATACAGTTAGAGCACTAAACCCTCATTTAGAACTTCAAAGGACATGCTAACTATTCCTAATTTGAGTTCTATTTAACATGCTAGATTAATAGAATATGAAAGTGTAGATAAATGAAAAGGGAGGTGAAGAACCTACTTACAAGAGGTCCTACACTTCAAAGACTCCCATAATTCTCAGCACAAACAAACTACACACAACACAAACAAGGAAAAATGTTGGAAAATTTTAGGGCTTGCTGTAGTCAAACCTCGATTTTGGTGTTCCACCTCCACAAACCACCAGATAGATAGAGAGAATAATAGAAAAAAAATAGACACAAAGTGGTAAAGGAAAACCCTACTTAAGGAGGAGAACCTGTATCATGAGATAAAGATATAAAGTGATAAAGAAAAACCTCTTTTAAGGAGGAGAATCCATATCACAAGATAAAGAAATAATAGACAATGTGTTATAAAATAGACAAGAATAAAGAGAGCATTACTAACAACTAATGGTTCCCTCTTACCTTGATAGACACAATTTTGAGTGCTTGCAAGAGAGTTTTGGCTATTGAAGGGACTTTAGTCTGGTAAAGCTTCACTGTAGAAACAAGATTGAGAAGAGAAGAGCAAGAGAAACAAATCAAAATGAGAGAGTGATAGAATTAATGATAATGAGAGTGAAAAGAAAGGTTTTGTTCAACTGCATGGGTAGGAAGATCTGTTACTCTTAGAAATATTTCATAGGGACACATGTCATAGGTAAAAGATTTCAAGATTCCTCATTTGAACTCATGAAAGAAAAGGGATGTTATTGTACCACATGGATGTCCATGTGCCACATAGGAATCCAACTCATCATTTCATGAGAAATAAGGTGGTTTACTATTTTCACTTCATCATTGGCCCTTATGGAGTCAAAATCATGAAATTTTGACCCATAAGGTTCTTGTCATAAATGCAGCCAGGTGCCATAAATACAAGGGCCAAATGCACAAATGTGATACTGCCACAGGGTGCAATTTTATGACATCACAACTACCTCTCAAGGGGAGTAGGTAGTAATGGTTGCTAAATAGTGCAAAAAAGTGCAAAAAATTGAGTGCAATTACTTGTGGTTGCAAGTGGTGTATATAGATAAGGTGGAGGTGTTTCACTTTGAATATTGTCAAAGGAGGAGAGAAAATGAGTTCAATATAGGAAAGAGAGCTACATGAGTTGATGACCCTTTTTCATTGATTTCAAAGGGGATAAAGTTAATTTGGTTGAAAAAAAATAAGGGGAGAAAGTTAGAGTGGTTGAAAAAACCATAGTGCAGAAGTGAATATGGTCTGAAGACCATAAGGGGAGAGAGAATTTAGAAAACATGGAGAAAGTACAATGTATGGGAGAGTATTTTCTGAGTAGAAAATGAGGAGAGTGATCTAGAAACAATATTTCACAGGAGAAGAATTTTGTGAAGAGAGGGGATGAATAGTAAAAGAGTTGTCCCAGTCAAGGGGAGTACTACTTATTACAGTATTGTTGTTGGTTACTTTTGTTGTTGATGGTTTTTTAGAAAGTAGGTGTTGCCATCAATGAGAAAGAGGGATATTTTTGGAAGCTAGAGTTGTTTGTGAGGTTTTCAAGTGTTTTCATTGATGTCAACCCCTTATATGAAGAGAGTGTTGGAATGTTGTTGGTGTTTTCATTGATGTCTTACTTTAGTATAGTTGCAAAGGTTGTTGGTTTGACTTGTGTTGGGGGAGATTGTTGATGTTGGAGAGCATTGCACTATATTTTTGTGTTTTCATCAATATTGTTATTGATGTATATGATAATTAATGATGTGGATGTCTTTGGTTCACTTTGCTTCCAAGTTCTTTTGAGAAAATTTGAATAAAAGCAAATTTAGTGTGACAAAGTGGTGTTTAGTGTTTTTCTCTAAATTTATTCATGGTTGAAGATATGCCCCATGCAGCTTGGATGTATTTATCAGAGGTGTTTAGAGGTGTTACATCTAGATATTCAGGTTCTAGATCATTCTGCAATAGAAGATGTGTTTGACAGTATGTATGTTTGATAAAACATGGTGTTTGGAAGAAATGTGATTTCTCCACATTTCTCCACAATGAATATTCTAGTGTTGTAGATCTAGGAACATGCTTATATTTATTGTATCTACCTTCCCATGAAGTTTCAGGTGTTGTGGTTCTCCAAAAAAAAATTGGTGTGTTGGATGTTTGTGCTAGTATATCTAGTTTCATAGAATGAAGGTGTTCTTGAGTTTTAGGTGGTTGTAATAGTTGTTCAGAATATTTTGATAATTTTGGAATATTCTAAGATGTTTTATGGATACCATGGAGTATTTCTATGTGTTCTAAGAGATTTTTTTAGACCTTGAGAGGTTTTTTAGAGTTGCTTGTTAGTGTTAGTGCAAGTTTGGCTGACCTGGTATGCTAGTACTAATCACAAAGGATAATTGGTGTTTGAGGAAGTGTTTTGATGTATATTTGGGTCCAAATTAAGTAGTGGCATGGTTTTTCTTCAATTTTTATATTGTGGAAGTGATTGGTTCCAACCTATTTGGTGTTGCACAATTGAGGTATATATGTTTCCTTAAGGCTGACCTAATTGAGATTTTTTTAGGTTGTGAAGGGTATAAATGCAAGGAGAATTATTATGTGGGCCAAAAATAGAGTGTGTGATGTGAAATATGTGAATGTGATCAAGTGTAGTGATCTAAGTGAGAGCTTTAATTCCTATGACTTCCTAATGCAGTGAGAAAAATGTGTCTACATTTTAGTCTATTTGATGAGTTGTTTGTGCTTGAATGGAGCTATACCTTCAACATATGAGAGATGCATTGTTATTAGTTCAAATTGGTAATGATCCACCCCTTCTTCTATTCTTCTTTCTTCTAGATAGTGAGTCCTTTGGAAATGAGCCTTTCTTTATCTTTCTAGGCAGTGAGCCCTTGTAGTGAGCCTTATTATATTTAGTGTTGCAATTCATATATTAGTGAGCTAATCCTCGCCATTTTTTTTTGCTTCTTGGGTTTTCCATGTAAATCTGGGGTTCTTAAGTGTTTGGATGTGTTTGCATTACTATTTCATATTTTTACATTCTACTAATGCGTGATCAAGGTTTAATAGTTGTTAAGGGTTCAAGGGATAATGCAGATTTAAATGTTAATGAGAGTTTTTGATGATTTAAAATTATACAACTGATTCACCCCCTCTCAGTTATCATGTGCTTCTAACACAAAGAACAGATAAAAAGGGTCCATAATAATTATATTCACATTTTTTTTTCAAAACCACTTAAGTTAGTAGTTTTCAAGATTGAATCTTTGGATATAACAAAATGTCATACACAAAAAAGTATATCTAAAATAGAAAATAGATTAATTATATAGAAAAATAAACCAAAAAATAGATTCTTTGGATTTTTTGATAAGTTAAAAAAAAATTGAAAAAGGATAAAAAATGTAAAATTTATGCTCAATTGAAGTTTCAAAACAAAGAGATGACTTTGAACAAAAATACATGAATTTTAGAGAATTTTTATTGAGCTTTACCTCCACCAATGCATATGTGTCTGATCCTTATTTCCAACTCTTAAATTTTTTTGAAAATCCAATTTAAAATGATTGAATTATGATCATTTTAGCAATAAGTGCTCTAAAAGGAATTTAAATAAGCTTGGTCAATTATTTAAGCCCCCTATTGTTGACCCCTAGTTGGCCATGTGACTGATTACTAAGGTAAAATGGGCTAAAGTTTGGGGGGCTAGTTTTAAACCCTAGAATTTTGAATGAGACCATCTATTGAAGGAATCAAGTGACCAAGGGCTTAGACATTGCTAGGCCCCTGGTCCTTGATAGGACCATAAATTTACAAAAATAAAAAAACTAAAACCTCATGTTTCCTATGGATCTCTAAGAATATTTAAATGTTATTTTTTTTGCAAAACTATGCGAGATTTTATAACAATATCAAAATAAATTTAAATTATATGGATATAAAATAAATATCAAAACAAGTAAAATAAACTATGACTCCTCTTGTGTATCTCCACATACAGACTATGTATTTAGCAAATTCCATAGTGCATATATTTGTGCCAAGAATATTTTTGGTGTATGTTTTTAAAACATTGAATATACCTCTATGTTGCACTCATCTTGTAGTTATATCATGTGATATTCCAACCCCTCAAATGTGTGTATATGCCCAATACCTACATAAAAATAATAATCAATGTATATATACTTCAAATTGAATTATGTTTTTTTTTTTTTGGAAAAAGTGGCAAGCCACTTTAATTGTATTAATATTAAAATATAGATATTACAAAATCCTAGTTCAGGCAAGCATATCAGCAGGAAAGAACTAGGAAGAAAACCCCCAGTTATAGTTTGAAAAGGTACAAAAAATTCCTAGACTTCTTTACATTGATAGCCAACAACCTCCTTTTTACATTCTAAGGAAATCTCTTTACATTGACAAACATCCCCCTTTTACATTGTAAAAAACATCCCCCCAATACATTACCAAAATACAGACCCCATTACATATTCAAATATAGCCTTGAGTACCCTTTACATATTCAAAATACAAGACCCATTACATATTCAAAATACATAGTAATTATAGATTTTTTATATTCACCCTTTTGCATGACATTATACTGCATTATCCAAATTGTACTACCTTTTTCACATAGTCGACTAAAAATCCTGACTACAACATCACCCACAGCCAAAATATTGAAACACTACTTAAAAAGAAGTTGACTTATTCCCTGTTCTTCGAGGGTCGTTTATCGAACCTTCATCCTACACATGCTTATCATAATCCTACGAAGGAACTGTTAGATTAATATCAGGAACATAATGATAACAATATTTCCCCCTGACAACTTGTGGAAGAACAAATAATTGCAAATCATGCACACATGTATGGTTCCTCAAGAAAGATATTGCATGATACTTTCTTTTGATATGATCTATTTCCTCCATAGAAAAAGAAGATTTGTATTTATTGAGAGCTTGGTACAAGTAAGCTGAGGTATCATGCATTGTAGATAGAAGCATACCTTGAAAAATTTCCGCATACCTCTTTTTATAATGGATTAGATATGTAGGGAATAAACCTCCCACTAGACCATCACCCTTGGTGAAGTCGTAATGTTGAACACTCTGAAGTAATGCATCATTTTCCAAATAAAGTCTGATGACAAACTTACAAGCTATATATTTTAACACATTAAAGTTTTGAACTAAATCCAGAATGTTCGATAAGAAGATAGCTATTAATTTAGCTGGAAATATGATCCTTTTCAATTATGTGTGCAATACATCCTCACCAATGATGATTTTAATGCAATTTAACACAAACTTACAATTTACTTTGAAAGCTTTCTAAAATTCCCATTTCTCAATACATGTCGAGAAAGGCTCTTCCCACGGTTTAACTACAATCGACACCCTATAATTTCTCACTTGAAATTCCTTAAGCTCTATGAATCTATAAAATGCCAAAGATGACCCTCTATTCTACAAGACCACTAAATTTCTGATAAATGAAAAATGAAACAAGCCGAACTATGTTTAAAGGAAAGCTTTCCATGCTTTTTATGACACACTTTCTTGAGAAAAGCATCTTGCAAGGATGACATGCTTGGAGAGTCTCAAAGTTTAAAATGGCTGCTAAGTTTCCTGCATTCGTATGGAATGCAATACTAAATTTGTACTAGTTATAACATCAACACATGTTAACATGTTTCATTTGTAATCATTAAAGAAATAGCCCTTTAGAAGAAAACTTGCTTGATAACTAGACTTTGGCTAAATTTAAATAAATTTTTGATGCTAAAACTAAATACAAATTTAGCATTGTACTTTACAAGGAAAACTCAAGACTTAATCCAAGCATGTTGTCCTTGCAAAATATGATGAATATTTTTTATTAAGTGTGCCATGTTGAAGCTCTCCAACTCGTATGTGTGGAAAATGTACCTCTATGCCACATTAAGCCTTCTTTAAAGCATGTGTTTGGATTTAAAACATGTGTTTGAATTTCCAAATGAAAGCCCTGCACTTTACTTGAGAAGATATTAATAGCACATGTAATTTATTTAAACATATCATTGCAAATGTTCGACGTATGCATGCATAAGAAAACTTTACAGCTTATCCTTTCACTATGCAAAGATAACTTTGAATATTTATCTATGCATCCTTAGCATCATGCTTTATTAGATCAAGTAATTGAGTGAAAGCCTTTAATATACTTAAATCATTGACTTCTGTGATCTCTATAGTATCACTTCCTAACCCTGCTAAGAATTTTGCTACCTTGTTCCCTTCTCTGTAAGTATGCGAAATGACTAAAGATTCAATCTTATCTAATAATATCCATGCTTTATTGATGCAGGAGCATCCAGTGGTGTAAGGGCAATCTTGCATCACCCAAAAATAGTTAAATTTCAAGTTTCTCAGTTTTTAGATGTTTTTACATTTTTGGATACCCTTTTCGTCATAATGAAATTCCCAATTTATGGTTTTTATTTTCCATTACGGGTGGAAAGATATTGCAATTTTAGTTTCCCATTTGCACCTAAAATCTTTTGAGTTAGATTTGAGGCACTTAGAGCTCCGGATCGGAAACTTTCCAAAATCGGTAGTGGATTTCGAGATGTTATTGACTTCGCGACCTTTCCAACGGTTCAAACGGTTCGCAAATCAGAGTCCTGGATCAAAAGTTATGGCCCCAGGAAGTTGACGCACTTTCTAGAAGATACAATTGCAAATTCTCTTTTGAAATTTGAACTTCATGATGTAAATTTTCAGCGCCAAACCGCCTAAACTCAAATTTGAATGTTTTTTTGGCTCCAAACTAAAGAGGATCCCTATTTATGGGTGGGTTTCTAATTTTTGGGTAACTTTTTGGGGACAAGCTCGCATATTGTGAAAGGGTGATTCTATAGCTTTTTGTAACTTGCATGTGTTGTAGAACTTGGGGATTTGAGATCCTCTGCATGTAAGAAGCTCCATTTCTGAATAATAAAATTATTCTCTTGTTTGTGAGTTATTTTCTAAGTCTCGGGCTGC
>VDFB02000003.1:677879577-677930466 GCA_007258455.2 Sequoia sempervirens
GGTTCCTAAGCATTGAATTATACCTCAATTTGTCTTCTTGAATAAACAATAGGAAAACCCTTGCCTTAAGTTCATTGAATTTCCACATAAAATATCTTGTGGGGTTTTAAGAAATTAAGACATTGGACATCTTAGTTTGAAACTTTAATCAAAGAGAGTGTTTTTGGTAAAAAGTACTCATTAAGCAAAGATAACAAATTGGACCCCACACATGCGCTTGATATCTTTTGGTCATATTGGTCTTTTGATTGCTCTTAGAGAAAAGTGTGTTCTTCAATACCTTGGCCTAGTAAACAAAGTCTCTATAAGTCTCTTAGGATCATCAAAACTTTCATCTATCTTCCAAACATTCATCAATCCATCTCACCAAAACAACTTTAGATCTTTGCAAACATCATTCTAGACTTAGGCACATCATCAAAATCAAAATCACCTTGTTTAGTTAGGGGGCATGGGAATGTATCCTTTCTCATACCTCTAGTTAAATTAGCAAACCTTTGAACAAGTTCATCCTAAGATCACATCCGACATCTTAGGGTTTACAAGTTCATCATCCACATCAAACAATCAAAATCAAAATCCCTAAGTCTAGCATTGATACAAAATCCCTAAAGCTGCTTGTCATTCATATCATTTACACATTTCATCCTCCATCTCGTCATTTGGTCCTAAGAACCTTAGAGGTCACTTTTGCAACAAGGTCAAAACACAAGAAGAACATTGAATATAAACGTGATCCATACATCTTGGGTAATCCAAATCAGTTGAATCCTCAAAACCTTGCATTTCCTATCAATTATCAAAGTCCATGCATAGGATCATTGCCTTCGACAAATGTCAATGGTACAACAAGTGTGAGTATGCCCAAGTAAAATTTTGGAACACATTTCCCAATGATAAATCTAAGTCCAAACCTACAAATCCACCAATCGAACAATCAAGGCATGAGCCTTGAAATGAACAACGTCATTCCACCAAATTCCTACAAACTAAATGTGGATGTACCAAGTGCAAGTTTTCGAAACATGAATCCTAACTCAAAAAACTTTGGGAAAATGATTCCCAATACCAACAATGTTCATCCTATCATGCCAAATTTGAACATCATCCCAAATCCAAACATTATCCAAAGTCAATTTTCCCATAATCCCATTCAAAAACCGCAAGTATGCATCCCAAATCCGCTTAAACAAAAGCCAAATCAACTATCTCAAGTGAGTCAAGATCAAAATCAAGAACAAATTTGGCGAGATCAAATTGCGGAACTTTCCAAAATAGTTGAGGCATTGCGCCAAGGGAAATCTCCACCACCATTACCATATCCACCATTCACTTCCCCCTTTACCTAACACCAATCACGCCATCCAAATAAATCCACCTAACATCAATCAAACCATCATGACAAATCCTTTGAATATACCATCGACATCGCACCAACAGATGGTATCCAATCAAGCAACAATGATGATCCCAACCAATCAAAATACGGTCTCCCAAAGACCTATCACCTCGGTCAATCCAACCATCTCTATCACTTCGATCACTCCAACCACCACTATCACGCCCATCACATCTCAACCCCTCACTACCATGATCACTCTGAGCATATCTCAAACACTTGTGACTACATCCAACATGATTTTGAATCCACCACCACCCCCACCACCAACAATTTCCACCACATCAAGCAAATACGACATGACATTACAAGCTACTTTTCAAAAGGGATTCCAACAATATCTAGCCATGCAACAAGCAACACAAGCTCAACAAGTTCAACAATCCTCTCAAGTTGCCCAAGCCTCTCAAGCTACCCAACCAACACGAGCACAAACACAAAAGATGACAACTATTGAAAACAAGGACCAAGATCAATCCATCACTAAGCACACGTTTACTTCATCCAATGATCAAATCGACATATGTCAAGAGTCACTTTTGAATCTCGATCAAAATTCACCAACAAAACTCGACAATGAGCCAATTCAAGAAATATTAACATCACTTGATGCTATGGTCGAAGACATTCACAATCTCTCCATCGCAATTTTCGAAAACAATGATCAAAACCTCTCCATTGAGGAGCACATTGAAGATATATCTACACAATCCGATGATCAACTCACCATACATCAAGAGCCACTTTTTAGTGATCTCTTTCAAGGAGTGTTAGGATTATTTGATCCAATTGACATAATGCATGATCCATTGACCAATGATCATGTTGAAAATGTCTCTACATCGCCTTACGAGTTAGAGGACATATCTCAAGAATTTATTCCAAAGCATGATCAAAATCTTTCAACAAAGTCTAGCAATGGTCATTTTCAAAACATGTTGATCCCCTTTGACCTCATGGTTACAGATGCTGAAGGAACCTTGAACTTGACCATGCCTAATGTCACCATCCAAAAGTCCTTTGTAAGAAATCCATCCTTTGAAATTGCCCCATGTCAAGAACTTGATCCAAAGCATGTCAAAAGCAACTCTGAAATTAATCAAGATCAAGAATTTGTATCTCCAAGATACTACAATGATCTAATGGATATTCTCCTATCCACACAAGATGATCACATCCACATAGCACATACTCCTCCATCTACCCATGAGATGCTTTCTATAGATGGACACGTAGATGATCTTCATCTAGAACAAGATTATGTTACACACAAAGAGCAGATTATCAACTCCTACAGTCAAACTGAGTTATCAACATCAAGATTAGATATGTCCCAAACTCAAACTAAGGACATCATGAATACGAATATCCAACATTATCGGCTCAACAAAACAAGTCAGATAGAACATCTAGAGTTAGCGGAGCAGAAAATTGAAAGAACGTCACCTACGGTGGTCATCTATCAGAGAACACTTATTGAACAAGAGCTCTTGGAACAGGAGAAATCAAAGCATGAAGGTACCACTTCCACCATACTGGGGGCAACTTCGTCTCAAGCAAACGTCAACATAGGGAGCATGAAGAGTCCTTATGATGAAGCTAGTGTCAATACTACAACCAACGACGCCATGAATCTTCATTCACCCATCACCCCATCCACAAATTGGGACCAACGTCAAAAGAAAGATTTGAATCAAAGTACAAAGAATGTTATCAAAGCAAAAGAAGCTGAGAAGCATAATGGACAAATCAAATACAAATGGATACCAAAAAATACAAAGAAAGATCATCCCTATCAAACTCCATCAGTCAAAGAAACGTGGGGCAAACTAAAAGAGGGAAAGGTATCCATCAAAGATGTCCACAAAATCAAAAGAGCTTTTCAAGTGACATACAAAGTGTATCAAGCAGTTGGTCCTAATTCCCCACGCTTCGTATCCACCCATCATTGCTCATCTTCCCAAGTTTGGAGAGTCAAAGGTTCCAAACTATCAACCAATCCATCTCTTATCCCTAAAGCACACCTCCATCCACGCCTCCACACAATATCCAATTCTTACATTGACCGTATTGGCAATGACCCTTCATCATAAGGATTCGTAGGCACTTTATCGCGATGTGCGCACAAAGACAAAACTCCAGTATCAACGAAGCAGATCAAGAATCCCAAAAGTTGCATTCAAGTGCACGTATCTTAGCAAAGCAGCTCCTTCAGGCAGGATATCAATGGCACATTATGACAAAGGCATCTATGTCAACACCACCAGGTGGTTCAGCATGAATCTTTCGAAAAAATACAAAAAAATCAAAAAATATGAAAATCCAAAAAAAAATCAGAAAAAGGATTGAAAATAGTAAAGAGAAAAATCATCCTCTAGTGAAAACTGCATGGGCGGCACTTTGGGCAAGACCATGATGAAAACCTAGCAAACAGGCATCATGAGTTTCAAAATCGAGCATCTACGTGCGCTAGTTCAGATGAAAGCATCTCATCTCATCCCATCCATAATAAATCGAGGATTCCATCCATCTTATCCATAATAAATCCATTCATCCATAAACCATCAATCCAATCCATTTTCATCCATCTGCATCCATAGTCCAAATTGTCTTGATCTTGATGAGATTTTGGGGCACACTTTATGCTTGTTTATGGTAAACATCTTGACATGGGCCATTTTCATTGATCCTATCCTACCCTATGTTATCTGAGCCATGAAGCATTATCCAATGAGCTTTCTTTATCCGAACACCTTATCTTATCGCAAGATAATCCTTGGCATCCTTTGCGTATCCATCCATCTGTACACTTATCCGAACATCCATCCATGGCATTCCATACATTGCTAGACATTGGGGGCAGATATTTACATCTTTCTTCAGGAATAAATCTTGATCTATATCCTTCGCCTTATATGGTGATATGAACATTAAAAGACATGAAACCAAATGGGTCAAAACACTTGTGAGCAAAAAAATCCGAATCACTAGCCCATGGCACATTTTGACGAGAACATGTTCCTTATCACGCTTCATCTTTCATCGAAAATCGATCAAAACAATCACTATCAGTCGCATCTAAACGCATCCTTCAACGTCACATCAAATCATCCAAAACATCTTTTGTTCCAAACCAAGCTTCAACAATCTTGATCAAATCAAATCCAATCAAAACATCATCATTTTGGGGATATCTTTCCAAATCCTTGTGTTTCTTAACACTATCCTTGCATTGTCGTGTATCCTCGACAATGTTATCATCATCAATCATCATCAATCAAATCCTTGCATTGTTGTGCATCCTCAACAATGTTATCATCATCATCAATCCATCGATTTGATCAGCCAACCTTAGCTTGGTTTTCAACAAAATCCCAAATAGAGAATTGATATCATCACACATATCATATCCAAATCATCCAAATCATGCGAAAATCCAAAAACATTCATAAAATTTAGAAAATGTCAAAAACATTGGAAACCGAACTACGTCGTCTCTGAGCTTAAATGTAGGCAAGGCTAATCTTTGATCAGCCCCCAAAACATCAAAATCCAAAAACATTCGAATCACATCAAAAATCCAAAAACATTCGAATCACATCAAAAATCCAAAAACATTCAAAAAACATCAAAATCCAAAAACATCGCAAAATCCAAAACACCAAAAACAGCCTCAAAACATTACAAAAACTCCAAAAAGATCCAAATATTTGAAAAAATCCATCTGCCTCATCTCGTTTGCACCCGCAATAATCAATCATCCATAATAACTGATCGCCATCTTCATCCTTTAGCAACGCAAATAGAAACAATCATAGTAGGCAACAAAATCAAGCTTCAATCGTAAAATCAAAATCAAAACAATGAACCATGGAAAACAAAATCAAAGTCTCGATCATTTTCAAACATGTTAGTCAACCTTATATCAACAGCCTATCAATCAACTTATCAAACCATCATCATCCTATACAATGCATGTCCTAGGATATATCATTCCGACAATGGGCATCATTTTGGATATCACTTGCTATCCTATCAAAACACATCCCTTTGGCTGAAGGTATGAAGAACATTGGCTTGTTTGTGTACTTGATCTTTTCTTTTGATTTATCTTATTGCGCTCATTCCAAGGACCTCTTGATGATATCCGAAAGAAGGATTTAGAGAGATAGGAATGGGGCAACGATCATTATTCTTTTGTTTGATGTGCTTGTTGGACGTTCTTGTAAAATAACTTGGCGAATACTTGCTTTGTTAGGTATGCCCTAGCAAGGTTTCCGTATGTCAAGTGTGAACAAGAATACTCCTATCTATTTGTCGAGTCAAAGTCTATCACACTAAGTACAACGCCATCTTGGTCCTTTATACCTTGATGCATCGTGCTTAGGCATGTTATCAAACATAAAGTAAGTGACCCTTTGAAAATCCCAATCCTTGATAAGCAAATCATCATCATCATCTATCATCATCATCTCTAATAAAGTCTCGACCAATCATGGACTTGTTGGATCCTCTTGTCATCATCTCATTTCCACGCTAACATTGCATCATGAATAGTCCATCATGCATCCATCTTGCATCCACAAAACTATCAGATACCACATATCATCCATATCATACATCATAGGAAACATCGATCATTTCACATGCATTGCATAATCATCATCATAATATAGATCTGTTAGTCTTTCATAAATCATCCATTGCATAATCACAGCATATCACATCATTCACATCATCAATCTCATCCATCTCATATCATATCATCATTTAAGTTGTTTAGGATAATATAGTTTTGTTATTCTAAGCATCTTAAAATCATCTCATTTGCATCGTCATCCATAACCATCCATTTTGAACCTCTTTATCGCGAGATCAACCCTCAAATCGAATCTTTTCGCGATCTCGAGGGGCAATGTACCGGTGTACTTCTTTCGTTGGGGCATCCGAAAATTAGAAAATTTTAAATTTCAATCGCAAGTTTATTCTTTGAACCAACACAACAAGTACATTGCTTCAAAGAGGGGAAAAATGTAGACACGCAAAATTAGCATTATGCATTTGATCAAAATCACACTCATCCATTCATCAGGGTAAATTCATCAACTTAAATCAAATAAATCAAACTTGATCCTATCATCATCTCTTTGATTAAATAAATCAATCATTTATTTAATTAAGTCTCAGAGCATTATTCATCTCCCTTTGATTTGATTTAAATCCCTAAATCAAGTCAAAGTGGTCCAATCAGCCTAATCATCATCCTAGCTAATTAATCCTGACTAAATCTAATGCTAATCCCATCCCACGTGCATTATCTAGATATCTCCACTTGCACAATAAATCAATTTTATTTATTTATTAAAACCTCATTTTCCCTCAACATGACAAGTCAAACATGGCATTTATTGCTCTTCTTTCTTGTCCCCCTCTCAGCATTTATTGGAAAATTTGAATTCAAATTCTCCCTCTCATGGGCACTCTTCCCAAATCTTGCACATACATCAACCAATCACCACTTGACAAGTGTCCTTCTTTCATTTGTCTAATCTTAGTCCCACATTGGTCTCTCTTCAACACTCAGCATTTGAAAATCTTTAAATACAAGCTTCATCTTTGAGCAAATCCTTCACAATTTTATGCAAGGTTACTCTCTTCATTTGAGATTTGATCTTGTTCATCATCACTCCACCATCTCCATTTTCATTTTATCATCTTGAGCTTTGATCAAGGGTTGGGAAAGGGTCACTAGCACATGTGACACTAATCCAACATGGAATAGGTGATTATCTTGCTTTTAAAATGTCTTCTTGATGCTATTTTTGTTACTTGTGGCATTTCTTTAGCATAGATATTCTATTTCATGGAGGTATTTGCAGATTTGTGTGTTTAGACTAACCTCTAATGAGTATTTGAAGTTGGTCTTATATGCAGATTTAGGGTACTTCAAGAACATATAACAAATTGAAGATGAAGAAGTTCGGTCCCTATAAAATTTTGAAGAGGTATGATTCAAGGAATGCATATGAGGTAGAGTTGCCGGATGAATTCAACATTTCCCCTGTGCTCAAAATTTCAGATTTGACAGAGTATCATGAAGGTGGCGCAGAGGAAGTACCAATGATGGAACAGTGTGGGATTCCAGCACCTACTTTAAAAAAGGAGATTGAAGAAATTCTAGATAGTCGTGTGGGAAGGAGTACCAGGAACAGGCAGTATGAAGAATATCTAGTGAAATGGAAAGGAAGGCCTGTTGAAGATTCATCCTGGTTGCCTAAGGCAGAGGTCGACCGTTTGGGTTTTTGTCCACCATCTGAGACATGACGAGGTCACTTCTCAAATTACCCTGGGTGTCTGATGCAGGAGCATCCAGTGGTGTAAGGGCAATCTTGCATCACCCAAAAATAGTTAAATTTCAAGTTTCTTGGTTTTTAGATGTTTTTATATTTTTGGATACCCTTTTCGTCATAATGAAATTCCCAATTTATAGTTTTTATTTTCCATTCCTGGGTGGAAAGATATTGCAGTTTTAGTTTCCCAGATTTGCACCTGAAAATCTTTCGAGTTAGATTTGAGGCACTTAGAGCTCCTGGATTGGCCCCGAAACTTGCCGAAATTGATGTAGCTAATTTCAAGTGTTTTATTGACTTTGCGACCTTTCCAAAGGTTCAAACGGTTTGCGAATCGGAGTCCTAGATCAAAAGTTATGGCCCCAAGAAGGCACTTTCTAGAAGATACAATTGCAAATGCTCTTTTGAAATTTGAACTTCATGTTGTAAATTTTTGGCGCCAAACCACCTAAACTCAAATTTGAATGTTGTTTTGGCTCCAAACTAAAAAGGATCCCTATTTATGGGTGGGTTTCTAATTTTTAGGTAACTTTTTGGGAACAAGCTCGCATATTGCGAAAGGGTGATTATGTAGCTTTCTGTAACTTGCATGTGTTGTAGAACTTGGGGATTTGAGATCCTCTGCATGTAAGAAGCTCCATTTTCTGAATAATAAAATTATTCTCTTGTTTGTGGGTTATTTTCTAAGTCTCGGGCTGCGCCCTCGTCATTTATTTAGCACATAACTTAAACTCCAGTTGTGAATTTTCCTTTCCCTAAATGCATTGATGATTATCATTGAATCCCCTTCTATATGTAGGTTTGAAAAGCCCAGATGGATTGCCAATTCCAAACCCAATAACAACACTTGAGCTCCTATACTATTATTAGTGCCATTTTGTAAATAGAAAGAAGAAGTAGTCAAGACTACCCCTGATGTATTTCTGATGCAAATTCCTATGCCTGAGGGGCCTAGATTACCTTTGGATTCCCCATTGAAATTTAATTTTACAAAATCCCTTTGTGGAGGAAGCCATTTAACTGATGCTCTATCTAATTTTGTGGTGCTTGAATTATGTAGATTACTAGTGTGTTAATATACTTTATTTCTAATGTATATATTCTTGAAAAATAGAACTCTATGCCATGTATACTTCCTCTAGTATTTTTGTAAAATATGGTAGTTTGTACATTCATTACAATATGGAATACATACAATCATATGGAATTTCAAATGAGGGTTAATCAAAGGACCCATACATAACACTAAAAAATATGTCATTGAAATATTAATTGATATGTCAAACATCATTTCTTGATTTCTCTAAACACAACGATGCAGTTTATTTCACTCTTGGACACACCTATAAATACTTGATCCCTATAACCACTCAAAAAATATAAAAAACTAGTTAATGCAATCTAACCAAAAGACACATAAACATGTAAATGGAATGAGATAAGGGGGTACATTTTCCTCAAATTTCTCAACATTTGAGCATGTGCCAACTCACCAATCCAGCTCTCCTTCCAAACTACACACCTAGATAATTTCATAATTAATATGGCTTGATCTAATGAACTGAAATGAACATCATTTAATTCTATAATCTCAAATTCACCTGATTCATGATATTCATACAGGACATCCTCAAAGCACTGAGTACCAACTTCATGAGAATTTATTTGATTTAACTCTTAATTCTTAAGGAAAGTGTACTTCCACCACCTCAACTTGCATTCCCAAGATTTTACCTCAAGACACTAATGCACCACAAATTTCTCATGACTTTCTATAAATATGACCCTCTCCTCCAAATTCTTCACTTCTATCTTCAGCTTTCAATTTCTTCTTTTCATTTTCCCTTGCTTGTGAACTATGGATACCCCCATTTTTCTTACCAGTTTCCATCACCAAACTGTGTTCCTAAGTTGAATTACAAGCCAGCTGCTTGAAAAAGTGTTTCTCCTCAAGACGTCCTCTACCAAGGATTCTCTGTGTATGGTTCTTAGAGAAACTTGTATGAATTTCAGGTCCTATTACAGGGTGAATTTGGACTTGGCTTCACAATTAATCTCTTCCCTGCTAGACCTTACACTCTTTGTAGCCAAAGTTCATTATGTTGATATGATGATAATACAACCAAACTATCTAGGGAATATAGACACCATTCTATCCATCGCTCAACCTGTGGTGGGAACTCTACTAGTCGAGGACATTCCATAGTTTTTGAACCATGGAGAGATAGTTCCTCTTCTACCCTTCCTTACTACATTGCATACCCTCGACCTTGATGAGCACAAGGACAACACCTACCTAGGGTACATGTTTCTCTAAGACAAGACACCACAAATTGACTAATTGGGAAGCGTTTCCACTATTTTAATGAGGTTTCTTGAATAGCTAGCCCCCTTTTTTATTTTTTGATATCGATTTGAAGCAAGAATTTTGTATTTCCATGTACATATGAGGTTATTACCATATAATATAATGGAAATTTTTCTTTTCTATAAAAAAATGACTTCACCTTTTGCTTCTTCATGCATGCATTTTCTTCAAATGGTTTTACATTTTCTAATTTTTAATGAAATATTTGTTCACAATTCAGTCATCATGTGTTCTAATTAAGATGAATTTGTTAATTTCAAGAACTAAACCAAAAAAAAGGGGGGGAAAAACCACCAACGCAAACTACCCTAACAAAGCAATTTACCCTAATCTCCATTACTAACTTTGTAATACTTTTAGTTCAAATTTTAGTAGGCTTATCATTAAATTTACTTAAATACCATTCAAATAACCTACTGTAATTATGAATTACTCAAAAATTTGTGTGTTTAATGAATGAGAATTCAAAATTGTACTTATCCACAATTTTGTTAAAGTGTATGGAAACAACCTAATGAATAGTCGATTACACACACCTTTTCCATTTTTTCGGACTTGTACCTCCATCCAGCCTTAGCTTATGGAATTCCATCTCCCTTTGCTCTATGTCATGAACAATTATATTTGTCACATTCTCACTTCTTCCTTCAGGGCCTCATCGACAACCTACCTTATCTTCAACCCTAATACCACTATTTATCTCATTAGACCAAACTTTAGCATGATTTACATAATTATTAGAAAGAGAGAAAGTAAAAGTCTGGTACTTTTCATTTGTATAAAATCAAAGGTTTCTTCCCTTTTAAACCACGAATTCGCAATTAGGGGAAAAAATCATTCATCTCCCATCTATTTCACCCATTCCTTCATTTCACCATCATCCACACATGCGAAGAGTGGTAACTCACTTCCTTCAGATTCACACTTAAAGTGTTATATTTCCAAATTCTTGTGACCTTGCTTATTTTCCTATACAACTTTCAACATTTCTACATAATCATCATGATTAGCATATTTATTTAATCCAACTATTGAACCAATCAAAACTCTATTTCCACTAGGGTATTGCATTCTTCTAGAATTCAAACACCAATTCGATAATTGTTCCCTCCTTTTCACACTCAAAGAAGACTCTGTTAGTGGGATCACCTTATGAATGGCCAAGCCTACCCTAGTCAAAAAAAACTTAGAGTCAATTTCACTATGATCAGTTTTGTCAAGAATTCTACACTCTATAACTTGACCAAAAGTAAACAAATTCAAGGGTGAGCTCTTCCAATTAAGAATTTTCTAGAGCTCTTTAATCTATTTTTCACTTTCCATATAAAGCTTACTTGGACCTTTAACTCATGAGCACACCTCAACATTGTGACTGGGATGTAGTGCCCCTCCATTAGTGTTGTCGTTTTGCATCCCATCTCATCTTGGGGTTAGTTACCATTTGGTATTTAGTTTAATTGAATTATTTTCTTCATTGATTTGATATAAAGAGTACTGTTGTTGGAGGGTGTTTCGATAATTTAAGTAAAATGTTTGCTACAATGGTGATAATAATAAATATTATTTATGTTTTTTTGATTTAAATGAAGTTAAATTATTACTAATATAAAAATATAAAAAATAAAATATGGTTTACTGTAGTTTAAAGGTTAAAATTAATAAATTAAACTTCACGATTTAAACGAAATATTAAAATATACGTATATTAAATTAATAGAATTGTGTAAGTTTTATGAGAAGTTAGAATTAATAAATAGCCTAAAATGGAGTTAGGGGAGGAAGTAATGAAATAAAGATGTTCTATTAATTAATAAGGAAGAGTGGTTGAGAGAAATTGTTAGAAAATCAAATAAAAGAATTAAAAAGAATTATTGTGAATGGCTAATTAAGGATATTCTATTAATTTAAGTTGAAGAATGGTGGAAAGAATTTGGCGAAAATTAAACAAATGAAATTTTAATTAGAAGATTGCATGCAACCACGAAAAGAGGGGGGGATAGTAATTAAATATGTTATCTTGTTGATTAAAAGGGGGCTTTGATATATTTTTTGGAAATGAATTTCTTGATTTTGGGATTGCTCTTCTGGGAATAAGATGTTGGCTTTTGGAGGCTTCAACAGGGAATTGTGGTTTCTTGAATTAGACTCCTGTAGAATTTGTTGAGGAGATTGGAGTTGGGAGAAGAATTTAGGAGAGCTTCGCATTCACCTTCAGTTCCATTAAATGACCCTAATTAGGTTTTGTTGCATCCTAATTTTCACTCTTCTTCGTCTTGCTTCGAAATAAATTAAATAAAGAGAAGATTTCTAAAGGAGTTATTAATATGCCTCTATAAAATAGTTTTGGGTGTGCTCTGAAAATCATTGTTTGAAGGTTTCTAAAGATTTAAATGAATCCTAGAACTGAATGAGTGTCTAATTAACAAACCTTTACACAATATAATATTTCTCATCTGAAATTATTTTCCATGCATTCTATTGTAAGTTCAGATGGAAAATGCTTGATAATGTATGGAATCCTCTTATATTTGATAGCCATAATAATTACTAATCTTTTCTAGCTTGAGTCTACATGTCATTGTATTATTGTCAACTTGATTTTGTCGATGCGTGAGATTTCTCGCACATGTGCCTCAATTGCTTTTGAGTTAATCTTCCCTTTAGGTGTCTTGTATATTTCCTTGCAGACTTCTACAGCGTAACCTTCTTGGTGTCACCCTGTTTGGGGGTACAATTTGTTTGTACTGAAGATATCAAATTTCAATTCACCCTTTTGACTTTGCTTCAAATTTGAAATGGTTTTCGTAGATCTTTAGAGTTGGCTTCCATGCAACTGGATTCTTTGATTTATTGTATGGTGGCATCGAACTTCCCTTCAGTTCCCTCCCTCATGATGACACTTTTATTTTAATCATTGTATTATTTGTTGTATGTGTGTTTCACCGTCTCTTTTGGCACAAGAAGAGATCTTGCAAGATTTTGTAGCGCCCTGAAAAAGGTAGGTAATTTCTTGGAGTGGAATCCTTCTTGCTTTTGGCATTTGAACTTGAATCTATGCATGTAATATACAATTGAATATTAGGTGTTGTATCCCAGAATGAATATTATTCTTTTGTTTGATCAATCATGGGTATGGATGTTGGGTGTTGTCTAAGTTTGATTTAGATTCTCAACCGATATTGTATGGTGGGTTTTGGCTTATTCGTTTGTAAAGCACCTTTGTGCACCATATGTTTTTTTCCTTTCACTGCCTTGTCAACTCATGTGTGGATTAGTGGTTGTAAATGGTTTGGTTTACTTCGATTCACTTCAGCTTATTCAATCTTACCTCCTTTTTCTGTTGCTCCAGAATTCTCAGATGACTTGTCATTCACTTATCTCAAGTCCTTGGTTCTTTTATCTCTAAGCCTCAAACCTTAAATCTAGTCATCAAATTAGTAATATGAAATTTGAGTCTTATATACCATAGAAACGGCTGATGACCCCTCTTTTTCAATGAAATTTTGATTGTTGGTCATGGGTTCTACCATTGTTGACATCTTCCATGATTCTTATTTTGTGTGTTGTACACATGCATTCCCTCAAGTTTTCTATTGTTCAAAGTTACTTCCTTAATTGCATGTTGAATCTAGTAATATGAATCCCTGTGAACAGTGGGTACGATGACAAACAAGTGGACTACATATTCAAATGCAAGTAATTAATTCTATTTGTTGTACTTGCATAAACAACGATTGGCTCTTAATGGTTAATTTTTATGTCACTATATATATTCATGTTTCCTACATCTAACTATTTATATACAATTTATCTTATAAATTCAAGTGAAATGGTCATCAGCTCCCTAATAAATGTATGTGTATAAATCTATATGCGGGTGTTCTGTTGGTCAGGTTTTTCGATTGGTGAAAACACCTTATTCTTCTCCATTTATCTCATCCTTGGGTTTTCTTTACTTTGTTGTCTTTATCATTGGTGTTAAATGAGTTTGCAACATTAATGTATACTTTGGAGCTAACCCCAATTACGTTTTCGGGCCCATTATCCTTATCAACCTTAGTGGCAACAAGGAGCAATGTATAAGTTTGTAACATGTAGCTCTTAGAACCAGTCATGTTGTCATCTTCATCTTATTTCTTCTAGTTAAAATTAGGCATTTGATTCTTCTTTGATATGATTGTGATACTCCCTACTTTGCAATTCATTGTGAAGGTTATTTCCATGGCGTAGTGGTCAGTACCTTTATTCTTCCATATGAGTGTGTATTTTAACCATTGGCACCACACTCGTAATCTGGACATCTAGAGATAAGTTTTACTATAGTTTACCATGCCAATATTCCTTCTATCTTTGGTTTTATCATTGAACAATGGATTACCTTATGACGTTAACTGATAGGTAGCTTCTCTTTTCCTTGTCTCCATCAACATGGAGATAGCTAGTCATCGTTACTTTATTTTCCCTTAACTGAGCACTTGGTGCGAGTCAACTAATTCAACCTCTTCCTTTTTGTGTTGGTCGAGGCATAATCAAGTTAATTAACCCTTAGTTTGATAATCTTGTTTATGATTATACAGAATAGATTTAAGTGCAATGTAATTCGATTGTATTCAATTTATATAAATGTATGTTAGTCTTTAACAAACAATAAACATATATATATAATAGTTCTATGATATATAAGGAAATCACGGTGAGAGGTTTGCCTGTTAATCAGTAAGTGGCTGCAAAACATCTTTATATTTGAGTTTAACAAGATTCACTCCTATGCGAGGGGTTGTTTATATATGATTATAACTTGTAGGGTATTTTTTTATTATTATTGATTATATATATAGATATTTTGTGATTAAATTAGTACTTTGATAACAACGATTGATGTTCATTATCTAATCCTATACACATATTGATATGTGTGTGTGTGTGTGGGAAAATTTATGTACATAGGTCTTTGGTATCCCTCATAAAAGTGTTGTTGCTCTTATGTATTGTAAATAAATAATTTAAGCGAGAGAAACATTAGGTATAGGAGATTAAAATAACTGTGTCTAGAATAACAAATAGATTAGCCTTAATGGAAATAAATTATTCCTTTTTCAAAATAATTATATAGGAAACTTGGTTGTTTTCAATATAAAATTTAATTTGTGTCCTATGATATATATAAATCAATTATTAAGGAATAGGAGATGGATGCTTGTAAATTTATTATGTAATTCATTATTTTTACTATGAATCTAAGTTAATTGAGTGAGATGATGTGTTGATTTCATGATGAAAATATCTTTGGGCTTTGTTCATTGTATCATTTCTTTGTGTATTAGGAGTCTTCCAGAGGCTAGGGTGAATTGTTGATTAGATGGAATTATTTGTTATCCTTATGGTGATCATTGCAGTTAAGTGATATTATGATGGTTATCAGCCTTGCACTTTAGGTACACCTTGTGTTTGAGTGAAACTTGTAAGTGGGAGGGTTAATGCCTCACATGAGATTTGTTTTGAGTTTTGTGTTGTGCAAGTGGTTCTTTTTTCGGTTTCATTAGTTTTCTAGTTGTCGATAGGGGGTGGCTTCCAATGGGGGCCAATGCACAAAGGGGCACCTAGATAACCCATGTGGAATTTTGTTAACAAGTGATAACATAACATAAACTAGGGGGAATTGGGTAGCTAAAATATTAACAAGATAAGTTTATACCTCACTCAGCCTCAAGTGCTCGTTTAGGCTTGAGGTGAGTCGAGAAGGCCTAGAATGGAAAATCAACTACCTTGTCTCCACGAGAGGTAAGTTGATTTTGCATAAGTGTGCATGAGGGGCCAAAGATCTATAGAGGCTATGAGGATAACCCAGGATGGGGGTCAAGGCCTAGGAAGATCTACCTGGATAACCTATGAATAGCTATGTGATGACACTTCCCCTATGACAACCATGAGTTTCCTTGCTTGATGTTTTACCCTAGAATTTATGTGCCTCTGGAAGTATAGCCATTGTTGTTTGTTGTTGTTGTTCCTCTTGTGCTTGTGAGTTATGTCAGTCTTGTGATGTCTAGTCCCTGTCTTTCTGTGATGGTGGGTCACCTTGTTACCTCCTAGCACAGGGGGTGAACCTTTGGGTTCATATGGTTGGGTGGAACGTGTTATGTTCTCCATTGGGTTCCCTTCTCCTGCTCGTGTTGTGGTGGCTTCACTCGATCTAAAGACTACTGCACTGCATCTTCTTTTGAGAATTGTGATCATTGTGCTATATCTCTATCATGCATCATGTGTTGAGTACCCCTCCCATGTAACAAGTATTATTGAACAAGATGTAGTTGTAAGTTGAAACTAATGTATTTCATGTATGTGAAGAATTATGTATTCAATGATATTGTAAATGTTAATTGAAATGAATGTAATCAATTATTCTTTTATGTTTATGGTATGTTTGCATCTCATGGTTTATTTGATTATATGGGATGAGTAAATTTGATGTTTAATGATGATTAGAATTTGGTTAGTACTTAGTTATAGGGTTTTGTAAATTTGGACAATGGGAAATAAGTAATGCATTCATGAACCCTAGAGGATGTAGGTTAGTAATTAAGTTTTGTACAGTTTAAATCGTGCAACATTTCATTTTAAAAAAAATCCATTTTTCAGTTGCTTAGGTTTTGTCCTCTAGGGTTCTCAGTGGAGCGTTACACACGGTATCAGAGCTAGGTTCAAACATTGGGCACTCTGGATACATCATGAGCCCATTATGTGTCCTAGTTGTGTGTGTTTTTGAACATAAGTTTCTCCCCTCTATAATCTCTTATTAGTAACCTGAGACTCGGCCCTAAGTAGTGGTGTGATTTGATGGTGCAAAAAATTGGTGGGAAGAATAGGACCCTTGATGTAGTGTGTAATTCATCCTTATTCTTTCTATCGTGAATGCATCATGAACCTTGTGTAGCCTTACATTGTGAATCCATGTGTGAAAATGGTGGATATGATGCTCATAATTTGGACTTTTGTTTTCTCTTCTACCATTCTCATCTTATACATGTGATTTGTCTTTTGTTGATGATGTGTAGGAAGATGCCTAGAGGAAGAGGTCAGGGTTGAGGTAGGGGACATGGGGTTGGCTATGGGGTCAACCAACATGAAACCCCTTTCTAGAGTATCCACAAGTTCAAATGTGAGGATCAACCAGATTCTCAAACTAATCTAGAGAAGGAACCTGGTGAGGAGACATTGGGCCAAATTCTCACTCGTCTTAAGTTGGCGAAGGACAAGAAAATTGCAGAAACGAAGCCAAATTACATTAGCAAGAAACCATCCACTGTCAGAGATTGGCCACTAGGGTGTGGGAAAAACACACCCTTCTTATCTAAGGAGGAAATTCTACGAGCTCAACCCTCCTCTTCTCTGAGAATTGAGGTGGATTCCGACGAGGACCCAGAGGAATGTCCTCTCTCTGAGGATGAAGAAACTGGATAAGACATAATGAACCTCATTGTAATAAGGGCCCATGTGACCCATGCTTTTTTATGTGACCCTTGATACTATTGGATGTTATTCAAATATTGTAATACTTTGATGTTTAGATATAGTGACTCTTGATGACATCTAGATACTCTCATATTTTTATGATCTAATCTGATGACACTTTTATATTTTATGTTTTATGCTTATATCATAGTTGGCAGATAAGTTTAATACCTTATGTGAATTATCATTGATATAAATATTATATGTATATTGGATGAATATTCTATTATGATTTGAAATTTTTTATTGTGTGTATATTTGAGGAATGTGAGATAAATTTGGGATTTTGTGCCCTTGAAGTGGAAAATGGTGTCTTCGTGCTTCTAATAAGGTGTAAAATCTTGGTCTTTTACTACATATGTTATGAGATTTTGTGTTGAATAATGAACAAAGTGGAACATCTTGTCTAAAAATGATGAGTAATTAATGAAATGTGTGTGTTGTGTGTATAAATATGTTGTGTTTTATGGAAGTTTAGCATTCTGATGTATCAATTGCTTATTAATGTATCGAAGAGGACATATAAGTGTTAGCATGGCTAGGAATGATCTTATGAGTGAATACTTTTCTAAAAGGCTTCGACATGGGCTGAGAGGTACTCAAGATTTGATGTCTTGGGGAGTGACTTATAAAGTTGAGAAACTTGAGAAGTCACTTCTAAGATGCCGTATCTTGAGGAGCTTCTTAGTGTGTCAAAGATACCTAAGTGTGGGTCAAATTGGTGGATCGTAGCCCTATCGAAGCATAAAGGTATTCTTAAAACTTGCTTTTGGATGTGGATTGTCTCTTTGTCAAATATTGAACTACTTGCTTGATGAATGGACAAACTTGAATGGAAAGACTTGTTGTGTAATTATTAGAGGTTATGACACTATGATGCTTACTTTGATGATAATTAATGACATTGTGATACTTTGATGCCTTGACCTTGATGATTAGAGATGGTGATTCTTGGTGAAACTATCATGATTGATATTTTATATTTATATTATGGATAGTGGATTAGTTATCTATATGCGTTATCATGTTTTAATATCAATTATTATGTATTGGTGATGGGAAATAGTGTCACATCACTCACTTGCAAGTGCCCTATGACACTATGACTTTCCCTTCATAATGTGTATGACTATCTTCTTTATGCACATGTTTGACCCTATGTTTTGCTACAAGTTGTAGGTATAGAGCATCAACTCCACCTAATTATCAGGTTTGAGCATGCCAAAATCCCAATTGAGTTGTTGTTTCGGAGGTAGCACTGGGTCCCCCACACTGAGCCAACGTCCTCATCAAGGATGTGTGCCTATTGTCATACCCTATCTATAAGATCAGTTCGAATTTTTTTGCTAATGTTGTTGCCATTTGCCTCTAGTTTCGTATTACGGTTAAGGTATTTGTTGATATTTGATTTGTTGATTTTGATGTGCCTTATATGTTTCATTTGTACCTCGTGACTTTGAGAAGTAGAATTCTAGGGGGGGATGTAGTGCCCCTCTGTTTGTGTTGTTATTTTGCATCCCATCTCATCTTGGGGTTAGTTACTATTGGATATTTAGTTTAATTGAGTTATTTGCTTGATTGATTTGGTATAAAGAGTATTGTTGTTGGAGGGTGTTTTGATAATTTAAGTAAAATGTTTGATACAATGGTGATAATAATAAATATTATTTATGTTTGTTTGATTTAAATGAAGATAAATTATGATAATATAAAAATATAAAAATTAAATATGGTTTATTGTAGTTTAAAGGTTAAAATTAATAAATTAAACTTTATGATTTAAATGAAATATTAAAATATTAAAATATTAAATTTTTTAAAATATTAAATTAATAGAATTGTGTAAGTTTTATGAGAAGTTAGAATTAATAAATATCCTAAAATGGAATTAGGGGAGGAAGTAATGAAATAAAGATATTCTATTAATTAATAAGGAAGAGTGGTTGAGAGAAATTGTTGGAAAATCAAATAAAAAAATTATTGTGAATGGCTAATTAAGGATATGGTATTAATTTAAGTTGAAGAATAGTGGAAAGAATTTGGCGGAGATGAAATAAATGAAATTTTAATTAGAATATTGCATGCAACCATGAAAAGGGGGGATAGTAATTAAATCGGTTATCTTGTTGATTAAAACGGGGCTTTGATATATTTTTTGGAAACAAATTTCTTGATTTGGGGATTGCTCTTCTAGGAATAAGATGTTGGCTTTTGGAGGCTTCCACAGGAATTGAGGTTTCTTGAATTAGACTCCTGTAGAATTTTTTGAGCAGATTAGAGCTAGGAGCCAAATTTAGGAGAGCTTTGCATTCACCTTCAGTTTCGTTAAACGACCCTAATCAAGTTTTACTGCATCCTAATTTTCACTCTTGTTGATCTGGCTTCGAAATAAATTTTAAGAGAAGATTTTTGAAGTAGTTCTTAATATATCTTTGTAAAACAGTTTTGGGTGTGCTCTAAAAATCATTGTTTGAAGGTTTCTAAAGATTTAAATGAATCCTAGAACTGAATGAGTGTCTAATTAACAAACCTTTACACAATATAATATTTCTCATCTAAAATTATTTTCCCTGCATTCTATTGTAAGTTCATATGGTGAATGCTTGATAATGTATGGAATCCTCTTATATTTGATAGCCATAATAATTACTGAATCTTTTCTAGCTTGGGTCTACATGTCATTATACTATTGTCAACTTGATTTTGTCGATGCGTGAGATTTCTCACACCTGTGCCTCGATTACTTTTGAGTTAATCTTCCCTTTCAGTGTCTTGTATATGGCCTTGGAGACTTCTACAGCATAACATTCTTGGTGTCACCCTTTTTGGGGGTGCAATTGGTGTGTACTGAAGATATCAAATTATAATTCACCCTTTTGACTTCACTTCAAATTTGACATGGTTTTGGTAGATCCTTAGAGTTGGCTTCCATGCAACTAGATTCTTTGATTTATTGTATGGTGGTGTTGGGCTTCCCTTCATTTCCCTCTCTCATTATGATACTTTTCTTTTAATCGATGTATGATTTGTTGTTTATGTGTTTCACTGTCTCTTTTGGAACAAGAAGAGATCTTACAAGATTTTGCAGTGGCCTGATAAGGGTAGGTAATTTCTTGGAGTGGTGTCCTTCTTGCTTATGGCATTTGAACTTGAGTCTGTACTTGTAATCTCTAGTTGAATATTAGGTTTTGTATCCCAAAATGAATATTATTCTTTTTTTTTATCAATCATGGGTATGGTTATTGAGTGTTGTCTAAGTTCAATTTGGATTCTCAGTCAATATTGTATGATGGGTTTCAGCTTATTCATTTGTTAAGCACCTTTGTGCACCATAAGTTTCTTTCCTTTCACTGTCCTATCAAGTCATGTGTGGATTAGTGGTTGTAAATGGTTTGGTTTACTCTGGTTCACTTCAGCTTATTCAATCTTACCTCCTTTTTCCATCACTCTAGAGTTCTTAGAGGACTTGTTGTTCACTTATCTCAGGTCCTTGGTTCTTTTATCTGTCAGCCTCAAACCTTAAATCCATTCATTGAATTAGTCATATGAAATTTGGGTCTTATATACCATAGAAACGGCCAACGACCCCTCTTTTTTAATGAAATTTTGATTGTTGGTCATGGGTTCTATTGTTGTTGACATCTTCTGTGATTCTTATTTTGTGCGTTGTACACATGCATTCCCTCAAGTTTTCTATTTTTTGAAGTTACTTCCTTAATTGCATGTTGAATCTGGTAATATGAATCTCTATGAATGGTGGGTGTGATGAAAAATAAGTGAACTACATATTCAAATGCAAGTAATTACTTCTATACACTATACTTGCATAAACAGCGATTGGATCTTAATGGTTAATTTGTATGTCGCTATATATATTCATGTTTCCTATGTCTAACTATTTATATACAATGTATCTTAGAAATTCAAGTGAAATGGTCATCAGCTCCCTAATAAATGTATACATATAAATTTGTATGCAAGTGTTCTATTGGTCCGGTTTGTCAATCGATGAAAACACCTTACTCTTCTCCATTTATCTCAACCTTGGGTTTGCTTTGCTTCCTCATCTTTATCATCGGTTTTAAATGAGTTCGCAACATCAATTTATACTTTGGAGCTAACCCCAGTTGCATTTTTAGGCCCATTATCCTTATCAACCTCAGTGGTAGCAAGAGCAATGTATAAGTTTGTAACATATAGCTCTTAAAGCTAGTCATGTTGTCTTCTTCATCTTATTTCTTCTAGTTAAAATTAGGCATTTGATTTTTCTTTGATATGAGTGTGATACTCCCTACTTTGCAATTCATTGTGAAAGTTATTGCCATGGCTTAGTGGTCGGTACCTTTATTCTTGCATATGAGTGTTTATTTTAACCATTGGCACCACACTTGTAATCTAGAGATCTAGAGATAAGTTTTACTATAGTTTACCATGTCAATACTCCTTCTATCTTCAGTTTTTTCATTGAACAATGGATTACCCTATGACGTTAAGTGATAGGTAGCTTCTCTTTTCCTTGTCTCTGTCAACGTGGAGATAGCTAGTCATCATTACTTTATTTTCCCTTAACTGAAAGCTTGGTGTGAGTCAACTAATTCATCCTCTTCCTTTTTGTGTCGTTCGAGGCATAATCAAGTTAATTAACACTTAGTTTGATAAACATGTTTACGATTATACAGAATAGATGTAACTGCAATGTAATTATATTATATTCAATTGATATAAATGTATGTTAGTCTTTAACAAATAGTAAATATATATATAATATTTCTATGATATATAGGGAAATCACTGTGAGAGGTTTGCATATTAATTAGTAAGTGGATGCAAAACATCATTATATTTGAGTTTAACAAGATTCACTCCTACGCAAGGTGTTGTTTATATATGATTATAACTTGCAGGGTATTTGTTTATTATTATTGATTATATATATATATGGATATTGTTGTGATTAAATTAGTACTTTGATAACAACAATTGATGTTCATTATCTAATCCTATACACATATTTATATGTGTGTGTGTGTGCGAAAATGTATGTACATAGGTGTTTGGTATCCCTCATAAAATTGTTGTAGCTCTTATGTATCGTAAATAAATAATTTAAGTGAGAGAAACATTAGGTATAGGAGATTAAAATAATTGTGTCTAGAATAACTGATAGATTGGCCTTAATGGAAATAAATTATTCCTTATTCAAAATAATTATATAAGAAACTTGGTTGATCTCACTATAAAATTGTATTTGTGTCCTATGATATATATAAATCAATTATTAAGGAATAGGAGATGGATGCTTGTAAATTTATTATGTAATTCATTACTTTTACTATGAATCTAAGTTAATTGTGTGAGATGATGCATTGATTTTGGGATGAAAATATCTTTGGGCTTTGTTCATTGTATCAGTTATTTGTGTATTAGGCATCTTCCAAAGGCTAGGGTGAATTTTTTATCAGATGGAAGTATTTGTTATCCTTATGATGATCATTGCGGTTAAGTGAGATTATGATGGTTATCAGCCTTGCACTTTAGGTACACCTTGTGTTTGTGTGAAACTTGTAAGCAGGAGATTTAATTCCTCACTTGAGATTTGTTTTTAGTTTTGTGTTGTGCAAGTGGTTTTGTTTTTAGTTTCATTGGTTTGCTAGTTGTCAGTAGGAGGGTGGATTCCAATGGGGTTAGCTAAAATATTAACAAGATAAGTGTATACCTCGCTCAGCCTCAAGTTCCTGTTTAGGCTTGAGGTGAGTCGGGAAGGCCTGGAGTGGAAAAATCAACTACCTCATCTCCACGAGAGGTAAGTTGATTCTACATAAGTGTGCATGAGGGGTCAGAGACCAGTAGAGACTACCAGGATAACCCAGGATGGGGGTTGGGGCCTAGGAAGATCTACTTGGATAACCTATGACTGGCTATGTGATGACACTTTCCCTATGACAACCATGAGTTTCCTTGCTTGATGTTTTTCCCTAGATATTTATGTTGCTCTGGAAATATAGCCATCATTGTTTGTTGTTGTTGTTCCTCATGTGCTCATGAGTTATGTCATTCTTGTGATGTCTAGTCCTTGTCTTTTGGTGATGGTGGGACCCCTTGTTACCTCCTAGCATGGGGGGTGAACCTTTGGGTTCACATGGTTGGGTGGAACATGTTACGTTCTCCATTGGGTTCCCTTCTCCTGCTCATGTCATGGTGGCTTCACTCGATCTGAAGACTACTACACTACATCTTCTTTTGAGAATTGTGATCATTGTACTCTATCTCTATCATCTATCATGTATCATGTGTTGAGTACTCCTCCCATGTAACAAGGAAGTATTATTGAACAAGATGTAATTGTAAGTTGAAACTAATGTATCTCATGTATGTGAAGAATTATGTATTCAGTGATATTGTACATGTTAATTGAAACAAATGTAATCAATTATTCTTCTATGTTTATGGTATGTTTGCATCTCATGGTTTATTTGATTATATGGGATGAGTAAATGTGACCTGTTTAATGATGATTAGAATTTGGTTAGTACTTAGTTATAGTGTTTTGTAAATTTGGAAAATGGGAAATAAGTAATGCAATCGTGCACTCTAAAGGATGTAGGTTAGTAATTAAGTTTTGTATAGTTTCAATCGTGCAACATTTCATTTAAAAAAAAAACCATTTTTAGTTGCTTGGGTTTTGTCCTCTAGGGTTCTCAGTGGGACGTTACATGGGTCACCAACACCTACTTAAGGAAAAAAGGTCCCTCCTATCACCACTTCTATTGATGCGAGTATTTCACACACACACACACCAACAGGTAGATAAATTCTCACAAAATAACATAGGAATTACCTACCTTTACTTGAAATATCTACTGGGAAAACCTAAATCTAAGGTGATCTTAGTTCGATCCCAAGGCTCAGGAATTTCAGGTCTTGATGTACTAGGTTCACTCAAGATTCATTGTGTAATTTTTTGTTAAAAATGAGGGGTTTATTGTTTTGTAGATTAGCTAGTATCCAAAGGATTATTACATTTATGCCCAATTTGATCAGTCACATGTCACTTAAAAACTTCATGAAACTTAATATTTGAAATAATATTTCATGAATTTAAATTACTTACACACATTCAAGCATATTTAGCATTAATTACTCTACAACTTCATGGAAATGAAATATTTACAATAATACTCCATGCATTTATCATTTTTGAAACATTTTCTAAAAATATTAAACATATATTATAAAATAAAACATTATTTAAAATACATTAAAATTTAAATATTTCTCCCTAGTATTATCCATGCATGCTCTATGAAACAAATTAAATCAAAGCAAACCACTCTATGCTTCACTAGATTGCTTCATATCTAGGCATAGAATGATGCAAGGGTTTAAAGAAATATGAATTATTTGCTACCGGATAGTGTCATTATGCACCCAAATCTAACGCATCACACAGTCTTTTCCGATAGGAACAAACAATCAGCTATGTATGCTTTTATATTAGGAAATTGCTTTAAATTGGCCTTAATATTAATTAGTTTCAACTAGAACATACAATTTTTTAGTCTATAATGGAACAGCAAATAGGGAAAATGATAAAACTTACAAAAAAATTAGCTCTTTGGAATCCACAAATTCTAAACTTAAAAAAATAAAACAACTCTTGAACTTTTATAAGACAAGGGCACCCAAGGAGTTCAATCAAAACAGGTGAAAGAGAATCTAGGGAAAAAATAATAGCACAACATGTGGCATATGACAGATGGCAAAAGAAACTTCTGGAATAATTCAACAGGAACTTTGACTTTCTTCAGCACTTAAAACTTTTGGGCTTATATCTTCAAAATGCAATTAGGATGTCAAACTAGATTGAGTAGATTATCAACTTAATCTTCAAACAAAATGTAGGAACTAGTTGGATATTTAGAGTGATTAGCTAGATATAGAACTTTTAATCCACTAGCCCTATGTTCTTGCCTCCAAGCTATGGCTTCAGAGAAAATACCAGTAAGTGTAGTACCTTGGAGCTCAGCATCTCCTTCATCACATGCACTTGAATCTCTAGTTCCCCCGTTACCTGTGTTTCTTTTCCCTACACTCCTTCCTCACATGAACTCCTAGAGTACATGCCATATAACCTGGATAATATTTTTGGATCTACTCACAATCTAGATTTACCTGACCATGCATACCCAAATGTTATCCAACAACCTATTTCTCCTGCACATAAAATTCCACATGTCAATTCCCTTTTAAAACATTAATAAAAACCTTACTATCATTAAACCATCATTATGATTAATCCTTTCAAAACCAATCCGCAAGTAACACGCTTTAATGTTCTTGTAACTATCACCTTTAGGTAGGTTCCTGGATGTTTTGTGGATTCGGGTAAAACCAAACAACAAATTTGAACATTCTTGCCTTAATGCACCATTTACCTAGGTACTCGACACCCATTTACTCGAGACTACCTTTAAAACCTGACTATTCGATGTACTAGACTTCCCAAAACAAATCTCAACTTGGCTTCCACCATCTACCGGCTTTTTTTAGTCTCGCGGGATTTTGACTCCCGGCCGTAGCAACTCATTGAACTTTCTCCACAAACTTATCCTGATCATTTACTCAAATTCAAATTACCCAACCCATTCACCTGGACTCCTGACACCCAACACACTTGATCATGAATTATTTTCAATATTTCTAACTTCCCATGTATTTTCCATGGTGCCACCAACCAACTAGCATTTGTCTTAAGCAATCATTTTCAACTTGGGTCCCCAAGCCTTACATTCTTAGGGCGTGTTGTGAGACCACACAACACCTCCAAAAATGGCTCAATTTTTTTCACAAAATACCAAGTATTTTATATAAAAATAGGGGTTTATGGGCCTTTTGAACTCAACTGTAAGGTCCATCTTACCCTAATTTGCACCCTACAAAAGCTCAAGCTCAAATCACCCTCAAATCTAAGAAGGGGTTTTGCAATTCTAAAGCTTTGATACCATTTAGATTCACTCAAGGACTCAAACCTCTAGGACCACCAACAAAAACAAAAAATAACCTTTTACAAGAGGGAAAATAAAGAACATGAAATTGCAACAATGGATACAAGATATGGCCAATATGCAATATTTAAGATTGTAGTGATATATTGGACTTACAATGAATTGAATTGTATGCATATATACAAATGATGCCTTGCTTATAAAGGAAAAGTGTGATATAGGACTAGACAAGATCTTTAAATGTGCCTTAATTTTGAATAATGAGACCCCCAACAAATATATGACTTAGGACACAAGCATTAAATTCCAAAATATAAGTGACAACTAATACTTAACTAGAAATATTCTCTCCTAATTAATGCTAACTAGAAAGATTCCCTCCTAGGACCTAAGTGGACTTAACATATAAATAGGACCTAGATAGGTAAAAAGCCTATTTACACCAATAGTTATGAGTGTAATTCAACGCCCTATTACAACTAAGCAATTTTTTTAATTTTTTTTCAAGGATCGAAATGGTATTCAAGTAAATATTCTTTACAAGATGGGTCACAAGATATGAGATTATTTGTTATAACTATTTTTATCATCATTATAATATTAATATTATATAAATCATTTTACTCCAATTGTTACAATTTTTTTGTGAGTGTGGTCTTCCACATATCTAATTTTATTTTTGGATTATTTTTCATACTTGTTAGTCAAGTTTACGTTAGGCCATTTACATTTTATGTATTAACTCATGAGACTAAAACACATCTCATAATCTTATATTGTCCTATGTCACACCCTTGCCTATATATACAAGGGGCTTTCATTGTAAAATAATTACCACTTTATATTTACATCTTTTAATAAAATAAAATAAATCTCATTTTGCATCTATTTGTTCTTTTATTGCAACTCTTTGAGTTTGGGTGGATATCTTAAGAGCCAACTCTTACATGATATCAAACTTTGTGGGATTTCTTCTTATTATCCTTTTTTGAGATCTAGATTGTAAATTTATATTTTTTTTAAATAATACATATTTTCTTCTCTTTCCAATAAATAATGACCTAATTAATTTTAAAAACATGATAAAAATGTCAAATTTTGGAAAATTTCATCTTTGGGGTTTTATATCGAGGACATATTTTTTATCTTAATGGAATAAATTTATTTACACTACTATGTTTAGAGTGTTTGAGAAAGTTATTTTTTCCTATTTTTGTATCTAATTTATATATTGGAGGTCATAGCTACAAGGGTTTGAAGTTGGAAGGTGCATGCTAGATCTAGTAGGTACCTAATTCTTTTGAGTATTTTGGGTCAAATATGACCTTGCAATCAATTTAGAAGGTCCAAAAACTCCTAGATCAATTATAAAATCATAAAAATCAAAGAACTTTGGCCTAGGATATGAGGTAAATGTTTTCCCTTTCTTTTTCATTTATACCATTGTACAATTCTATTTAGTAAGGCCCATACCAATCATATTATTTCTATCTAGTCATAATTTTTTTATTTTTACCATAGAGTATATTCTATTTCTATGTAGGAACTACATCATCATCTTAGGAATTAGATGCTTAGTTTGGTTATGTTGTACAAGTTTATGTCATTATCTATGTCCCATATTAGTCTACATATGCTAGTTGCACAAACTTATGGGCACCATACTCACAAGGGTCCCACTTGCATTATATTGACTTTATGGTGATATCATATTCTATTTTTTAGAGTTATTGGAGCTCATGGTCACATATGAAAGGAGGAAAGGTATATAAAAAATTTTCCTACACTAAATTTTTTAAGGATATTTTTGTACAAATTTTAATTTTTTAACAATTATATAAAGAAGAAATACATATAAATAGAAGATAAACAAGATGCCATAATATAAGTGTATGTGGGGAAAAACATTTTGGTAGAAAACCCTCACCCTCTAAAGCAAAAAAATTATTATTTAGTAACCTTCAAAAGAGTATCACCAAATAGAATACTAGAGGAAGTCTAAAAAATTAACAATATGTATAAAACTACACACAATATCCATATCAAGAACCTAAAATATAGGAGATACAATATATGAAATCATAAAATGGTAATTAGAAAACTATGAGCTAAACAAACCCAAAAAGTGGTTAGAAAATCTCAAATCTCAAGATGAGTCCCTAGGCTAAAAATAGCATATTCCTTTTGCTTGTCATAACCCCATTATAATCCACTCAACTTCTACCTTGGTTTCATTATCTCCAACTAAGTATGCATTATTATGTGTCAAAATACACATCACAAATTTTTTAACAAGTGTAACTCCCCTTTACAACTCTTTTATGTGTCCAACATATTTTTTACATTTCTTATGAAATATTTTCAAGGCCTTAACTTTTGATCCAAGAGGCCAAACAAACCCATTTTTTAAAAATTGTAGATATCAAAGAGACATACACAATAGGAACCTCATTAATAGTGATAAACAACAAAAAATATTTATTTTGGCCAACTAATTATATAGTGTAAGAAAGTTATTTTTTCTATTTTAGAAACCCAAAATTGCACATTTTGTAATTTTTTCGATAGGAGCAGGGTTGAAACACATTTCATAACAACATGGGGACTAGCCCCCAATCACATCTAACGAAGCATCTTAATCCCTATGGCCATAGTTCCACCTATTATTACCACAACCATTGACACTCTCCATCAGCCTACTATTCTATAGTAGCTAACCTCTGGTTTGCCACCACATCATAGTCACCACTTTTCCTAGGTGACTTTGTGAGCTAAACTATCTAATCCATACACCATAGCTTCACATTTTGGCACCATCAACCTAATAACCTAATAGTGATGGGGGATTTTTCAATCTATATAATAGGGCATTTTTCCTTTAGAAATCAATAAAATTCCCCACTGTCTAGTTTTTTAACTTCTTATAAGTGTTGTAAAATTATTTATAAGCTATTCATAGCCACCAACTTGGTTTTTCCATAATTTACACCAACTACCTATTCTTTCAATTTGAATTCATTTTTTTATAAATTGTTTTAATATACTTTTAGAAAATGATAAATATGGGACCATCATATTTTGTTGCAAGGGTTCAATTTCTCTATTATTTCAAATTAAATTGATTCACTAGGAGTCTATCTTAGTCAATACTAGATTTTTAATTTTATCCTTCAATTATCACCTATAACAAAGAGAACTATAAGTCTTGACAAGAAAAAATATTAAAATATTTTAGTTGGCTTCATCCCTTGCCTCATTTATACATATTTTTCCCTTATCTAGGTACTTATTCATAGGATCAAGTATAGACTAATAGGAATTATGATTTCCTATGATTGATTGTTTCTAGCATTGATATTGAAACTATGTTCCACGATATCACATATTGAGTTCCCTCACACTATTTAAACTAAAATTTGGGATGTACATGAAGATGTGAATAAATCTCCATTCCCAATAGATTATATTATGGATAGTCTTGTACACTATGAATATTTTGATAGCTTACCATATGACAATGATACAACAAAGAAGCTTTGCTTATTTGGAGAGTCTTGAACACTTTTATTGTATTGAAGCTTCTCTTGATATTCCTCCTATAGATAAACCAATTGATTATTCTACCTTTATGACTCCTAATCAATATTTTGAGTGTTCATCTTCACTATCTACAAGTCAATATCTTGAGATTGAGGATACTTACATTCCAAAATTAACATATTCATACACAAGTGCTCATAAATAGATATATTGCATGATGTTCAATATAGATGGATGACATTCATTAAGATTTTATCTCCTACATCTCTTGCCTCTTCAAATTTTATTGTTTCTACACCTGTATCTTTTAATGATTTATCATAAAAGTATCTTCATATTAGTCTTCCAAATATAGCTTAGTGTTTAAGTTCTTGATAGACATATTAGTTTTTTTTAATTTAATGTTGCATATTTGGTCAATAAACTTGAATAAATTCATCTTCTCTCTAATAATAGTTCCATTATAGCTATTGCATCACCATGATTATCTCTAGATCTTGTTATTCATTAATTAACACAAGGCTATATATTATCACCTTCTTCATCAATTAAGTTTGGATTTCATTATTTGATTGTGACATCTTTTGACACCAATATGGTGACACTTGAGTGGATTGGAGAGACATACATTCAAAATTTTATTCTCTCATATTTATATCTAGAATGAGAAGATATTTTTCACATATCTATGCATTTATTCCTTCTTAAGGGTAGAAATTTTGTTCACAAATTTAAAATGATATGTAGTATTCAATATTGAGAATCTACTGTTAGTGTAAGAGATTACACATTGATATTGAGTTGCAATTCTCCCTTCTTCCCTCTTATGGGGGATACTTTACTCTTAAATGGGGTTTTATTTTTCTCATAATTTAGAGATTTTTTTTACATTAGTGAAGAAAGTATTCCTTGGGGGTTCATCATTATTCTTCCTTCCTTTCACTCTTTTTTATTTCTTCTCCTTTGGCCAAGGTATTTTCCTATATTTTTTCTTATTTTATCTATTTGTGAGATATTATTTTGTACTAGGTACTCTTTCTCTCTAATTTCTACTTAAGGAGGGTTGTGAATATTTTTTCTATCGATTTGATTTCATCTAGATGTGTCCTTTTTACACATGTTAACTAGGTCTAATTAGGAAATTTATTTTTTTGTCTCAAGTCATGATATTTACACAATATCATAATCTTGTGTTGTCTTATGCCTCTACCTTAATTATATGTATAAGGGTTTCTCATTGTAATGTAACAATCATTATATATTTGCATCATTTGATGGAATATTTTTTTCTTATTTTGGGTCTTTTTTTCTTTAATTAAAGCTCATTGATCTTAGGTAGCTATATCCATAAAAAAAATATTACAATAATAATAACCATGTCACAAAATTATGTCAAAGATGTTCCCTATATGAAATGAATGACATGCTTTTTGAAATCAATGGTTAAGAATTGAGGAGGACGCAAGACGATGCAATTAATCTCAACCGTTTGTAGTTTTTTTGACATCATTGTCTATTTTATTTTTAAAATGATTCAACAATTTTAAAAATAAGCTTTTTATTTTGAAAGCAAAGAAAATAAAAAAAATTGAGAAGATTAAAATGAAAAATAGAACTATATTTTATTAATATTTCAATTCTAATAACGTTCTATATTTCTATTTTTAAAATGATTTAACAATTTAAAAGTAGGCATTTTGTTTTAAAAACAAAGAAAAGAAAAGAATTTGATAATGTTGAAATGAAAAATAGAATTATATTTTATTAATATTTCAATTCTAATAAATTTAAAATTAGTTTTAGTTTTTAATTTAATTATTTATTAGCTCAATAAGTTTATTATTTATTATTATTTTTAACTAATATTTGTATTTTGATATATTTTGACTTAACATTTAGTTTATTTACTTTAATATTTAATTTAGACTTAAGTTTTAAATTTATTTTAATTATTTATGTCTTCTTATCAAATCACAAAAAATAATTAATAGTTATTAGAATAATTTTAATTTATAATTAATTGTAAATTATTAAAATTTTAATTATTGTAGAATAATTATATTTTTATTTTTTTGCTATGTAAGAGTGTATTTTTATTAATATTCAAAAAAGTACATTTTTTTATGTACAAGAAAGAGCTTGACTAATGCTCTCATTCTTACCAGTCCAAAAAGGATCCAATTATCAAAATGGGGACAATCATGCAATCCTACAAAAAATAGTTTACAAAATTGTCTCATAAATCCATAGGAAAACACAAAATGATTATGCCAAAATTGAAACAGCTAACCTTATTCAACACCATTCTCTTGCAGATAGATAATGAAATTTCCAACCCATGTGAAATCCTAAACTAGTTCCATATGCAACCACTTCCTTAAGAACCTCACCCCCTCCAACACTTGTGTTCACTACAACAGGTCATCTCCTTTGACATAGAGCAAGAAAGGGTAGAGCTTGACCACAACACTTGGTACATTGAGCAAGCCTAGGTTTCATGGCCTTGGAATTCTAGTACCTAGCTAAGCAACACCCTACCTCCTCTAGGCCTCCCAACAACTATGGCTTCACTAACTTCCTTGTTATTTATAAAACCTCATTCTTTGGTAGTTATAGATCAAGAAAACATGGAATAAACCATGAAGATATGTATGTTTCCACTTGATATCTTTCATCTTCCACTAATAACATAGGCCCTAGTATCAACTTCACTACACCAAACAACAAGAAGTCACTCTCAAGAAGAATCCTTAGCCTGAGCTCTAAGACTTCACATAGAAAAGTCATTTATTGATGAGAACCGATCAACCTTATAGGTGTTTCCATTACTCTATCCATAAAATACTCCAAACACAATGAATGTTCAACCTTTAGGTTCATCCTTTAAAGAATAGCCCGCTCGTGTCGAAGCTTGGCAATTAAAATCTTTCCAAGATTATAATATATCCATGGAGCACTTTTATACTATGAAATCCTCCCTCAAAATTCTCACATGGAAAGGATCCTAACTTAGTAAATGCTTCACCATAACTCCCAAAGCTAACCCACATGTTAAGACACTTAAGCTAGCTTGAGTGAAAGAATTGCAACATTATTTCAGCATTAAATTTAGTAATAGCATGGAGAACCTCTAAAAATGGAAATCCCAACAATACATTTTAGGTAGATTTCTCTAAAGGGAAGCATGTAATTCACATCCAAGACTTCCATTTGTCACATTGTCATACCTCCTCACAGTAAAATATTCAATATTATACACAGAGTAGCACTAAGGCACCATGTGTATATGTCCCGACATTGGTCATGTCACTTGTCATCCCAATGTACCTTCCCATAACAAATTTTGAGCATGATGCTTGAGAGAGCAGGAAAATTAAACGTGCCCCCAGGTCAAGTCAATGAAAGCTTGAGAAATTTAACTCTAGGGAAAGTCTTAGGGATCCACGTGCATAAAACTTAACATGAGCTTTGCCACCTATCAGCCCAATGTGCTTCCCCATAGCAAGACTCAAGTATAGCACAAAAATGAGTGAACAAGTGTCACATGCACCAAGAACTTGTCACTCATCTTTGAGTGATTTTACACCAACCAATAGTGCAAAATCCTATCCCTTGCCCAGATTGAGCCAAGCATCTAATGAGGCACAAGATGTCGAGCTAGTAACTTAGGCCACACTCACCCTACAACCAACTCTAACAACCCTCCTACCATTGGGATTTACTTCATGAGTCCATGCATGACAACCATTAATCCCTTTGAGAAAAGGGAGAAGATTATTTCTTAAAAACCCTATCCGCACCAAGATTTGATAATTTATCTACCTTAGAGTTGGCTTTTGTGTATGTGTTTCACCACACAATGTTCAAACTTCCCAAATAGATCTATAGCTCTCTCCATTAACCCTTGCAACTTCCAATTTAAAATATTTCACATCCTTTAAGATCACTTATCACCAAATAAAAATTATCTTCCACTTTGATGCTTTTGAGCCTAAGCTCCAAGCAGAACTGAAGCCCCCATATCACTACTTATAGTTCTATTGTATTATTTGTTCCATTTGGAAGAGGGTTCGAAAGTTCCCCCACTATATCCCCTTCCCAATTATGAATTATGCATCCTACATGTGACCTTATTAGGTTCTCTCTTGACACCCCATCAAAGTTTGGTTTAATCCATGACTAAATGGGAGGCCTCTAAAACTCCTAGGCACAAAGTTTGTGTTGTCCCGTTTCCCCTTGACTACCAAATTTTGGGACCTTGAGACCAAACCACCCCATTCTCAGTTTCATATCACATTTCATGAATTGCAATTTCTAATGATTTAATATTGAAACCCTACTATTCACAACCTTAGCTATGGCTACCTCCACCTTTTTTTGAAAGGATGGTGTGTTCATTTCCTTACCATGGAATATTCTCTTGTTCCATTCTTTCCATATCTCCCAAATCAGAATAGATGGGATAATTAGCCATATACACAAATATATCACTTTCCTTTTTAATAAGGGCCATGATTTGAAAAGGGATAAAATATCGTTCAGGAGGGTACCTACCCAACTCAGTTTCACACATAGTCACTTCCAACAACTCTGAGCAAAGGGGCAACCAAGAAATAGATTATTTGCTTCTTCCTCACTTGAGTTTCACATTACACACCATGACATGTCATGATAGCCCATTTTTCTAAACCTATCCGCTGTCAAAATCCTTCCTTGGATTGCGGTCCATGAAAAGGCCTTGACTTTCTAGAGGCATCTATTTTCTTAACATCATTTCCATAGGAGTGAGGTCCTCCCATCCTACTTCCCTAGCACTAAGAAACCATCCTTAATGTTGTACTACCCTAAACTAGCAGCAGTCTAAACTATCATATCCTTGTCCTCCCAAATATTTATGGTTCTATCTTTGAGAATTGATTGTAGCTTTGATGTTTCAACAACTGAAATATTGAGCCTTCTAAATTCCTTCCATTTATATCTACAAATCCCATCAACATTGCTGATTTCCAAGTAATCTCTCACATTCATCTCCCAAAGTTGCATGAGTAAACCTTTTATATGTTGCAAGTCTTACAAATTTTTGATTATCAGGTACCCCCATGAGTCCTCCCAAAATAGAGCAGTGCTGCCATCATGTATATCCTCATATAAGAATTTTTTTATTAGCTACCTCCACTCCACCATGAAATTCCAAATTCTTGAACCTTGAGGAAGTTTGGTGCCAGTGAAGATGCTACTTTCAATTTCATTCCCCAAATATTTATTATGAAGAATTTGGACCCATTTTGACTTGCTCTATGTGCACAATTTCCAAACCAATTTGGCCCCCCAGGCATTTTTTTCCTCAAAAGATCCCTTAATCATGTTCTCCCAACCTCCTTCACTTTACAAATCCTATCCCATGCAATTAGCACAAAAATTTTCTTGTTTGCATTTCCTTCTAGAATAAATTCCTCATATTTTTATTTAAAGTTTGATATGTCCCCTTGGGTAAAGTAAGATATGACAATAAATAAATAGGAATTGTATAAATAACAGTCTTTAGCATAACTAACTTTCCAACCCATGAAATCCATCACCCCTTCCATGATGACATCTAATTGTTTACCTTGTTTACCAAGGGGTCTCATAGCTTGCCACAACCCACTCCTTTTGCTAAAGGAAAGACAAGGTATGTGCATGGTAATTGACCTTTCCTGAATATTAATACTCTAAGGATATCTTTCTCTTTGCACAGAGGAGTATGAAAAAAGTAGACTTCGTATTTCACTTCACTTACCTCTTGGCCAAAAGCCTCTGAATAGAGATCCAAATTTTCCTTCATCATTCGAGCTTCACAGGACTTAGTTTCCTCAAAAATTATAGTGTCATCTGCAAACTGTTGATGGGTTACAACATGCAAATTGCTCATTATTTGAATTCCCTCTATCCTCCCAATGCTTGCTACTACACTAATTTCCCTTCCTAGAGCCTTAGCCATGATGATAAACAAAAAGGGTGAGAGGGGGTCTCCCTATCTAATTCCTCTAGATGCCTCAAAGAAACCTTTTGGAGTGTCGTTCACAATTATTAAAAATTTGGGGCTAGCAATACAATTAAAACCCCAATTTACCCAATTCTTGTCAAACCCAAATGCTAGTAGCACCCTATTGCATTGGCATTGATTTTTCATTGATGTCAAATCTTGTTGCATGAAGGATTGTTATTGTTGGCATTGGTATGATTCATTATTCATTTACATTTTGCTCCTAGTGTTCTTCACGGAATTCAAGTTATTCAAGTTTGATGGGTTACTTGCATTGCATAATTAGTAATTTGGTGCTTCAATTCAAAATCATTTCATCAAGGCTTCAAGGTATCAAAGGTTTCAAGGTTTCAAGGTATCAAAGCTTTAAGGTACTTTAAAGGCATCAAGATATTTCAAGGTACTATAAAGGCATTAAGGTATCAAGGAAAAAGGTAGCATCAAAGCTTTGAAGAATCAAAACCCTAACTTTGTATCAAAGTTTGTTATTCTTTGTGATCATCAGTGGGTTTGTTCCTTGCATTGTATCTTGCATCAAAGACTTGTATTGGTGTTGGATTTCTCATTTTTCAAGATCATTTGAGTGATTAGGGTTAATTTCTTGGTTAGAAATATAGACTCAAAAACCCTAAGCATTTGGTTATTATGTAAAATAAGCTACAAGGTTAAATTTTGTTTTAATTTGGAGGTGACTTGTAGTTGGTGGTCACTAGTAACTTAATCAAGACCATCTTAAGGGTTTTCCATCATTATTTTACCAACCTCTTCATTTGGTTTAACCTTTTGAGTAGGTTGAGAACCTTGTATAATTTTTTTGAATAAAGATCTATGGATCCTTTTAAAATTTAGATTTGGTGGCAAGTTAAAATCAAGGGTTTATATTCAAACTCTTCAATGGTTATTTCCTGAGGTAGCTAATTTGATAGGAGATAGAATGCCAGTTGCTTTTACAGCTTTTTTTTATGTGAAGGTGAACAGTCATTGGTAGATTTTTGGTTTGCGCCAAATTCTGAAGGTAAAGTGTGTGTGTGTGATGCCGAAGAAAGTAGTTCCTTTTTCTTTGAAGTAAAATTTTCTATTTTGAAGTCTTAATGGATTTAATGATAGTTTTAACAATGAAGTACATTCAACATCAATCTTTTGTATAAGATTTTTGACAGAGAACTAGTGTAATGAAATGGTGACTAATTTTTTCATGAAAATAAATAGTATTTGAAGAATGATAAATACAGATTTGAATGTTCAAAATTGACTGTAATTGACTGTGGCTCTCTTGAATTTAGTTTGTGGTATGTCTTAGTGAATGTCAAGGAGGTGAATTTGTTATAATTGAAACATGATTATTGCAGAAGGTATGTGTGTGTTTTGTTGATTGTAGAAAGATTGTTGAGGCATGTTGTAATAGATTTGCAAAGTGAATTTGACAAAGATAGTGTTATTTTTTAAAGAAAAAGGTGTCAAGGATGATTTGAGTAGTTTACTTCTCTCAAATATAAGATAAAGCATGATTTTTCGGTGTTTGAATATATAACAGTTGTGTGAGAGTTGGTTGTATGTAAGATTGATGTAAAAAGACCTTTTCAATCTTTTTTGAGACTTTGGTAAAGCATTGGTTTGAAGTGAAATAGAGAAACCCTCTGTAATATAACTTTTCTTGTATTCAAAGTCTAGAGTTAGTGCTTTAGCCACTAGAGTTGGAGCTTTGGTGTTTTTAGGATTGGTGCTTCGAAGGAGAGTTGGTGCTCTTGGTGGGTTGGTGCCCTTTGAAGATAATAAAAGCAATTTTTCAAAGTGGTTTTTTCCACTCATAAATATGGTGTCTCATGTCTCCTTGATGATATGTTGCTTTGTGCATGATTCAATTTTCCTAATTCACATGTGATGTTGTAATATGCACATCTTTGTGTTTTGTTCATGAAATGCATATCTAAAGTTTTGTATGATCAAGAGTGTTAAGGTTTTGAGATTGATTTTATCTAACCACTGATTCACCCCCCCTCTCAGTGGTCCTATACTCCAAAAAGTGGTATCAAAGCAGTAAGATTCCTAACCAAAGTTTAATCAACTTGGGTTGATCTTGGTGGTGGAGTACAATGGAAAAAATCAAAAGAAACAAAGAGAAAAGAAATACCCAGCAATATACTAAACAACAAGCACAGCCTAAACCAAGGTTAGAAAATGATTTTATAGTTGGGAATATTGATAGAAAAGTAGATCACTTTGTGAGTTATTTTGAACAAGAATATGATGAAGATGATTGTGAAATTGATATTGAAGGTGAGCTTATTTGTGCCCTTGAAGAGATTAAGAAACTTAGATTGGAGAATCAAAGGTTAAAGTTTTAGCTCCATGAATAAAAGGTGTCCAAGACTAAAACACTTTCATACCTTCAAGATATAGAAAAACTAATAATAGATTTGAAGGTTCAAATTGCTGAAGTTAAGAAAATAGAAGAAGAATTCAATAATCAACTTAAGGAAAAAGAGCTTGATTGTAAAAATTATGAATCAAAGATAGTTTCTTTGAGAAATGAATTAATAAAAGCTTCTTCCAAGTTACACAAGACACTTCAGTTTAAAAAATGTACCAAGTTTTTATATGATATGTTGAGCAAGCAAAAACATTACAAGGACACTATTGGGTTAGGTTTTGAAGAAGGGTGGAATTCTAAGATTAGAAAAACTCCAAGGAAGAAAATAGATCTAGACTATAATTTTGTTGAGCTCCTAAGGCTGGAGATAAGGTGATGAAAAAAGGAGGTACCCCTGCTCAAGACAACAACAACAAGTTGAGAATATATTTCCATTCAATATAGCATCAAAAGCTTAGGTTTGACAATTATTTTCATGGTTATCATTATTCATGCCATGAATTTGGTCATAGAGAAAAAGAATGTTGGGTTCATGGAGAGAAAGTTGGATGTACTAAAAGCTCTTATGAATGGTTAAATAGTAGAAGCAAAGTCATATGTTATAGATGTTATGAAGTTAGACATAAAGCATTGTTTTGTAGAAATCATCACAAGAAGCCAAGTATTAAGAAAGTGTGGAGAAGGAAACAAGAAAAAGAAGAACCCAATCTTGTGCATGTTGCACAAGAGGTATCCTTAACTGCATAAAGGATAGCATAAATTGAGGGAGATTTTCTCTTTTTGTTGTATTATACAAACCCCTTAGTCAACAACAAAAAGGTCTCATCAAGTAGAAAATAAAAGAGTGCTTCATTTCAAGTTTATTGTTGATCTTTCAAGGTATATTGAGTTGATGAGTTGGCATTCTATAAGTATTATTCATCATATCATATGTTGCTAATATTTATTCAATGGTAGTAGGGTTGATAACAAAATGTCTAATTTGGTGCAGTCAAACAAGAGGACAGTGTCCATAGAGGTCTCTAAGAGTTTGTGCCTATAGAAGAATGTGACAAGGTTATTTTTCAAAGAGTTCCTAATGGAATGCTTCTTAATCTACTCTATATTTATGATGTTTTAGTGTAATGGTGACAATGTATAGTGATACATGGCAGTGCTTTCCATGTTTGAGAAAGGTTGCTCATTTTTTACCAATTTCCATAATAAATGAAGTAATTCATGAAGGGGAAAAACAGTGTTTTTCATGATTGTGTTAGAAGTGGTATTATTGGTATTATTTTGGGAACATTAATCTCATATATAGCAGCAATGGAAGGAAAGAACCAAAAATTTAATTAGTATTCAGAAGTAACTTGAATGGCACCATCTATAGTTGTAGTAAATCAAAAAGAAGAGATACTTGTGAGTATCCTTGCAGAGTATCAATTTGTGACTAGTCTAATCAATACTGTGTTTGGCACCGAGTTTTTATTAGGAAGAAGGATATCTTTGAAAAACACTTTGTAAGATTGAAAGAGAAAAATAGTATTCTAAGGAGAGAAGAAAAGTATCATATGTCTATGCTGCAAAAAGATAGATCTTAGTAATTTATCATGAGGTGTTCCAATGATCACATTATTGTCTTAGTTTGCATCTATATTTTGTGTAGCCCATACCTCAATGAAATGTGTGTATGATAGGTTACAATGTAGCAACATTTTTTTTTGACAACGGTATTGTGCTTGGTGACAGTTTGAGAATTGGCTTCCATTACCTATTCTTGAGAAATGTTACTTGATCACAATAGTGTATTCTCCCATATTGACCAACACCTTCATAATACTCTAATTGTCTCTTTATATAGTTCCTTTGACAGGGTGTTTTTTAGTCATGGCTTATATCATAGAGCTAAATTTGATTGCAATATGATATTATTCTTGTATATTGCAGTGATCAATTGGGTTGTCCTCAAAGAATTTTTTACTTGATGAGTCTTTTTTGCTCAATGATTTCAGTCCCTTGGTCATTGCTTTGATGATTAGTGCAAAAGGAAGCAAAATTTTGCTAAGTGATGGAGTGTTGCATCTTGACAGTGATATGGAGGGTAGTAACTTGCTATTTGGTACTTATATGCAATGTTTAATGTTAACTTTTTTCAATATTGTGACTTTGTTTAAGTTCAATGTGCCTTAATGTCAAAATGACAAGATTCACAGGGTGAATGTTGATATGGATAGTAGTATATTGAATACATAGTAGTGTTTTCTCATTTATTACTTTTGACAATGATTGTATACTGAATGGAAGTAGTTTTTAGCTAAGGATGCTTGATTCTACTTTGTTATGGGTGCTTGGTTATTGTACAGTGGTATTCATGCTTATTCTTGGTGCTTGATGCCAATTCAATCTCTTGTGACTAAAAATTGTTTGTTAATATCTTGTAGACAGGGACTCTTGTAGTGAGCTTCCTCAATTATAAGTGGTTCTAATGTTCTTGCTTAATTCATGCTGAGTTCAATGATATTTAATGATGTTTAATGTTCCTTTCAAGGTAATCTATATTTGCTTCAAGATATTGTATTATTTTTGGAGGTTTCTTGATGGTGAAAACATTTTCAAATGTCCTTGGTGGTGCCTCAAGTGGTGATCTTCATTGGAATGGATTCTTTTTAATAATACTTGTTCCTTAACGGTTGGATAGTGTTTCTATTCCTTACAAAAAGCTAGTTTGTAGTGGTTGCTAAACAATGTCAAGGTTTGCTACTTTGAAATAGTGACCAAAATAGTACTTTTGTGCAATGACAGCGGATAGTCTTTGTTGAGAGGGCAGTTAAAAATTTGGTGTCAAGATGACTAATCTTGATGATTCTGCACAATCTCTCAATGGTTTCTTTAGTTCTTAGATAGTAGAAGGATTTTTTTTTATAACACGGTGTTGCTTGAACATGGATGGTCATACTATAACAATGGATAGTTTATAGGATAGTATATTGGTAGTTTAATGGTTACTATGGTTTGTTCCACAATTATTGTGCTCTTGTCTATGATTACAATGAATAGTTTATTTGCATGTGATAGTGTTTGTGCTTAGTGGAATAGTGGTCTTGTACAGGTTTATCTTTGCAATCCTTCTCTTGACAGTAATCAGTAAGGTGTGATTCAAGTGACAGTGTACACATTTTTCTTTGTAAGGTGACAATGAACAGTAAGTTGTATTCATTTGTAATTTGATTTAGTTACTTGAGTCAGTGTTGCTTGAATCATCTTGTGCTTGGGACAGTGTTGCTTAACAATGCTCTTATGTCTTGACTGAGGTGATAGTACTTTTTTTGTTGATAGTGCTCAATTAATCTTGACAGTGATATATGCGGTCTAGATGCACAGTCTTCAAACAATTGCTAATTCAGTGGACTTTGACAGGGAGACAATGTTTTAAGCTTGAGAATCTGATTTCTCATGGTTTTTTGCAGCATGTAGCTTGGTTGGTCATGGTGTGCCATAGCTTTTTATTCATATGGGGAGTGATTTCATGGAAATATTGGCCCCTTTTTCATTTTTTTCAAAGGGGGAGATAAGCTTGACAAGTTCACAGGGAGAGAAAAAGAGCAATAAGTTGCAAAGTTGAAAGAAGTTGACATCAATGCCAAAGGGGAAGTTTATTGCATTAGCATTGATTTTTCATTGTTGTCAAAGATTGTTGCATGAAGAATTGTTATTTTTGGCATTGGTATGATTCATAGTTCATTTACATTATGCTCTTGATGTTCTCCATGGCATTCAAGTTATTCAATTTTGATGGGTTACTTGCATTGCATAATCAATAATTTGGTACTTCAAGTCAAAATCATTTCATCAAGGCTTCAAGGTATCAAAGGTTTCAAGGTATCAAAGCTTCAAGGTACTATAAAGGCATCACGGTATTTCAAGGTACTATAAAGGCATTAAGGTATCAAGGAAAAAGGTAGCATCAAAGCTTTGAAGAATCAAAACCCTAACTTTGTATCAAATTTTGTTATTCTTTGTGATCATCAATGGGTTTGTTATCTGCATTGTATCTTGCATCAAAGACTTGTATTGGTTTTGGTTTTCTCAGTTTTCAAGATCATTTGAGTGCTTAGTGTTAATTTATTGGTTAAAAATATTGACTCAAAAACCCTAAACATTTGGTTATTATGTAAACTAAGCTGCAAGGTTAAGTTTTGTTTTTATTTGGAGGTGACTTGTAGTTACTGGTCACTAGTAACTTAAGTGACCAACTTAAGGGTTTTCCATCATTATTTTACCAACCTCTTCATTTCGTTTAACCTTTCGAGCAGGTTGAGAACCTTGTATAATTTGTTTGAATAAAGATCTATGGCTCCTTTTAAAAGTTGGATTTGGTGGCAAGTTAAGATCAAGGGTTTATATTCAAACTCTTCAATGATTATTTCCTGAGGTAGCTAATTTGACAGGAGATAGAACGTCAGTTGCTTTTACAGTTTTTTTTCTATGTGAAGGTGAACAATCATTGGTAGATTTTTGGTTGGCACTAAATTCTAAAGGTAAAGTGTGGGTGTATGTGTGTGTTACACATGGAGAGTGGGGATAGGGAGTGTGTGATGTTGAAGAAAGCAGTTCCTTTTGCTTTGAAGTAAAATTTTCTATTTTGAAGTCTTAATGGATTTAATGCTAGCTTTGACAATGAAGTATATTCAACAACAATCTTTTGTATAAGCTTTTTGACAAAGAATTGGTGTAATGAAATGGTTATTGAATTTTTCATGAAAAGAAGTAGTATTTGAAGAATGATAAATGCATATTTGAATGTCCAAAATTGATTTTAATTGACTATGGCTCTCTTGAATTCAATTTGTGGTATGTCTTAGGGTGTTGTCATAATAGTGGTTTACAATTCCTGAAAGGAACGAATTTTAGCTGAAATCACATATTTTTAGAAAATATAATGATTTAAGCCTTAAAAAGTTTTATTTTAAGGATTCCAATTGAAGAGAGTTTGATCAAATCACCTTAGATCAAACCCCCTTGGATAGAACCTCGCTAGTTTTAAACCATACCTATAAATGCGTCTCCTTTACACCTATCAAAATGCTGATAAAAATCACTTTTGATTTAGATTTTGGGGGATCAAATGAATTCATTTAAAATTTATTTCAAATGATTATGGTATTCCTCAGAACAAGCTATCCAATGAATATAATTTTAATATGTTTTGGTTTTGTTATGTATTTGTTTTTTAAGTTTTATTAAACATAGGTTTTCATCGAAAATGAATTTCTTTGTTCTTCACATGTGGAAAAATAGAAGATTATCAAAAAAAATAGAAATATGAGTGCACCAGATATTGAAGTCCTTGATCCAACAAAAAAATAAAATAAAATTTTGACATATATAAAAAGATCGCGTTATCACGGTCATGTGTTTTGAATTGTAATTCATTTGACTTTGAAACTTGATTAAGGAAAAATATTCAATAAAAACTATCTAACCAAGTGGAAGCACTAGATATCAGAGTTACAAATCTAAATTTGAAAGAATTAGAATTTTATCCTTCATGGAAAAAGTTATGTGTTATCACGATTGTCGTTACTTTTAAAAATGTTGTTTTAGAAAAAATCAATTTTTGTGGGAGATGGAAAAGAAGTGCAATTTGATTCCAAAAATTTTGAAAAAATATTTTAGAATCTAGACAAAATTTGATGAGACTCTAGTTTGCACCATCTTCAAATTCCTCACAGTTTAGCCGCTATAGGTGCTCGAATGTGAAGATTTAATTAAAAATTATAATTTCAGTGTCCAGTTTGGCCAAAAATTGTAAACCACTACAATCAAAACATGATGATTGTAGAAGGTATGGGTGTGTTTTTTTTATTGTATAAATATTTTTGAGGTATGTTGTAATAGATTTGAAAAGTGAATTTGACAAAGATAGTGTGATTTTTGAAAGAAAAAGGTGTCAAGGATGATTGTAGTAGTTTACTTCTCTCAAATACAAGATAAAGTAGGATTTGTTAGTGTTTGAAGACATGGAAATTGTGTGAGAGTTGGTTGTATGTAAGATTGATGTAAATGTATACACCTAAAAATGGTCTGGAGAAATCTGATTAATTAAATACGACTTATTTAATTAATTAATCTTTAAAATCTTCCACTATCAAATAAATAAGAAATATTTATTTAAATAGTTCATCATAATTCTTCAATCTTGATTCAATTATTTTCATCTTATTCAAATTCAACTACTATTAAATAAATTAAATACTTATTTAAATAGTTCACATTCCAAATTCTCTTATTTCTTCAGTTTTAATTAAATAAACAACTTTATAGTTGGCATTATTTAATTATTACATCATACTTCTCTTCTTCTGTTTAATTTAATAAAGAAACTTCTATAGTTTATTTAATTAAATTATTTATCTTCCCTTTTGCTAATTTAAATAAACCAAAAATATTTAAATAAAAGAATAAATCAAATCCCTCTATTCACTCACCAATAAAATTAGATTTTCAAATCTAATTAATTTAACTAGCATTCACGGGAAAAGCCCCAGGGACAAACCTGCGGGAAATCCTCTCAATCTTCTTCCTCAAATCTTTCCTCTCATCTTGCCTGGTGTTTTCATGGGGAGGAATAATCCCCATGATTAGCTCCACCTTCTCATCTCTTACCATTCAAATCTCCAGATTGAATCCCAGCCTCTATTGTGTTACCCCTGTGCAAAATTGTTGCTAGAAATCTATATATACAGCCTTTTGAAGCATGGAAAAGATCTTGAGAATTATCATCTTTTATACAAACTTACTTTGTAGGATTTAGCACTCAAGAATCTTAAGCATTAGCATTTTCATTAATATCAATTATCATTTAGCATATTAGCATTGCATCAGTAGATTTAGAATCATGGTAGCATCATTAGTTTTTACTGTAGCTTCCATTTAGCAAGTTTCATGTCAGGATAGTTTATGGTAGCTCCATATCATCTAGGAATCATTAGCAATCATCACATCACAGCATTTAGCATCATTTCATTCTCTGAATAGGAATTTTAATAGTCACAATACTTTATCAAATCTAAGATCCTTCCCGTGACTCATAAATCTGTGGAGATAGGAGACAATGAGACACTTTCAAGTTTTTCTCTATTTTAAATTAGTATAATTCATGTTTAATCTTGATACAATGTTTCATTAAGAGGTGTATTTAATTGTATTTAGTTTACTTTTTCCACACCTATAGTAAAAAGACCTCATCAATCTATGTTGAGACTTTGGTAAAGCATTGGTTTGAAGTGAAACAAATAAACCCTCTATAATATAATTTTTCTCGTATTCAAATTCTAGAGTTGGTGTTTCAATTTTTTGGGGTTGTTTCTTTAAAGGAGAGTTGGTGCTCTCAGTGGGTTGGTGCTCACTAAATGTAATAAGGGTTGGTACCCTTTGAATATAATAAAATCAATTGTTCAAAGTGGTTTTTTCACCCTTTTTAGGGTTTTTCCACTCATAAATATGGTGTCTCATGTCTCCTTGACGATATGTTACTTTTAGCATGATTTTGTATTCCTAATTCACATGTGATGTTGTAATATGCACATCTTTGTGTTTTGTTTATGAAATACATATTTAAAGTTTTGTATGATCAATATTGTTAAGGTTTTGAGATTGATTTTATCTGACCACTAATTCACCCCCCCTCTTAGTGGTCCTATACTCCAACACACCCTACACAAGAACCTCCAATCCACCCAATCATATGCTTTTTTGATATCTAGTTTTAGTATCATGCTCTATTTTTTTGTTATTTGAATAGGATGAATGGCTTCCTATGTAATGATGACCCCCTCAAAAATTGACTTTCCAAGTGAAAACCCTAACTGCTCCTCAAATATTAACTCTAGCAAATTTTTATAAGTTTGTTTGTTGCTACTTTTACCATTGTACAAAGTGTTGTAGAGAGTTATGGGTCTAAATTCATCTAATGAAGATGGATTCTCCTTTTTTGGGATCAAAGCAATGAAGGTTTTATTCATCTCCCTTCAAACCACTCCCAAGCTCCTTGAGTCCTCTATGGCAACAACCACTTCACTACCTATGGTGCTCCAACATTTTTGGAAAAAGTGAGTTAGAAATCCATCTAGTCTAGGTGCTTTTTCTAGATGAATCTAGAAGGCTACAAACTTGATTTCTTCTATCGTAAATTTTCTCATCAATATCTTGTTCTTCCCTTCATCCACCAACCTTGGGAGAAGTTCCAATAGTTGATTTTGTGTTGTAAGACTTGATAGGTTCTATGTTATTTAATAAATCTTCAAAATAAGTGATGGCTTCCTTGGAAACGGCCTCAGAGGACTCAACAAAAGTGCCATCAGCTTCCCATAGGCATATGATTTTGTTGACTTAGATCTTTGGGCCTTAGTACTATTATGGAGATAGTTGGTGTTCTTATCCCCTTTTGACATCTAAATCTCACTGGATTTCTTTCGCCAGTACACTTCCTATTTTTCTTGCACCTCCTTATACTCTTTGAGAAACTCATTTTCCTTTAGGAACCTTTTGTTGTCCATTCCTAAAGATAATACGACTTTAGTTAACGTAGTTAAATCTTCCTCCATCCTATATTTGGACTCAAATATTCTTTTGAAGTGAGTCCTATTCCATTCCTTTAATTATTTCTTAAGAAGTTTCAGCTTTGACACTACACCAAACATCTACATACCCTCAATTTTCCACCCATTCCACCAAATTTCAATCAACCCTGAATAATTTTGATCCTTGAACCATAAGTTTTTAAATTTAAAGGGACACCTCATGGGTATCTTTTTTCCCATTATTTCCAATTTAATGGGATAGTGATCTAACCCTAATTGGGGTACAATAATTCCTTCAAGGGTAAACAAAAAATCTCCCAACTCTCCTTCAAACAAAAATCTTTCCATCTTTTTGACAATATGGCTAAAGCCCAACCTCCTATTTGTCCATGTGTATTTTCCATTTTCCATCTAAATTTCAAACAAATTTTTCCCCCATACAAAATTCTCAAAATAAACTTGGTATTGGTACTTTCTTTGCATACCCCCCATCTTATACTCACTAAGTAGGATCGCATTGAAATTTCCCCCTAAAATGAAACACTCAAGGGATACCCTACTGTAAAATGCACTAAGCTCAACCCATAATTCCCTCTTTTTGATGCAACTTGAGGGACCATATGTATTGATTAATGTGAAGACAAAATTTGATGATAGAATTCTCACCTTGCAAGCTAACTAATTACTATTTCCTAATATATTTTCTATATAGGTTGCTGGGGGCCTCCAAATCATAAGTAGTCCCTCAAAATCTCCTACAGCTTCCACTTGCTCAACATTCCACACTTTGCACTTCTTCTTGAACACTTCCACTTATATATTGTTTAATTTCATCTCTTGAATCACGAGGGAATCATCCTTTGTCTCCATAAGGAACCTTAGAAGTCACTTTTTTTAGGGGCGTTTAAGCCCATGACATTCCAATATATGAGCCTCATCACTCCTTGAGAAGGGTACCACTGTTCCCTGATCTTAGAATAATTGTGAGTTATTTTTGGCCTTCTGCATTTCCATCCATAGCTCTCTTTTTTATGTTTGACAACCTACCTTTCCTCCTTCCTTCCCCATAGTCAGGCATGATTTCCTTGCCTTGTTCCTTGACTTTAATCCCATTTTCCCCTAAGTCACTAAGGTGGTTGGGGGATCTAGATTAACTTCTAGTAGAGCTACCTTTTCTTCAAGATCTCATACCTCATCTTCTTTTGGAAGGTCACTATCCTTCATAACTTGGCCCTCCAAGATATTTAAATCATCTCCCATATCTAAATTTGTTGCTACTTCCTTTGCACGAGTTGCATAGCCCATCAATTCACATCCAACTTCCATAATTTCCTCCAACCTTGTGACTTCCTTCCTATGCCATTCTTCCTCTAGAGGTTTTAGGGACCATCCTAAAACCCCTTCTACATTCTCTATTGTAGACAAAGCCTCTTCCTCTACAATCTCATACCCCCCAATCTTTTGATGAGATGCCAGCCCTGTCTCGTGACCATGGCAAGTTCCCCATCCAATGGAACTACCTCGCTATTCACAATTTCACTTCTTGATTTAGTAGAGAAACCTCCATTGGGTTTCATTGTCCTATTAATTTTTTTTGGACTTAGGGAAAGTAGGGACCTTACTAGTTGTGAAATCCCATTCTATTTCCTAGTGCAACTTTCCTTCCTCTGTGATAATTTCCAGCTCTTCCAATTGTGAGCTACCCAAGCTAATTTCCACATATATTCTCACTTGGGTCTTCATTTATCCATGAAGTAGGGTTTCATCCACCCCAATATAAGTTCCTGATTGATTCCCTATCAGGCTTAAGACTTTCTCATCCCAATATTCTAAGGGCATTTTGTGCAAATTTACCCATGTTTTCATTCTATCTAATTCAGGTTTGTGGGGGTTGAAATTTAGTTACCACTCTTTGATGTAAAACCTTATTCCATCCAATTGCAAGATTTTTTCATACATGATGATTTGGTTCAATTGTGGTGATGGGCATAAAACAAAAAGAAAATTGTAGGCCAAAAATTTGACATGTATCTCTTAGCCCCATTGGTCTCTTCACCAATCTACCATTTTCTCGATAGGACATCTACTCCCTCCCCACTTCACAAAGAAAGTGAAATCCTTCAGCATGTCCCTATAATTCCATAAGGATTTATTTGGGATGATCATCTCCTTGTCATTTCTTCTAAGCTTTTCAATTACAATCCCTTTGCTAGAAATAGCAAGATCTCTTCTTGCTTTAGAATTCTCTTGTGCACCTTCTTGAGTCTATTCCACACAATATTTGTTCCCTAAACTTGAATCTTTGTTCAAGTTGTTTACATTCACTTCACCAACAAAATGGGAAGCTTTCCTGACTAAGTTTCCTTCCTTTGTGTGCTTCCCATAGTTCCACTTCGGGAGATTCCCCTTCCAATGACTCAGTTGAGTTGTCAATATCTTGTCATTGTTGTTCCATGTCCACCCATATCTTCCCCCTTAGCAAGCTCCTTAAGTGGGGGCCTAGAAAAATTCAATGGTTTCCTAAGGGGAGACCTTCAATTGCACCAATACAAGGGTATAAAAGGTGCTTTCCTAAGATCCGCACTAGGATGATTCTAATATCTTCCCACCATTTTCACTCCCCAAGCATGACCCCTATTGTTTGAGTGAACCCAAGGCATTTTTGAGGCCTCCACCCATGGTTTAGATTAGTACATCTACTAATTTTGGTACATAAGAACCTTTCTGCCTAGCGGGATGGCATTGGCTCTAGTGGCATGTTGGCAATCCGACAATTTTTTATTTTTTCATCCTACGTGACCTACACCCACTCCAACACTAACCATGTCTAGATGCTTCTTCTCCATGATGTCGACCCCCTATCTCGAAGCTATTCCATTAGCCATTCCTACTCTATAACTACTCCCAACAATCCCATGCCACTCGCCATGACACCCTTAAATATAATTCTTATATTTTTATTTATAAATGGGTAAGTGCACCAAGATAGTTCCCAAAAATGGGCTTAAGTGGCCACTTTTTTTTTTAAATCAGAAAATGCTGACCTTGGACGTGAAATTGACGATAGTTACACTCAAAATTTTGAGATGGAACAAAAACAAGGATTGAAGTGCTCTGATTCTACTTTCTAAACTACTAATTTATTTTGAAAATGGTTGAGATTAAGGGGTTCAATAGAGGGATGTACACAAATTGGTGTTGTATTTGTTAGAAAAACATAACATAGCAACTCTTGTACGACCTGAGCACGGTGAACTTTTTTTTAGTATTTTTAAAATCGCTATAGTCAAAAGTTAGCTAACAGCATCTAGTTGATGCACAATTTTTTTGATAAATTTTTAATGAATATTTGATATTTTACTAATTTTCTAAGTGGGAACTTCCTAAAAAGCAGAATTTTGGCCGTGCTCCCCCTACAAATTTTGGAAAGTAATGAATTTTTTTTTAAAAATTTTATTTTTAAAATTTGTAGAGAATGGAATCTAGTTTCTAAAGTATAATTTATTTGAAATTTTTGATGAGCAGTTAATTTATAATGAAAAAAAACCAAACACTACTTTTTGACAAAAGCGGACATACAAAACAAAAGAAATTATAGATGAAAGGCCTAACATTGTCAGAAAGTGAAAAAAATTATATCATTGGAAAGCTAAGAGAGAAATTAACATTACCCATGTGTTCAATTTTGTTGATATTGAACTACATGCAATCTTGAAGGTGAGCACGAACCCAATTATGTGAAAAATTATATAATTTTC
>VDFB02000003.1:677932630-677954258 GCA_007258455.2 Sequoia sempervirens
CTCTCCCTATGTTAGGTCTCTCTCTCTCTCTCTCAACCCTCTCCCTCCTATCTGCTCTCCCTCTCTTAGGTCTCTCTCTCTCAACCCTCTCCCTCCTACCCCCTCTCCCTCTGCTATGTATCTCTCTCTCTCAAACCTCTCCCTCTTACCCGCTCTCCTTCTCTTAGGTCTCTCTCTCTCTCAACCCTCCTCTCCCTCTCTTAGGTCTCTCTCTCTCAGTCACTCCCTCTGTCTCTCTCCCCTCTACCCTTAATTGTAAACCTTAAACTCTTCACCCTTAAATCCTCTACCCTCTACCCTTGGCCCTTCCCTCCTTTATCTCTATCTGACTCCCTTTCTCTCTCTCTCTCAAGTATCTCCCTCTCTCAGGTATCTCTCTCTCTCACTCACTCCCTCTATCTCTCTCCCTAGTACCCTTAACCCTCTACCCTATAAATGTACCATATAAAGCTTAAAAAAACCAAATTTATAATAACACAAGCATGTTATTTACTAGTAGAGATATGTCCATTAAGGATTAAATAACGTGTTTGTGTTATAACGCGCTCTTGTTACAATGTGCTCTTGTTATAACGCGATCGCATTGTTTATAGCACTAAAAGCGGTAAAAAAACACAATATACCTGTGATGTCGGCCCACATTTTGCATATTCTCCTAGTTCTATGCGTTCTCCAACAAAAAGTAGCTTTTTGGTGATTGAGTGAAGTGTGCATGCATTATTTTTAGATTCCACCATATTTTGAATGTTATTTCCATCACCTTTGCATGAAATAGCAGAGTTTTCACATTGAAAGGCATATAATATCAATTCAAGTTTGAATTACAGTGATAATTGATATACAATTGAAATTTGGAGGGGAATAAGCTTTTGAAGAAATCAAATTTTTGAGGAGTTTGAGGAAGGAAGAAGCAAAGGCTGCATAATTGGGTAGAACTCCTCCATTTGAAACTTTTCTTTTTTAGGTATGTGAAATATTTGTACATTTTCTTTCATTCTATTATGGCTTGCTTTCATTTTTGTTTTTTTGCTTATTCCATGTTGATCAAATTGTTTGTTTTTCATGTTACAACCTTACGTTGTCAATGGAAATTTTAAATCACACAATTTGATACACTTTCCTATTACATTTTTAAACCACATCTCTTTGAGGCATTTTTTTAACTTTAACAATTGACTTTCTTTGTGTGTGCTTCCAAAGCTTTCATTGAGTTATTTTGTCAAACAGTATACAAACCAATTGATTGCCTTGTCTATGCTACCAAATTTTCCATACATGTCTCTAAAAAATTGGAATATACTCCTAATGTAGTAGGGGAAGGCCTGCAACACACAAATAGACTCAAGGAATCAAGTTCCAACTCATATTCAAGTTTCCAAAACTACTTTCATCAAATCAACACCATGGCTTCCCAACTCACCAAATCAACAAAAAGACCTATCTTTTAGAGAAGACTATAAGAGAACCATCCCAACATCCAAATAGCATCTACACAACATCAAAAATAGAGACCCAAGCTTACATATGAGATTCTCATGCAACAACATAGAGAAACTTCAAGTCACCATGCTCAATAGGCTACTAGAATTAGCCCCATTTTACAAAAAAAGTACCCTTTAGACTTCTTTCGACCTCAAAATTTCTTGGACAGTCTCAAATTGTGATACAAAACCACAAATTCTTAGGTCATTTCTTCTGTACAAGTCTTCTAGGGTGTTGTTCCAGCAAACCCTCCAAGTTCACCCTAAAACCTAGGGTTTCTCTGTATTTACACTCTAACAGTCACAAAACAACAAACCAAAGTTCAAAACACCTTTTCCTAGGTCTGCACAAACCCTCAAAACCTTTCTACACTTAGTCCCTTCACAAATTCACCAGTACACAACCTTTAGCCTTCATTTTCACTTAGCAAAACCTACATACCCAGCCTAGGTCATCACTATAACTTGACCTTGTGGACTCCTAGTGCCTTTTAACTTTATTAAACATGCAATATACATTTATACATGTCATCCAACCGAATCACAAGTCTACAAAGTAGGTGGGATGACCAAAAAATCCATATTGCTCACAAAACAGGGGTATTTCTGACTTTAGCATGCAGTCCCAAAAAAAATCAAGATTTCTCTCACAAAATTGAATGTTAGAAGCTCAGAATTGATGCAAATAAGAGCTACTCCAAAACACTACATGAAATAAGTAATGTTAGAGCCTTTACTGAATGTGTGGGTCTGTACAACTGTGATGAAATTCTGTTAACACAGGAAAAATATAGAAAACAGTGAAATAAAAGAATGGAACGTTGAATTCTTAAAAATGATTCACCAACCAATCTTCATTCTATTTCAAATGAGCCTTTTAAGGTCTTTAACAATATTTTATAGTGATCTTTTTTCCTTCCCAGCGGGCATAAATATCTATTCAAATTCTGACCCTTCAAATTCCTGTATTTTCACAATTTTGCAATTTTTCCAATATCATGTGCAACTTTTGAAAAATCAATCGTAAGACATCTAAATACATGAAAGATGGTCTCCAAAGACCTTATTTGACCTGAAGAACATCAAAACACCTAAATTTCTAGACTCATCACATGAACCATCTCATTGAGCAACTTTTACATTTTGGACTTCATTGACCTCCATATCCCTAAATACATTCAAAATGGTGTTTGTAAACCTTATTCAATGAAAATAGTGACTTCAAACTAACTATGACACACTTACTGATCAAATGATCAACTTCAATGATTCAAGTTTTGAAAATATGGTGTTGGTGCTCCTACACCAGAAACCCTATGTTTTATTGAAAGTAGCACTTGCCAAACACTCCAAAACTTGACAACTATTGAAACAAGCCTAAAATACCTTGCTCATGCTCAATCTAACATAAAATTATGTTGCCTAACTCAGAAAATCAATTAGTTAATTTGACAACTTAGAACTTTTTGCACAAGTAAAATTATTCATCATGCCGAAGAAACGAACTGTTAAAAGGAAAAAACTAATAGATGATCAGCTCCACGCCTTGAGAGATAAAGAGAAAAAATGGATGAGGGAATATCGTGAAAAGAAGAAATTGGGAACGATTGATGAAAACAATCTAGTTTTAGAGGAACCTCAACTGTCAAAAAGAGAAAAGAAATTGGCAGCACAAAGGGCATGAATGCGAAAGAGTCGTGCTAGGGGAGATGCAAATACCGTAGTTGGAGACACATCCTCTACTGCAAGTGAATACGAAGGGACACCATTAAGCACAAGAGAATATGGAGGGACACCATCTACCACAAGTGAGTATGGTTGGACACCATCCACCACATCTGAAGTTGAGAGTACATCATCACTCAGAGTTGATGAACAAGGTATACCATCATCCCCATGTGAACCTCAAGGTATTTCTTCTATTCCACCCTCGATCGAAGGTATGCAATCTAGCCCACCTCAATTCAATATTGATGAAATTGCTAATGTTGAGATGTATGTACCTAAGAGAACACCAATTAGAATTTTGCGTAGAAAGCCAAAGTTTTTGATTAATATTGATGAGGATATTTTGCAGCACATGGAAGGTAAGATTCTAGAACACACTTGTAGAAGATATGCTGATAAGATTTAGCAAATGTTCTTTGAAAGGCTAAATGAGACCGCAAGATGTCAAGTATTTGTTCAAATGATGTGGGGTTTAAATTATAGAAATATCATGAAGACTCTTGGGTTGAGAACATTGAATGCATCAAGTGAAAACACTATTGTGAAGAATCTAATGGATGCTTATGACAATGTGGGTAAGACCTCACGCTCAAAGGCTAGTAATGTCACCCAACGTGTCATTACATCAACTTTGGTAAGCTATCAAACAAAGAGATCTCGCCTCATTAAAAAGACAAGTGAACAAATGGGAATTAGTAGAAAAACTGTATCAAAAGTCATTCAAAGGTGGCAAACAATTGAGGGCACCGATTCAAATGAATTATGGGCATTCTCGGGGAGACTGCCACACAAAGATAAAAAAGTTGTTGAAGCATTGAGAACACTAATTGAAGATTATTGGAAGAATAATACAAGGCCATCTCTGAATCAAAGGGATGTCGTAAGAAGGAGAATCAATAGTTGAAACCGTGAGCCACATCCAAAGCATTTTTTGGATACGACTCAAACCCAATTTTTTCATAAATTTCAAAATGCTTATCCTCAAATTAGTATTTCTCAAAGATTCTTTGAAATTCTTAAACCTTTTTGTGTTAGGATAAATCACACATGCACTACTTGTTGTTGTAGACTACATATTGAATTAGCTAACCATTATGATGTTTATCATTCTATATGTTTAGATTTGCATACTAATGATGTTTTTTAGGATTGTGGCATAGAAGCCCCACCAAAATCTTCAAGAGAGATCTTATCAAAAAAATTATGTCAAATAGAGGATGGCCAAATATTCTATAGGAGGACATGCTTGGATGGTTCATGCGAGTGTTGTGGTGGCTTGCAACGAATGTGAGTATTTCAACATATGGAAAGCACAGATGAGGTGGGGCATAAACTAGTAGATTTTAGGAAGTATAAAACAGTGGCATACACTACAAAAGATGGGTCTCAAGAAAAAAGGTGTGATTTGGTTGTTGAGAAGATTCCAGTGTATCATTTTATGTCCACGTTTCATGAGAATCTAGTGTATGTGTATGCAAGGAATACCCATAGAGCCCGATGGCTGGACATGCAATTCAAGCTATGCAAGGACACCTTTCCACTTGGCAGCATAGTATCAGTGGTTGAATTTGTAGAGAACTACACTCTACAGCCACAACGTGAGGTGTAGTCACAGTATTACAACTCCACATAGGTTTTGATATTTGTGCACATAGCATTCATTCATGCAGCTGATAGTATAGAGGACCAAAGGAAGGTATTGAGGGAGTATCACTTTTATATTGGTGATGATCACACACATTCTCCAGAGTTCGTGCAAGGTTGCTTCCAGATGTTCTACATTCATTTGGATCAGAGGGGCATATCATACGGTCGACATATAATATGGTCAGATAACTATGCAGCACAGTTCAAGAACGCGTGCATGTTCTATTAGATGTATAGGATGTATCTCACTACACGTGTTCAACATATGTGGAAATTTTGTGAGGCCGAACATGGAAAGGGGGAGCATGATGGTGCAAGAGCATGCGTGAAAAGAGCATTAGCATGAGAAGAGTTAAAGTATAAAGACAGTGCACAATTGACAGATGCAAGATCAATCATCGAGTGGTGTAATGCTTCGATGGGTCTAGGTAATGAAGGTACGTCTTCAATTCATAGATTTTTTTGGTTGATGGATGATACTAACATTGCACCATATGAGGATTGTTGTACATTAACAAGATCGAGTGAGTTGCACTCTTTCCTTAGCTCAAATGCAGGTTCATGGAGTATCGATACACGTAAGATGGCATGCTTTTGTTCTTCATGTACAATGCAAGCTTGGAATGATTGTGAGTCAGGGGAGTAGGTTGACAAATGATTGACAAGTTATCTTAGCCCACTTCACACGTATCTCCCTCCGATGGCATTGGAATTAACACAAATGGAATCATCAGTCGACTTTGACCATGTATCAGATCTAGTTCAACCAAGTAATATATCTACTTGCTTAGTATTTGAAATTCCATATTGTTATCTTACTTTGTACTGTGTTCATAATGTTAACTAATTTCAAGAGATATGCCACACATATAAATGTAGGGCATGTTTATATAGTTATTGCAGATGAAGACAACAAAGAGGGAACAGACTATTACTTGTGTCGTTGTGTTGAGAAAAAAAAGAAATTAGAAGCCCCAATTATAGATGGAGAAAACATTGAATACCCTACAGGCTCAGTTGTTGTTACGGGAACGTGGCTAAGAAGGTACCCACATAAGAATGTTAAACATTGGTTGTTTGAGGAATTTGATACGCATCATAAGATTCTTCATTACTCAAACCTTGTCGTGGCATCCAATGTTCGTTTGACCAAATATGGGGGTAGACCTTTGAACAAGACCTTATAGAAGGTCTGTGAGTCTGACCATGAGGCAATACTTGACACAATAAAGAGTAGAGCAAACCCGGATGGTTCATTGGATTAGTTTGTAAGTATATGCACAATGGTTCTTATTAATTTATACTTGTATCCACATCAATTTGGTTGATGCCAATGCTATCATCTTATTTTACTTTGTGTATCTATATGTAACCATGCAAACATTGATTGGTGTCCCCTTGCATAAAATGCAGATTTATGAGCCATCCAAGAGAATCTCAAGAAAAAAAGCAATGCAACATCCTTATTTTGATGATCTTGACAAATCTCAATTATGATTTTAAGCCATTACAAAAATGTGTGCAAAGCTTGGTGAGGTAATTTCAAGTTATTCATTTGAATTTAACCTTATCATGACCACCTATGATGTAGACATTATAAGAGCATCTCGAATTTCAAGAAATTCTATTCATGAGAGGTGTTGTGTGCAATAGGTATCTTGGAACTCCAAGGGAAGATGTATGACCAAGACTGACTAAGTTGAGAGACTGCCATGCCTATCTGTAAGTGCCTTCCATCTATTTTGGATGAGCTATTTCTTTTTATTCTTTTCCTTTGCGTATCTGTAACTAAACTAGTAAAAATTGATTGGTCCTTCCTTATAGAAAATGTTGATTTTTGAGCCATCAAAGAGAATCTCAGCCAAAAAAGCAATGCAACATCCTTATTTTGATGATCTTGACAAATCTCAATTCTGATTTGAAGCCAGTATAAAAGAACATGTGAATCTTTGTGAGGAGATCTGAAGTTACTCATTTGAAGTTAACCTCTAAATGAGAACATATGATGTAGAAATTAGAAGAGAATCTCGAATGTACATGAGTGACATTGTAAAATATCTGTGAGAACAACTCGTACCTAAGGTATTGTAATGAGATTTACATGTATAATAACCTTCAATGCCTTAAAGGAGAGGTTTTTGGTTGATTTGTAACACATTTTTTTATCAATAAGAATTTTATTTTCTAAAAATTTACTAGTTTTTTCAATTTTCTTGTTGTTGTACAGTCTGTACGGATGCTAAGATGATTCGAAACCTATTCCTTACTCTTAACTTTACTCTTAACTATAGGACATTCAATGGTCCCTACAACAATACTTTCATACAAATTCCTTGTCAAAGCACTTTTCACCCCTGTGTTTACATTCATGAGGAATTATTTTCAAGCCTAACTTGTTTACCATTTCACATTGACACCATATTTTTAGTTGAGCCAAAAACAATGACCACTCTACATACCTTGTCCTTGCACTTACAATAAGTTTTGAAGAGAGTTTTCCTTTGCAAAGGTGCTTCCTCTTTTGTTGCTTTCAAGATTGCATTTCTCACCATCAACATTTCCCCTACTTTAGGATCTACCTTGTTACTTGCAGAATAATGGCTTTCACACTCCTCCTCTTGAACCAATTGTGCTCTCCTATCAATCTTCTTGTCTCCACTTGATGAACTACCAACCCTCTTAGGAAATTTCCATGAAGGATGGCCGAACTCATTGCATGTGTAGCACCTTCCTAAAAAATCATTAGTACCTCTACCAGCACTATACCTTCCTCTACCTCTAAAACCAAAACCACCTCTAGAATCAACATTGTGTTCTTTACCTTTGTTTGCTCCTTCTTGATCTTCATTTGGCTGCTTTGATGTAGAAATCATTCCTCTTCCTCTTGCATTAGGACCATGATGAAATATCATATTGCAAAACCAGCTCTGATACCAATTTGATGCAATATCAATTGCTAAACAACACAAACACAGGGAACTTATGTCCCAAACTCATCTTGGAGAAGATCAATTGACAAATTCTTCAAAATTCACTATTCATTTCACCAATTTCACTTATCAACTCAACTAAATCCATCAAATTCACTTTGGACTACAAGGCTACCAATCATCAATTTTTCAAATCAGTAATCCACACTTTCATCAAATTCATCATAACACTATTAGAAATTTTGAATCACTACAACTTTCACTATTACCATCCATTTAACTTGATTCAATCAAGGAAAAAAGACCACCACTCATTCACTTTTCCCTTAAAACATGTTATCATACTTCCATGACACTATAATCATCATCATTCTAATTGAAACAATACCAAGATCATATTCACAAACGTTGTTTTATCAGATTCCTTACTTTTAGCAGTCAAAACACCATTTTGCTTACTCAAAACACCATGATTCCACATTGTTCAAGACATTAAAATGAAAAACCTTGCTTCAGGAATTCTTCCAGACCTTGAGTCACATTTTTCATCATCATTTAGATAGTTACAAACCCAAACCAAACACTCAAATCACTGTCTACACAGAATCTTAGTTTCTTGCATTCAAAAGGCCAAAATTTGCCAAAACACCAAATCGGGTGTCACTTGCAAACCATAATGAATCTCTATAGGATAAATACATTTTTTGAGTACCCATTTTGATCATTAAAAACATATCTCATTTTAAGGCACACTTTTTTTGGAACACGCGCCTACTGTCCTGATTTATTTGTTACTAAAGAGCCCCAAATAGGCCAATTTAACAAAGGAGACACCTTTAAAACAACTCCAAATCACTTACCAACCATAAATAGTCTTTATATAGGTGTAAAAACTCACAAATCATCAATCTTCAAGGTAATAAATTCCCAGCAATATAATTAAATAGTAAACCCTTGTTTATAGGCTTTTAAAGCACAAGCAAGTGAGGGTTTTTAAGAAATATCATCTACAAACATCCAAATCACCTACCACTATTGCAAACACATGTAAATAAGTCTTCCTAAACATAATAAACCTTATCCATATCAAAAAAAATTATATTCCAACCGTTCCAACTTGTAGGCACCATCTTTCATATGGAAAACTCAGATTTTCCTCTTGGAGCAGCAGCTATCTTCATATCCACGCCTTCCCTGTTACTTTTTGACACACTTTCCACTCAAAAACATGTTAAATAAACATAAAAAACCATCCATCCCACCATTATACTATCCTATAATGGTGGGATGGAGAATATTTTCCTTATAAGACTCTCAAAATCACAGAGTGAGGATCACTGCCCAGGACACAGAAAACTATTTTTCCTTCTTTTATTTCTCAAAACTAACCTTCCAAATTCTTTGTGAATGAAACTAACTCTACCTACAATGATATCACACAAGGATTTAAACTTTTGAAGTTCCTAAATTACCAATATAAGATAAAAGCCATGGAGAAAGTGCTGCAAACTCAGAAACATGGGATTTTATTTCAAAATCTGATTACAAAGACTCAACTTCTATTTTTTCCATGCCTTTTCATGCTTTTTATAGATTTTACAATAGTTATGAAAGCACCTTTTCAGTTTCCAATTGACCAAAATCTTTCCTCTCCCACTTTTTCTCTTCACATTCTAATTTTTTGTGTTCTTTTTTCTGATTTTTGCCTTTTCACAATTTTGACAACAAATGAACAATTTTGGAAACCTTATCACCTAGGGACAAAAATGACATTTTTTTGTATTTTGACTCTATTTACTTCCTAAAGACCTTTCAATGACTTAGAATGGCCTTTACAATGCCTTCATATTTTGAAAACTCAAATCTTTACAAATTTGTTTTCAGAGTCAAGGTGTTGCTACACCAGACCACCTCTTCCTCTCACTGATTTCTCTTGTCTCCTCTTAAGCTTCTCCTTCATTTTGATTTCCATTTGATAACAATCCTCTACACTCCTAGGGTTAGCCAAAACCAATTAATATTTTATGTTTAACCTTAAACCACCAATATATCTTGCAACTTTTTCATCTTCATTCTCATGATGACCAGACCTTAAACTTAATTTATAAAACTCCCCAGTATAATACTTAATATCCATTTCTTTTTGTCTTAAGCTTTGCAATTTCTTAAACATTTGAACTTAATGATCCTTGGGTAAGAATTTACCTTTGATTTTTGATATCTTGTCCCATGAGGTGATTTTAGACTTGCCTTACATCCTCCTCTCAAATTGAAAGTAGTCCCACCATACGAAAGGATGGCCTTGCAACTTTGTCTTTGCAATCCTTACTCTTTGCTCCTCAAGAACCTCATCACATTTAAAATTATTATCTAATGCAGCAATCCATTCAAGTAGTTCTTCATCATTTAAACTTTCACCATATTTAGGAACATCAATTTTTACCTTAGGCTTGTCATCTCTAACTGCCCTTACCAACTTTGCAATCCTTTGGTCTTCTGGATCAAGTTCTTATTCCATGTCTTCAAACTCATCATCTTCTTCTTCATCTGATTCACTTTCTTCCACATCCCTTCTTTTTTTTGTCTCCAAGGCTATGATTCTTTCCTCCAACTCTTTGATTTCTCTAGCATGTTTTTTCTTCATCTCCTTCATCTCTTTAGACATATCTTTGTTCTTTGGAGGAATCTTTGAATACCAAAATCTTCACTTCTTCCTTTCTCTTCACAACCTGAAAAATGAAAAAAAAACTACTCCTTGAAGCTTTGATACCACTATGATGCAGAGTGGCAGGGGAAGCAACTTCCTTTTCAAAAGCTTCTCTCAAATACTCTATATGCACACACTAGCTTCACTATTCCTCTCAACAATGCAACTTGACCACTCAACTTGACTCATACAACCATACATCTCAATAGGACTTGGGGATGATGTAAACACTCTTCACACAACACATGACCAAACAAATAGACCTTGCACCCAAAAACATCCACTCTTCCATGGCTTCTACACAAGCCCATGCAACTTTGCAACATTCACCAACTAGGAAAGTCAAAATAAAAAATGATTAAAGGCATTAACCAGTCAATGAACATGGTTTTATACTCCTAATACCATCCTCCACAAGTTCCCAAAATCAGAAGATCAAACACCCAAAACAAGCGTATCAAAAGATTGATTTACAAGCCATAAACAAGGCTTAACTAGGCCTACATAGGGAAGCTTTCAACTTTTCAAGGCACACCCCAACACCCCTATGATGCAATATCAAGGTGGAGGAACACATAATCAGGCTCAAGGACTCAAGTTCCAACTCAGATTCAAGTTTCCAACACAACATTCATCAAATCAACACTATGGCTTCCCAATTCACCAGTAACAACAAATAGACCTATCCTTTAGAGAAGGTTGTAAGAATACCAACTCAGCATCCAAATAGCATTCATACATCATTAAAAACACTGAACTAAGCTTACACATGAGATTCTTATGCAACAACACAAAGAAACTTCAAGTCACCGTGCTCAAAGGCTACTAGAATTAGCCCAATTTTACACACAAAGTACTCTTTAAACTTCTTGCCACCACAAGATCTCTTAGATAGTCTCAAATTGTGTTACAAAACCATAGATTCTCTGATCAATTCTTCCGTACAGGTATTCTAAGGTGTTGCTCCAGCAAACCCTCCTATTTCACCCTAAAACCTAGGGTTTCTCTGTAACTCCACTCTACTAGCCACAAAAACTCAAACCAAAGTTCAAAACATCTTTTTCCGGGTCTGCACAGACCCTCCAAACCTTTCTACACTCATTCCCTTCACAAATTCACCAATACACAACCTATATCCTTCATTTTCTCTAGGAAAACTCACATACCTGACCTAGGGCATCACTAGAACTCAATTTTCTTGACTCCCAGCACTATAGTAACTTATTAGAAAATTATGCAAAGTGCATTCTAAAGACCATTTTATGCAAAGTGCATTCTAAAGACCATTTTCATACATTCACAAGGGAAAAACTAACCTAGGGCATCAGATAACTTTTGCAAACCTCCATCTTTCACTCTGAAACAAATTGCAACATGAAGAGGACCCCTAAATCCACCATTCCACCAGGTTTCAGAATTTTCCCACACACACGAAATCGCTCTGAGCTACATTCAACCGGATTGATCCCTTAAGGTTCCAAAGGAGAAAATGGCTGCAAAATTCAGCATGATGTTACTCGGACACCGTGATGTCTAGAAACTTCTTGTATGATCCTATGGGATCGTGTTGGGACCCTCTACAATAACCTCTCAGTTTTTGTTATCTCAAAGTGGTTTTCCCGTCATGCAACTTTCGTTCTCCAACTCGTGTGACCAAACAAACTATTCCAATGCATCTAAATAGGCATTTTTACTCTATGCATGGTCCTCTTTTGCACCCAAACATGTGGAATCGCTCTAAGCTACGTTCAACCGGATCGATCCCTTAAGGGTCCAAAGGGCAAAATGGCTGCAAACTTCAGCATGAGGTTACTCGGACACCATGATGCTTAAAAACTTCTCGTCTAATCCTATGAGATCCCGTTGGGCCCCTCTACAATAACCTCTCTCAGTTTTCATTATCTCAGAGTGGTTTTCCTATGGTGTCCAGTTTTCAGTTGATGGAAAAAGTGTTAAATGCAAGCAGTGGAAAGTTGCAAATTCGTGCAACTTTCGTTCTCCAACTCTTGTGACCAAATGGACTGTTCCAGTGCGTCTGAATAGGAATTTTTACACTAGGCATGGTCCTCTTTCACACCCAAACATGTGGAATCACTCCGAGCTACGTTCAACCAGATCAATCCCTTAAGGGTCCAAAGGGCAAAATGGCTGCAAGTTTTAGCATGAGGTTACTCAGACACTGTGACGCTTAGAAAATTCTTGTCTAATCCTATGGGATTACGTTGCGCCCATCTACAATAACCTCTCTCGGTTTTTGTTATCTTAGAGTATTTTTCCTGTAGTGTCCAGCTTTCAGTTGATAGAAAAAGTGTCAAATGGAAGCAGTAGAAAGTTGCAAAGTGGTGCAACTTTCATTCTACAACTTGTGTGACCAAATGGACTATTCCAACACATCTGAATAGGAATTTTTACACTAGGAATGGTCCTCTTTCGCACCCAAACATGTGAAATTGCTCTGAGCTACATTCAACCGATCGATTCTTTAAGGGTCCAAAGGGAAAAATGGCTGCAAACTTTAGCATGAGGTTACTCAAACATTTTGATGCTTAGAAACTTCTCATCTGATCCTATGGGATCACGTTGGGCCCCTCTACAATAACCTCTCTCGGTTCTCATTATTTCCGAGTGGTTTTCCTATAGTGTTCATTTTTTAGTTGATCAAAAAATTGTCAAATGGAAGTAGTGGAAAGTTCAAAGTGGTGCAACTTTCGTTCTGCAACTTGTGTGACCAAATGGACTGTACCAATGCATCTTAATAGGCATGTTTATGCTAATCATGGTCCTCTTTCACACCCAAACATGTGGAATCGCTCTGAGCTACGTTCAACTAGATCGATCCCTTAAGGGTCCAAAGTGAAAAATGGCTGCAAACTTTAGCATGAGGTTACTCGGACACCATGATGCTTAGAAACTTCAAGTCTGATCCTATGAGATTGTGTTGGGCCTTTCTACAATAACCTCTCTTGGTTTTTGTTATCTCGGAGTGGTTTTCCCGTGGCGTCCAATTTTCAGTTGATGGAAAAAGTGTCAAATGCAAGTAGTGGAAAGTTGCAAAGTCGTGCAACTTTCGTTCTCCAACTCTTGTGACCAAATGGATTGTTCCAATGCGTCTGAATAGGCATTTTTACGCTAGGCATGGTCCTCTTTCACACCTAAACACGTGGAATCACTCCGAGCTACGTTCAACCAGATCAATCCCTTAAGGGTCCAAAGGGAAAAATGGCTACAAACTTCAACATGAGGTTACTTAGACACCGTGAAGCTTAGAAACTTCTCATCTAATCCTATGGGATCGTGTTGGGCCCCTATACAATAACCTCTCTCAGTTTTTGTTATCTTGGAGTGATTTTCCCGTGGTGTCCAGTTTTCAGTTGATGGAAAAAGTGTCAAATGCAAGCAGTGGAAAGTTGCAAGGTTGTGCAATTTTTGTTCTGCAACTCGTGTGACCAAACGGATTATTCCAATGCATCTGAGTAGGAATTTTTATGCTATCCATGGTCTTTTTTCACACCCAAACATATGGAATCACTCTGAGTTACATTCAACCGAATCGATCCCTTAAGGGTTTGAGTGTAGTATGTTGAAATAGGCCATTCCTCCTATTGTTCAGGTTGTGTCTCGGTGATATGGGCCTGATGTAACTTGAATTGTGGTAGCTTGATACATAGATTCTATTGATGCTAGGGTTCAATTTGTATGATTTTGAAAAAAGAAGCCAACTGAGTAGAGTTATCAACATTATTCGTAAATCATAAGAATTTGTTTAGTACACTAGCCATTTTGATGCCTTCTTGTAGTCTCAAACATTATTTCATATCATTGTTACATTGGTCTTCATAGTAGCAGCTTAATATGGCTCCATAATACAAAATTTGGTTCATGTTGATTTTCAAGTGAAAAAAATGTGAATAAAATAACGTTGATTTTCGCGTGAAAAAAAAAAACAATGAGACCATAGCTTGTTTCTTACTATTATGCTTTGATAGATTGTTTCCAAGCATCCATAGCTTGTTCGAAAGCACCTATTTTAGGATTTTAGCCATAGCAGCAAGGCAACGAACTGTTTGATAAAATGCTTTGATAGACATGTATGAAAAAAGTGTTAGCATAGACAAGGTAGTGAACTCTTTGAAAAAATGCCTCAAAGAAATGTGGTTTCATGGTGATGGAATGGCATGACGAATTCCATGACAAGCAAATTGCTATGGATTGTCATGGCATTCCATCACCATTGAGACCACATTTCTTTGAGGCTTTTTTTCAAACAGTTTGCTACCTTTTCTATGCTATTGCTTAATAGTATGCTTTGATAGATTTTTTCCACAAGCATCCATAGCTTTTTTGGAAGCACCTATTTTAGGATTTTAGCCATAGCAAAAAGGAAGCAAACTATTTGATAAAATTCTTTGGTAAACATGTACGATAAATGTAGTAGCATAGACAAGGCAACGAACTATTTGAAAAAAATGCCTCAAAGAAATGTGGTCTCATGGTGATGGAATGCCATGACAATCCACAATAATTTGTTAATACAGATACCCACTGTTTTCATAGAGACACATTTTTGAGGCATTTTTCAAACAGCTCATTCCCTGTTCATGCCATTTCTTACTATCATGCTTTGATATTTTTTCAAGCATCCATAGCTTGTACCTAAAAGCACTGCTTTAGGCTTTAGTCATAGCAAAGAAGGCAATGAACTGTTTGATAAAATGCTTTGATAGACATGTATGAAAAATGGATTAGCATAGACAAGGCAGTGAACTTTGAAAAAAATGCCTCAAAAGAAAATGTGGTTTCATGGTGATGGGAATGGTACGACCTAATGCCATGACAAGCAAATTGCTATGGATTGTCATGGAATCTTTGATCACCATTGAGACCACATTTCTTTGAGGCTTTTTCAAAAGTTTGTAGCCTTTCTAAGTATGCTATTGCTTATTATTATGATTTGATAGATTTTTTCCAAGAATCCATAGCTTGTTTGGAAGAACCTATTTTAGGCTTTTAGCCATAGCAGCAAGGAGTTGAACTGCTTGATAAAATGCTTTGGTAAAAATGTGTATGATAAATGTAGTAGCATAGACAAGGTACGTAATCCATAATTTGAAAAATGCCTCAAAGAAATGTGGCCTCATGGTGATGGAATGCCATGACAATCCACATTGGTCATTTATGCGAGTCATGGCATTCCACCAATTATGAGACATTTTTGAGGTATTTTTTCAAATAAATTCATTCCCAGACTATGCTATATTGCTTACTATTATGCTATGATAGATTTTTCTAAGCATCCATAGCTTGTTCAAAAGAATCTTTTTAGGTTTTAGCCATAGCAGCAAGGCAATGAACTGTTTGATAAAAATTCTTTGATAGACATGTATGAAAAATGTGTTAGCATAGACAAGGCAGTGAACTCTTTGAAAAAATGCCTCAAAGAAATGAGGTTCATGATGATGGAATGCCATGACAATCAAAAGTTATTTGATTGTCATGGCATTCCATCAGTCATGAGACCTCATTTCTTTGAGGCATTTTTCAAAGAGTTCACTCCTTGTCTATTCAATATTGCTTACTATTATGCTTTTGATAGATTTTTTCCAAGCATCCATAGCTTGTTCGAAGCACTTCTTTTAGGCTTTCAGCCATAGCAACAAGGCAACACTTGAACTATTTGACAAAATGCTTTGGTAGACATGTATTTAAAATGTGGTAGTATAGACAAGGCAAACTGTTTGAAAAAATGCCTCAAAGAAATGTGGTCTCATAGAATGCCATGACAAGCAAATGCAATTGGCAGCTGCTCCTAGTTATTAGTTATGCAATGTGAAGTAATTGCATAACTGCTTAGGTTGACCTTGTAAAAACTATATTGTCATTGAAATTTTTTCATCTATCAGCATCTAGTTATTAGTTATGCAATGTGAAGCAATGCTTTGAGTTTGAAAGATGTGCAATGCAATGTAATCAATGTTATGACTATAAACTACAAAAATCTATTTTTTACTAAGTTACCGGTTCAGTTTTGGGTTCGACAACCCAGTTCACCAGTTCGGGAAAAAAAAAATTGGGGTTGGGTTCGTTTTGGGTTTGGTAATACAAAAACATTAAAAAATCAGAAATATATATATATTTGCAGCAGTAATTAAGTTCAGAATACACCACCATATTAATAGTCAAATAACATAGCAAAAATACACCACCACTTTCATGGTCAAATATTAAAATATTAGTGATACTCGAATGTCATGATACAAAATTATAAATTAAAGTTCAAACATAAAATTTCAAGTGTTTACAATCATCCATTATTGATCATTGATCAATCTATAAAGTGTGAACATTTTGTTGTGTGGAAGGCAAACAAGAAAATAGGTGTCCTTTCCTTGGAACGGAACTATCCTGATCCATGAATGATTAACCAGGAACTGTGAGAAAAAAATAAGATAAATCATGCAACTTGTTGCAATTTCTTTCCTTGGGAAAAAGGGTAAAGTTTTCTTTTCAGGGAAAATCTCATTTAGAGTTTGAACACATTGATAATTTTCAAGATAGACTTAGCCAAATATGTCATCTAGGTTTGAAGCTTTTACGTAAAATGTTTGCTTCTTAAAATTTTGTTCAAAATTCAATATGCAGGCTCTCCTCCCTTAGGGAAGAGAAGGCCTATCAAACCTAACACTCTGATGCAACGCTTCTTAAGTTCTTGTTGATGTAGTATTAGATGCGAAGTTTCAAAATAGGCATGGTTATATAAATTCTCATCTCAGGACTATCAATGCATCAAATTAAAAAAATTCAATCCTTTATGGTCTAGACAAGAGAAGTATGGAGTAGTGTTCCAATGCTAAAGTCTTATTGTGAATCTCTTTGCTATGAGTGGTTCAAAAATGAGGAATCTATCTTCTGCACCAAATGAGAAATATTCACAATACATGCTAGGAAGGAATAATTCCATAAGATTGAGTATGCAAGAACTGAGAATTGCAAAATTGGCTTATGTTTGACTTCCACACGCATAAATTTTCACACTTTTCAATGTTCACACCTAAGTCAAAAACTATATGTGCATAAGTTGTAAAGTATACAATTGAATACACAACTCATATCTATTGAACCATGAATTTATAATGCAAATATAGACACCATCGAAAAAAAAGATTTGTATTAAAATCAAATAGCCATGTACTCATACATAAATATATGTCAATATAAGTATAAAATATAGTTACAAAATAGCCATATAGGCTTACGAGAATGCCATATAGGCATACAATGTCAAATATATCCAATACAAAATATGTACAAAATTGCCATGTAGGCATACAACAAAGGGCTCTGCATTCAAAATTCATTTCTCTCCATGCTTTGGTTCAAATACAATTTTCTTTCGCTTTGCTTGGTGATCCAATGGCGATAAGTCTATCACCCATTTTTGCTGTGCTCGAGGAGTGCTCCTGCTGCTCCTCCTAAGGTTTAGCTCCTAGTGAAGTTTTAATTGTTACAATAAGAAGTAAAGACATTAATATATAGAAATTACATTATAAAAATTGATATATTTAACAAAATAATCACTTACGGCCATCTCACGATCACTCTCCTTGATGGAAATATTTGCATGCCAATGTTGAGGCATGCTCAAGCCCTGTATAAACCATCCAAATAGGAATTAAACTACGAATCAATAATGGTTTTATTTTTCACTAGAACTAGTTCATCTATAACAATGAATGTAAATTGAAATTTAGTAATTTGCCTCATACCTCCCCTATCAGAGCCATCGAGGATTGTAAGCGAAGGAAACACCAATATCCATTTCCCTTGTAACCTTTGGCGGTGTTTTGTCACCAACATCTGAAAATAAAACAACAAATTATTCAATCACAAAAAGGTTACAATAGCGATCCACGTGATGACTTATAATGTATGAGATCTAATGAACAAAATTTTGAGTACAAGTATTAAACTATATATTTATGATTATTAGTTATCGAATTTGAAGTAATGCTTTGAGTTTGAATGATGTGTAATGCAACGTAACCAACAATATGAATATAAACTACACAAATCTATTAAACTTAGAATTCATTAGTTAAGTTCTCTTTATTCTATATTACCTCCGTGAACGTTTGATCAAATCTACTAGCACTAGGAGGTGTTTCCTTGAAACCTCCAACATTACCCTATTCAACATCCAAAATCACATATTAAAATACCATTCGTAAAACAATGCTATTAATATGTAATAAATTTATAATTATTTACTAGTTACATACCCCACTGATAGGTATATTACAAAAATAAGTAGGGGGAGCACTGGTGTATCCAGTCTCAACACTGCGACCCTGCAATTTTATTAAAATAATAAAACTAAATTAGTTAATCTTGAATTTCACAATCGAAATTTAATAAATTAAATTCAATAAACATGTCAAATTTTACCTGAGTGTTAATGTCATATGCATCATGCAAAATGTCATCCGTCCTCTCCATCCTCGTAGATGCATATGGATCAGGTTGCGTAGTAGCATATGGATCCTGCGTAGCACCCTCCTGAGTGTCAGTAGGGTCATACGAACAAGTCGCCCCGCAAGATTGACACACATGGGTTTGAAGGCCACCACCTGAAGACTCCCTTGGATGGCATTGTACAATAGGGATAGTGTGATGAATGACACTCTGGGTCAAAATTTTCATCACATGCAATGTCTCTACATTGGCACTCTCCTTCGTAATGGCAGGCATCACAATGTGCTCACGAGGCGACCTAGTGAGAGGTCGTCTCCCTTGCCGCACAAGATCCAGCTGTGCACTGGGCCTATCTTGAGCTAACCCCCCACCTCTCCCCTGGAACTCCCTCATATCAAAATTATTTGGGATTTGGTTCAATACAAACTCACTGTATAGTTTCCTAAGAAAATATTGGGGGACTTCACAATTATTGCATGGTGGGTAATCAAAGACCAAATACCATCTATCATAAAAATGGTTCCTAATCTCTTGGTGGTGGAACCAATGAATAGGAAACCTCTTTGCATTGAGGGTAAGATTTTGATTTGTTTTAGGGTCAGTGAATAGAGAGCACAAATCACCTTTAGTAATTTTTAAATCTTTTACTTGTTTATATGATAATTTGTCTGCATAATATGCCCTGGCTGCCTGCCTCCTATCTTGCCATCCAGATATTTGTTGGGTAATTGCATCTACATTTTTTAACATCTCTTTCAATGAATTTTCTAGAAGAATTCTTTATTTGGTTGAAGCATTTGGATTACTCAACCTACTGATAAGATCCTCAAGTTGTTTTCTATTGTTCTCAATTTCACTCCTCAAATTTTCTCGAGTGCCAGGAGGGTATTGAGTGATTGGTGGGGGAGGTTGATTTTGTTGTTGAGGTTGATTTTCTTGAGGATTTTGTTGAGGATTTTTCTGTTGAGGATTTTCCTCCTCTTTTTGTTGAGGATTTGCAGGATTTCCTAAAAATTTAAAAAAAATAATCAAATCTAACCTAAAACAAACAAAATCAATTTCAAACTAAGAAATTCAAAACAAATAGCAAACAATACTTACCTTTGGCACCTCTTCATCGTCGTGGTGCCATATTTGCAAAGAAAATCCAATTGTTGATGAAATTTGTAGAAATCCTTCCTCCTAGAATGTGAGCGCGAAAGTGAGGGTTTTTGGCCGTGGGTAGAGCTAAGAAATAGTAAATAGAAAATGATACACTTTTCACTCTTTTTTTGCTTTTAAAACAACATAATGTGAGCACGCTATAACACGCTCGCGTTATGTTGTTTCAAAAAAAAAAATCCATTTGGCCACAAAAGTGCGACCAACTTCATGCACCCACCCATATAATAAAATGAATTTAAAACTTAAAATATAAATTAAATTTACAGAGAGAAAAAGTAACTTTTGATTAGTTTTTTTGTGCCAACAATCCAAGGATAGCACATGTTCCTTGGGAGTTATGCTCAAGGTAGCATGTCATTTGATTAAGGATGTGATAATTCACCTTCAAAGCCTCTTTAGTGTACTTATTTCACACTTAAGGAGAAAAATAGATAGATAGAAAAGAGAGAGGAAGAGAGAAGGGTGAGGGAGATAGAGATAAGATATAGAGAGGAAAAGGGAGAAAAAGAGAGGAAAATATATACATATATAGATAGAGATAGGGAGATAGAGATAGAGAGATCGATCTTTATACCTTTGTCTCTCTATATATATCTCTATGTTTCTTATTATCTTTCAATATCTTTCTTCCTCTCTCCCCTATTTCTCTCTATATTTTTCTTCCTCTCTCTCTCTCTAGGCAGGTGCATGAAGATGAGTAGCTAATATGTGGCCAATTTACTTTTTCATCCTAAAATAGTGAAAATGCAAGCGCGTTATAGTAAAATGCACTTGTGTTATGGCTTCGTAATGACCGAGCCTAGGATCGGTCATTACCAAGCCATAACGCGAGTGCATTATAACATGCTCGCATTATGGTTTAAATTTCAAAAAATACACGCATTTTGAGTTCAAAAAATGTGCATTTTTGAAATCAGAAAAAAATTTCCAAAACGTGAGCACATTATAACACACTCACATTTTTGTCTACATTGAATTTTTTTCTTCTCTTTTTCTTGTATCTTTCTTCTTGTTATCTTTCAGGGAAACTATATACATGAAAGAAACATTTACATATGGATGTTTACTTTCTTATACTTTAAGTTATATTTCATGTATATAGGAAAGATGTTTGAGAGTGGTTTCGGATCTATAGGAGTTATAATGTAAATTCAAGTTTTTGGAAGATCTCAAAAATTTTAGACTTAGTCAAATTTCAGTAATTAGCATGTCAAATTTTAGTAATCAGGTCAAATTTCAGTAATCAACAATCAACTTTCTCTCTATCTCATTCATTTTTCATCCCTTATGCTCTAGACCTCTCTCTCACACTCTCTCCTTCCCTCTATACTATCTATCCTCCTTTCCTCCCTCCATTTCTCTATCCTCTCTCTCTCAATCTCTCCACCTTCCTCCCCTCTCCCTCTTCCTACATCCCACCCACCTTCCCTCTCTACTTATCTTTATCTAACTAATCCCTCTCTGCCTATCTCTCACCCTCCCTTCCCTCTCTTAATCTCTCC
>VDFB02000003.1:677962176-677983598 GCA_007258455.2 Sequoia sempervirens
AATGGGATTTCACAACTAGTAAGGTCCCTACTTTCCCTAAGTCCAAAAAAAATTAATAGGACAATGAAACCCAATGGAGGTTTCTCTACTAAATCAAGAAGTGAAATTGTGAATAGCGAGGTAGTTCCATTGGATGGGGAACTTGCCATGGTCACGAGACAGGGCTGGCATCTCATCAAAAGATTGGGGGGTATGAGATTGTAGAGGAAGAGGCTTTGTCTACAATAGAGAATGTAGAAGGGGTTTTAGGATGGTCCCTAAAACCTCTAGAGGAAGAATGGCATAGGAAGGAAGTCACGAGGTTGGAGGAAATTATGGAAGTTGGATGTGAATTGATGGGCTATGCAACTCGTGCAAAGGAAGTAGCAACAAATTTAGATATGGGAGATGATTTAAATATCTTGGAGGGCCAAGTTATGAAGGATAGTGACCTTCCAAAAGAAGATGAGGTATGAGATCTTGAAGAAAAGGTAGCTCTACTAGAAGTTAATCTAGATCCCCCAACCACCTTAGTGACTTAGGGGAAAATGGGATTAAAGTCAAGGAACAAGGCAAGGAAATCATGCCTGACTATGGGGAAGGAAGGAGGAAAGGTAGGTTGTCAAACATAAAAAAGAGAGCTATGGATGGAAATGCAGAAGGCCAAAAATAACTCACAATTATTCTAAGATCAGGGAACAGTGGTACCCTTCTCAAGGAGTGATGAGGCTCATATATTGGAATGTCATGGGCTTAAACGCCCCTAAAAAAAGTGACTTCTAAGGTTCCTTATGGAGACAAAGGATGATTCCCTCGTGATTCAAGAGATGAAATTAAACAATATATAAGTGGAAGTGTTCAAGAAGAAGTGCAAAGTGTGGAATGTTGAGCAAGTGGAAGCTGTAGGAGATTTTGAGGGACTACTTATGATTTGGAGGCCCCCAGCAACCTATATAGAAAATATATTAGGAAATAGTAATTAGTTAGCTTGCAAGGTGAGAATTCTATCATCAAATTTTGTCTTCACATTAATCAATACATATGGTCCCTCAAGTTGCATCAAAAAGAGGGAATTATGGGTTGAGCTTAGTGCATTTTACAGTAGGGTATCCCTTGAGTGTTTCATTTTAGGGGGAAATTTCAATGCGATCCTACTTAGTGAGTATAAGATGGGGGGTATGCAAAGAAAGTACCAATACCAAGTTTATTTTGAGAATTTTGTATGGGGGAAAAATTTGTTTGAAATTTAGATGGAAAATGGAAAATACACATGGACAAATAGGAGGTTGGGCTTTAGCCATATTGTCAAAAAGATGGAAAGATTTTTGTTTGAAGGAGAGTTGGGAGATTTTTTGTTTACCCTTGAAGGAATTATTGTACCCCAATTAGGGTTAGATCACTATCCCATTAAATTGGAAATAATGGGAAAAAAGATACCCATGAGGTGTCCCTTTAAATTTAAAAACTTATGGTTCAAGGATCAAAATTATTCAGGGTTGATTGAAATTTGGTGGAATGGGTGGAAAATTGAGGGTATGTAGATGTTTGGTGTAGTGTCAAAGCTGAAACTTCTTAAGAAATAATTAAAGGAATGGAATAGGACTCACTTCAAAAGAATATTTGAGTCCAAATATAGGATGGAGGAAGATTTAACTACGTTAACTAAAGTCGTATTATCTTTAGGAATGGACAACAAAAGGTTCCTAAAGGAAAATGAGTTTCTCAAAGAGTATAAGGAGGTGCAAGAAAAATAGGAAGTGTACTGGCGAAAGAAATCCAGTGAGATTTAGATGTCAAAAGGGGATAAGAACACCAACTATCTCCATAATAGTACTAAGGCCCAAAGATCTAAGTCAACAAAATCATATGCCTATGGGAAGCTGATGGCACTTTTGTTGAGTCCTCTGAGGCCGTTTCCAAGGAAGCCATCACTTATTTTGAAGATTTATTAAATAACATAGAACCTATCAAGTCTTACAACACAAAATCAACTATTGGAACTTCTCCCAAGGTTGGTGGATGAAGGGAAGAACAAGATATTGATGAGAAAATTTACGATAGAAGAAATCAAGTTTGTAGCCTTCTAGATTCATCTAGAAAAAGCACCTAGACTAGATGGATTTCTAACTCACTTTTTCCAAAAATGTTGGAGCACCATAGGTAGTGAAGTGGTTGTTGCCATAGAGGACTCAAGGAGCTTGGGAGTGGTTTGAAGGGAGATGAATAAAACCTTCATTGCTTTGATCCCAAAAAAGGAGAATCCATCTTCATTAGATGAATTTAGACCCATAACTCTCTACAACACTTTGTACAATGGTAAAAGTAGCAACAAACAAACTTATAAAAATTTGCTAGAGTTAATATTTGAGGAGCAGTTAGGGTTTTCACTTGGAAAGTCAATTTTTGAGGGGGTCATCATTACATAGGAAGCCATTCATCCTATTCAAATAACAAAAAAATAGAGCATGATACTAAAACTAGATATCAAAAAAGCATATGATTGGGTGGATTGGAGGTTCTTGTGTAGGGTGTGTTGGAGTATAGGACCACTAAGAGGGGGGGTGAATTAGTGGTCAGATAAAATCAATCTCAAAACCTTAACAATATTGATCATACAAAACTTTAAATATGTATTTCATAAACAAAACACAAAGATGTGCATATTACAACATCACATGTGAATTAGGAATACAAAATCATGCTAAAAGTAACATATCGTCAAGGAGACATGAGACACCATATTTATGAGTGGAAAAACCCTAAAAAGGGTGAAAAAACCACTTTGAACAATTGATTTTATTATATTCAAAGGGTACCAACCCTTATTACATTTAGTGAGCACCAACCCACTGAGAGCACCAACTCTCCTTTAAAGAAACAACCCCAAAAAATTGAAACACCAACTCTAGAATTTGAATACGAGAAAAATTATATTATAGAGGGTTTATTTGTTTCACTTCAAACCAATGCTTTACCAAAGTCTCAACATAGATTGATGAGGTCTTTTTACTATAGGTGTGGAAAAAGTAAACTAAATACAATTAAATACACCTCTTAATGAAACATTGTATCAAGATTAAACATGAATTATACTAATTTAAAATAGAGAAAAACTTGAAAGTGTCTCATTGTCTCCTATCTCCACAGATTTATGAGTCACGGGAAGGATCTTAGATTTGATAAAGTATTGTGACTATTAAAATTCCTATTCAGAGAATGAAATGATGCTAAATGCTGTGATGTGATGATTGCTAATGATTCCTAGATGATATGGAGCTACCATAAACTATCCTGACATGAAACTTGCTAAATGGAAGCTACAGTAAAAACTAATGATGCTACCATGATTCTAAATCTACTGATGCAATGCTAATATGCTAAATGATAATTGATATTAATGAAAATGCTAATGCTTAAGATTCTTGAGTGCTAAATCCTACAAAGTAAGTTTGTATAAAAGATGATAATTCTCAAGATCTTTTCCATGCTTCAAAAGGCTGTATATATAGATTTCCAGCAACAATTTTGCACAGGGGTAACACAATAGAGGCTGGGATTCAATCTGGAGATTTGAATGGTAAGAGATGAGAAGGTGGAGCTAATCATGGGGATTATTCCTCCCCATGAAAACACCAGGCAAGATGAGAGGAAAGATTTGAGGAAGAAGATTGAGAGGATTTCCCGCAGGTTTGTCCCTGGGGCTTTTCCCGTGAATGCTAGTTAAATTAATTAGATTTGAAAATCTAATTTTATTGGTGAGTGAATAGAGGGATTTGATTTATTCTTTTATTTAAATATTTTTGGTTTATTTAAATTAGCAAAAGGGAAGATAAATAATTTAATTAAATAAACTATAGAAGTTTCTTTATTAAATTAAACAGAAGAAGAGAAGTATGATGTAATAATTAAATAATGCCAACTATAAAGTTGTTTATTTAATTAAAACTGAAGAAATAAGAGAATTTGGAATGTGAACTATTTAAATAAGTATTTAATTTATTTAATAGTAGTTGAATTTGAATAAGATGAAAATAATTGAATCAAGATTGAAGAATTATGATGAACTATTTAAATAAATATTTCTTATTTATTTGATAGTGGAAGATTTTAAAGATTAATTAATTAAATAAGTCGTATTTAATTAATCAGATTTCTCCAGACCATTTTTAGGTGTATACATTTACATCAATCTTACATACAACCAACTCTCACACAACTGTCATATATTCAAACACTGAAAAATCCTGCTTTATCTTGTATTTGAGAGAAGTAAACTATTCAAATCATCCTTGACACCTTTTTCTTTCAAAAATCACACTATCTTTGGTAAATTCACTTTGCAAATCTATTACAACATGCCTCAACAATCTTTCTACAATCAAAAAAACACACACATACCTTTTGCAATAATCATGTTTCAATTATAAAAAATTCACCTCCTTGAAATTCACTAAGACATACCACAAACTAAATTCAAGAGAGCCATAGTCAATTACAGTCAATTTTTAACATTCAAATATGTATTTATCATTCTTCAAATACTATTTATTTTCATGAAAAAATCATTCACCATTTCATTACACTAATTCTCCATCAAAAATCTTATACAACATATTTTTGTCGAATATACTTCATTGTTAAAACTAGCATTAAATCCATTAAGACTTCAAAATAGAAAATTTTACTTCAAAGCAAAAGGAACTACTTTCTTCGGCATCACACACTCCCTATCCCCACTCTCCATGCGTAACACACACACACACACACACACACTTTACCTTCAGAATTTGGCACAAACCAAAAATCTACCAATGACTATTCACCTTCACATAAAAAAAAATCTGTAAAAGCAACTGACATTCTATCTCCTATCAAATTAGCTACCTCAGGAAATAACCATTGAAGAGTTTGAACATAAACCCTTGATCTTAACTTGCCACCAAATCTAACTTTTAAAAGGAGCCATATATCTTTATTAAAAAAATTTATACAAGGTTCTCAACCTACTCAAAAGGTTAAACCAAATGAAGAGGTTGGTAAAATAATGATGGAAAACCCTTAATATGGTCTTGATTAAGTTACTAGTGACCACCAACTACAAGTCACCTCCAAATTAAAACAAAACTTAACCATGTAGCTTATTTTACATAATAACCAAATGTTTAGGGTTTTTGAGTCAATATTTCTAACCAAGAAATTAACCCTAATCACTCAAATGATCTTGAAAATTGAGAAAACCAACACCAATACAAGTCTTTGATGCAAGATACAATGCAAGGAACAAACCCACTGATGATCACAAAGAATAACAAACTTTGATACAAAGTTAGGGTTTTGATTCTTCAAAGCTTTGATGCTACCTTTTTCCTTGATACCTTAATGCCTTTATAGTACCTTGAAATACCTTGATGCCTTTAAAGTACCTTAAATATTTGATACCTTGAAACCTCGAAACCTTTGATACCTTAAAGGCTTGATGAAATGATTTAGAATTGAAGCACTAAATTACTAATTATGCAATGCAAGTAATCCATAAAACTTCAATAACTTGAATTCCATGGAGAACACTAGGAGAAATATGTAAATGAACAATGAATCATACCAATGAAAACAATAAAAATACTTCATGCAACAAGATTTAACATCAATGACAAATCAATGCCAAGGAAACAGGGTGCTACTGGCATTTGGGTTTGACAAGAATTGGGTAAATTGGGGTTTTAATTGTATTGCTAGCCCCAAATTTTTAATAATTGTGAATGAAACTCCAAAAGGTTTCTTTGAGGAATCTAGAGGAATTAGATAGGGAGACCCCCTCTCACCCTTTTTGTTTATCATCATGGCTAAGGCTCTAGGAAGGGAAATTAGTGTAGTAGCAAGCATTGGGAGGATAGAGGGAATTCAAATAATGAGCAATGTGCATGTTGTAACCCATCAATAGTTTGCAGATGACACTATAATTTTTGAGGAAACTAAGTGCTGCAAAGCTCGCACGATGAAGGAAAATTTGGATCTCTATTAAGATGCTTTTGGCCAAGAGGTAAGTGAAGTGAAATAAGAAGTCTACTTTTTTCATACTCCTCCATGCAAAGAGAAAGATATCCTTAGAGTATTAATATTCAGGAAAGGTCAATTACCATGCACATACCTTGGCTTTCCTTTAGCAAAAGGAGTGGATTGTGGCAAGCTATGAGACCCCTTGGTAAACAAGGTAAACAATTGGATGTCATCATGGAAGGGGTGATGGATTTCATGGGTTGGAAAGTTAGTTATGCTAAAGGCTGTTATTTATACAATTCCTATTTATTTATTGTCATATCTTACTTTACCCAAGGGGACATATCAAACTTTAAATCAAAATATGAGGAATTTATTCTAGAAGGAAATGCAAACAAGAAATTTTTTGTGCTTATTGCATGGGATAGGATTTGTAAAGTGAAGGAGGTTGGGGGAACATGATTAAGGGATCTTTTGAGGAAAAACAAGGCCTTAGGGTCCAAATTGGTTTGGAAATTGTGCACATAGAGCAAGTCAATAAATATTTGGGGAATGAAATTGAAAGTAGCATCTTCACTAGCACCAAACTTCCTCAAGGTTCAAGAATTTGGAATTTCATGGTGGAGTGGAGGTAGCTAATAAAAAAATTCTTATATGAGGATATACATGATGGTAGCATTGCTCTATTTTGGGAGGACTCATGGGGGGTACGCCATAATCAACAATTTGTAAGACTTGAAACATATAAAAGGTCTACTCATGCAACTTTGGGAGATGAATGTGAGAGATTACTTGGAAATCAGCAATTTTGATGGGATTTGTAGATATAAATGGAAGGAATTTAGAAGGCTCAATATTTTAGTTGTTGAAACATCAAAGCTACAATCAATTCTCAAAGATAGAACCATAATTATTTGGGAGGACAAGGATAGGCTAGTTTAGACTACTGCTAGTTCAGGGTAGTATAACATTAAGGATGGTTTCTTTGTGCTAGGGAAGTAGGATTGGAGGACCTCACTCCTATGGAAATTGTGTTCATACAATAGATGCCTCTAGAAAGTCAAGGCCTTTTCATGGACCACAATCCAAGGAAGGATTTTGATAGTGGATAGGTTTAGAAAAATGGTCTATCACGACATGCCATGGTGTGTAATGTGAAACTCAAGTGAGGAAGAAGCAAATAATCTATTTCTTGGTTGCCCCTTTGCTCAGAGTTGTTGGAAGTGACTATGTGTGAAACTGAGTTGGGTAGGTACCCTCCCGAACGATATTTTATCCCTTTTCAAATCACGGCCCTTATTAAAAAATAAAGTGATATATTTGTGTATATGGCTAATTATCCCATCTATTCTGATTTGGGAGATATGGAAAGAGTGGAACAAGAGAATATTCCATGGTAAGGAAATGAACACACCATCCTTTCAAAACAAGGTGCAGGTAGCCATAGCTAAGGTTGTGAATAGTAGGGTTTCAAGAATAAATCCTTAGAAATTGCAATTCATGAAATGGGATATGAAATTGGGAATGGGGTGGTTTGGTCTCAAGGTCCCAAAATTTGGTAGTCAAGGGGTAATGGGACAAAACAAAATTTGTGCCCAGGAGTTTTAGAGGCCTCCCATTTAGTCATGGATTAAACCAAAATTTGATGAGGTGTCAAGAGAGAACCTAATAAGGTTGCATGTAGGATGCATAATTCATAATTGGAAAGGGGATATAGTGGAGGAACTTTGAACCCTCTTCCAAATGGGACAAATAATACAATAGAACTATAAGTAGTGATATGGGGGCTTCAGTTCTGCTTGGAGCTTAGGATCAAAAGCATCAAAGTGGAAGATGATTTGTATTTGGTGATAAGTGATCTTAGGATGATAAATATTTTAAATTGGAAGTTGCAAGGGTTGGTGGAGAGAGCTATAGATCTATTGGGGAAGTTTGAACATTGTGTGGTGAAACACATATACATAGAAGCCAGCTCTGAGGTAGATAAATTATCAAATCTTGGTGCGGATAGGGTTTTTAAGAAATAATCTTCTCCCTTTTCTCAAAGGGATTAATGGTTGTCATGCATGGACTCATGAAGTAAATCCCAATGGTAGGAGGGTTGTTAGAGTTGGTTGTAGGGTGAGTGTGGCCTAAGTTACTAGCTTGACATCTTGTGCCTCATTAGATGCTTGGCTCAATCTGGGCAAGAGATGGGATTTTGCACTATTGGTTGGTGTAAAATCACTTAAAGATGAGTGACAAGTTCTTGGTGCATGTGACACTTGTTCACTCATTTTTGTGCTATACTTGAGCCTTGCTATGGGGAAGCACATTGGGTTGATAGGTGGCAAAGCTCATGTCAATTTTTATGCATGTGGATCCCTAAGACTTTCCCTAGAGTTAAATCTCTCAAGCTTTCATTGACTTGACCTGGAGGCACGTTTTATTTTCCTGCTCTCTCAAGTATCATGCTCAAAATTTGTTGTGGGAAGGTACATTGGGATGACAAGTGACATGACCAATGTCGGGACATATACACGTGGTGTCTTGGTGCTACTCTGTGTATAATATTGAATATTTTACTGCGAGGAGGTATGACAATGTGACAAATGGAAGTCTTGGATGTGAATTACATGCTTCCCTTTAGAGAAATATACCTAAAATGTATTGTTGGGATTTCCATTTTTAGAGGTTCTCCATGCTATTACTAAACTTAATGCTGAAATAATGTTGCAATTCTATCAATCAAGCTAATTTGATGTGTAGAGTGGATTAATTAAGATGTCTTATCACTCAAGCTAGCTTAAGTGTCTTAACATGTGGGTTAGCTTTGGGAGTTATGGTGAAGCATTTACTAAGTTAGGATCCTTTCCATGTGAGAAGTTTGAGGGAGGATTTCATAGTCTAAAAGTGCTACATGGATATATTATAATCTTGGAAAGATTTTAATTGCCAAGCTTTGACATGAGCGAGCTATTCTTTAAAGGATGAACCTAAAGGCTGAATATTCATTGTGTTTGGAGTATTTTATGGATAGAGTAATGGACACACCTATAAGGTTGATCAGTTCTCATCAGTAAATTACTTTTCTATGTGAAGTCTTAGAGCTCAGGCTAAGGATTCTTCTTGAGAGTGACTTCTTGTTGCTTGGTGTAGTGAAGCTGATACTAGGGCCTATGTTCTTAGTGGAAGATGAAAGATATCGAGTGGAAACATACATATCTTCATGGTTTATTCCATGTTTTCTTGATATATAACTACCAAAGAATGAGGTTTTATAAATAACAAGGAAGTTGGTGAAGCCATAGCTATTGGGAGGCCTAGAGGAGGTAGGGTGTTGCTTAGCTAGGTACTAGAATTCCAAGGCCATGAAACCTAGGCTTGCTCAATGTACCAAGTGTTGTGGTCAAGCTCTACCCTTTCTTGCTCTATGTCAAACGAGATGACCTATTGTTGCAGTGAACACAAGTGTTGGAGGGGGTGAGGTTCTTAAGGAAGTGGTTGCATATGGAACTAGTTTAGGATTTCACATGGGTTGGCAATTTCATTATGTATCTGCAAGAGAATGGTGTTGAATAAGTTTAGCTGTTTCAATTTTGGCATAATCATTTTGTGTTTGCCTATGGATTTATGAGACAATTTTGTAAACTTATTTTTGTAGGATTGCATTATTGTCCCCATTTTGATAATTGGATCCTTTTTGGACTGCTAAGAATGAGAGCATTAGTCAAGCTCTTTCTTGTACATAAAAAATGTAATTTCTTTTTTTGAATATTAATAAAAACACACTCTTACATAGCAAAAAAATAAAAATATAATTATTCTACAATAATTAAAATTTTAATAATTTACAATTAATTATAAATTAAAATTATTCTAATAACTATTAATTATTTTTTGTGATTTCATAAGAAGACATAAATAATTAAAATAAATTTAAAACTTAAGTCTAAATTAAATATTAAAGTAAATAAACTAAATGTTAAGTCAAAATATATCAAAATACAAATATTAGTTAAAAATAATAATAAATAATAAAATTATTGAGCTAATAAATAATTAAATTAAAAACTAAAACTAAATTTAAATTTATTAGAATTGAAATATTAATAAAATATAATTCTATTTTTCATTTCAACATTATCAAATTCTTTTCTTTTCTTTGTTTTTAAAACAAAATGCCTACTTTTAAATTGTTAAATCATTTTAAAAATAGAAATATAGACCGTTATTAGAATTGAAATATTAATAAAATATAGTTCTATTTTTCATTTTAATCTTATCAAATTTTTTTATTTTCTTTGCTTTCAAAATAAAAAGCTTATTTTTTAAATTGTTGAATCATTTTAAAAATAAAATAGAGAATGACAAAAAAACTACAAATGGTTGAGATTGATTGCATCATCTTGCGTCCTCCTCAATTCTTAACCATTGATTTCAAAAAGCATGTCATTCATTTCATATAGGGAACATCTTTGACATAATTTTGTGACATGGTTATTATTATTGTAATATTTTTTTATGGATATAGCTACTTAAGATCAATGAGCTTTAATTAAAGAAAAAAAAGACCCAAAATAAGAAAAAAATATTCCATCAAATGATGCAAATATATAATGATTGTTACATTACAATGAGAAACCCTTATACATATAATTAAGGTAGAGGCATAAGACAACGTAAGATTATGATATTGTGTAAATATCATGACTTGAGACAAAAAATTAAATTTCCTAATTAGACCTAGTTAACATGTGTAAAAAGGACACATCTAGATGAAATCAAATGGATAGAAAAAATATTCACAACCCTCCTTAAGTAGAAATTAGAGAGAAAGAGTACCTAGTACAAAATAATATCTCACAAATAGAAAAATACCTTGGCCAAAGGAGAGAAAATAAAAAAGAGTGAAAGGAAGGAAGAATAATGATGAGCCCCCAAGGAATACTTTCTTCACTAATGTAAAAAAAAAAATCTCTAAATTATGAGAAGAATAAAACCCCATTTAAGAGTAAAGTATCCCCCATAAGAGGGAAGAAGGGAGAATTGCAACTCAATATCAATGTGTAATCTCTTACACTAATGGTAGATTCTCAATATTGAATACTAAATATCATTTTAAATTTGTGAACAAAATTTCTACCCTTAAGAAGGAATAAATGCATAGATATGTGAAAAATATCTTCTCATTCTAGATATAAATATGAGAGAAGAAAATTTTGAATGTATGTCTCTCCAATCCACTCAAGTGTTAGCATATTAGTGTCAAAAGATGTCACAATCAAATAATGAAATCCAAACTTAATTGATGAAGAAGGTGATAATCTATAGCCTTGTGTTAATTAATGAATAACAAGATCTAGAGATAATCATGGTGATGCAATAGCTATAATGGAGCTATTATTAAAGAGGAGATGAATTTATTCAAGTTTATTGACCAAATATGCAACATTAAATTAAAAAAAACTAATATGTCTATCAAGAACTTAAACACTAAGCTATATTTGGAAGACTAATATGAAGATACTTTTATGATAAATCATTAAAAGATACAGGTGTAGAAACAATAAAATTTGAAGAGGCAAGAGATGTAGGAGATAAAATCTTAATGAATGTCATCCATCTATATTGAACATCATGCAATATATCTATTTATGAGCACTTGTGTATGAATATGTTAATTTTGGAATGTAAGTATCCTCAATCTCAAGATATTGACTTGTAGATAGTGAAGATGAACACTCAAAATATTGATTAGGAGTCATAAAGGTAGAATAATCAATTGGTTTATCTATAGGAGGAATATCAAGAGAAGCTTCAATACAATAAAAGTGTTCAAGACTCTCCAAATAAGCAAAGCTTCTTTGTTGTATCATTGTCATATGGTAAGCTATCAAAATATTCATAGTGTACAAGACTATCCATAATATAATCTATTGGGAATGGAGATTTATTCACATCTTCATGTACATCCCAAATTTTAGTTTAAATAGTGTGAGGGAACTCAATATGTGATATCGTGGAACATAGTTTCAATATCAATGCTAGAAACAATCAATCATAGGAAATCATAATTCCTATTAGTCTATACTTGATCCTATGAATAAGTACCTAGATAAGGGAAAAATATGTATAAATGAGGCAAGGGATGAAGCCAACTAAAATATTTTAATATTTTTTCTTGTCAAGACTTATAGTTCTCTTTGTTATAGGTGATAATTGAAGGATAAAATTAAAAATCTAGTATTGACTAAGATAGACTCCTAGTGAATCAATTTAATTTGAAATAATAGAGAAATTGAACCCTTGCAACAAAATATGATGGTCCCATATTTATCATTTTCTAAAAGTATATTAAAACAATTTATAAAAAAATGAATTCAAATTGAAAGAATAGGTAGTTGGTGTAAATTATGGAAAAACCAAGTTGGTGGCTATGAATAGCTTATAAATAATTTTACAACACTTATAAGAAGTTAAAAAACTAGACAGTGGGGAATTTTATTGATTTCTAAAGGAAAAATGCCCTATTATATAGATTGAAAAATCCCCCATCACTATTAGGTTATTAGGTTGATGGTGCCAAAATGTGAAGCTATGGTGTATGGATTAGATAGTTTAGCTCACAAAGTCACCTAGGAAAAGTGGTGACTATGATGTGGTGGCAAACCAGAGGTTAGCTACTATAGAATAGTAGGCTGATGGAGAGTGTCAATGGTTGTGGTAATAATAGGTGGAACTATGGCCATAGGGATTAAGATGCTTCGTTAGATGTGATTGGGGGCTAGTCCCCATGTTGTTATGAAATGTGTTTCAACCCTGCTCCTATCGAAAAAATTACAAAATGTGCAATTTTGGGTTTCTAAAATAGAAAAAATAACTTTCTTACACTATATAATTAGTTGGCCAAAATAAATATTTTTTGTTGTTTATCACTATTAATGAGGTTCCTATTGTGTATGTCTCTTTGATATCTACAATTTTTAAAAAATGGGTTTGTTTGGCCTCTTGGATCAAAAGTTAAGGCCTTGAAAATATTTCATAAGAAATGTAAAAAATATGTTGGACACATAAAAGAGTTGTAAAGGGGAGTTACACTTGTTAAAAAATTTGTGATGTGTATTTTGACACATAATAATGCATACTTAGTTGGAGATAATGAAACCAAGGTAGAAGTTGAGTGGATTATAATGGGGTTATGACAAGCAAAAGGAATATGCTATTTTTAGCCTAGGGACTCATCTTGAGATTTGAGATTTTCTAACCACTTTTTGGGTTTGTTTAGCTCATAGTTTTCTAATTACCATTTTATGATTTCATATATTGTATCTCCTATATTTTAGGTTCTTGATATGGATATTGTGTGTAGTTTTATACATATTGTTAATTTTTTAGACTTCCTCTAGTATTCTATTTGGTGATACTCTTTTGAAGGTTACTAAATAATAATTTTTTTGCTTTAGAGGGTGAGGGTTTTCTACCAAAATGTTTTTCCCCACATACACTTATATTATGGCATCTTGTTTATCTTCTATTTATATGTATTTCTTCTTTATATAATTGTTAAAAAATTAAAATTTGTACAAAAATATCCTTAAAAAATTTAGTGTAGGAAAATTTTTTATATACCTTTCCTCCTTTCATATGTGACCATGAGCTCCAATAACTCTAAAAAATAGAATATGATATCACCATAAAGTCAATATAATGCAAGTGGGACCCTTGTGAGTATGGTGCCCATAAGTTTGTGCAACTAGCATATGTAGACTAATATGGGACATAGATAATGACATAAACTTGTACAACATAACCAAACTAAGCATCTAATTCCTAAGATGATGATGTAGTTCCTACATAGAAATAGAATATACTCTATGGTAAAAATAAAAAAATTATGACTAGATAGAAATAATATGATTGGTATGGGCCTTACTAAATAGAATTGTACAATGGTATAAATGAAAAAGAAAGGGAAAACATTTACCTCATATCCTAGGCCAAAGTTCTTTGATTTTTATGATTTTATAATTGATCTAGGAGTTTTTGGACCTTCTAAATTGATTGCAAGGTCATATTTGACCCAAAATACTCAAAAGAATTAGGTACCTACTAGATCTAGCATGCACCTTCCAACTTCAAACCCTTGTAGCTATGACCTCCAATATATAAATTAGATACAAAAATAGGAAAAAATAACTTTCTCAAACACTCTAAACATAGTAGTGTAAATAAATTTATTCCATTAAGATAAAAAATATGTCCTCGATATAAAACCCCAAAGATGAAATTTTCCAAAATTTGACATTTTTATCATGTTTTTAAAATTAATTAGGTCATTATTTATTGGAAAGAGAAGAAAATATGTATTATTTAAAAAAAATATAAATTTACAATCTAGATCTCAAAAAAGGATAATAAGAAGAAATCCCACAAAGTTTGATATCATGTAAGAGTTGGCTCTTAAGATATCCACCCAAACTCAAAGAGTTGCAATAAAAGAACAAATAGATGCAAAATGAGATTTATTTTATTTTATTAAAAGATGTAAATATAAAGTGGTAATTATTTTACAATGAAAGCCCCTTGTATATATAGGCAAGGGTGTGACATAGGACAATATAAGATTATGAGATGTGTTTTAGTCTCATGAGTTAATACATAAAATGTAAATGGCCTAACGTAAACTTGACTAACAAGTATGAAAAATAATCCAAAAATAAAATTAGATATGTGGAAGACCACACTCACAAAAAAATTGTAACAATTGGAGTAAAATGATTTATATAATATTAATATTATAATGATGATAAAAATAGTTATAACAAATAATCTCATATCTTGTGACCCATCTTGTAAAGAATATTTACTTGAATACCATTTCGATCCTTGAAAAAAAATTAAAAAAATTGCTTAGTTGTAATAGGGCGTTGAATTACACTCATAACTATTGGTGTAAATAGGCTTTTTACCTATCTAGGTCCTATTTATATGTTAAGTCCACTTAGGTCCTAGGAGGGAATCTTTCTAGTTAGCATTAATTAGGAGAGAATATTTCTAGTTAAGTATTAGTTGTCACTTATATTTTGGAATTTAATGCTTGTGTCCTAAGTCATATATTTGTTGGGGGTCTCATTATTCAAAATTAAGGCACATTTAAAGATCTTGTCTAGTCCTATATCACACTTTTCCTTTATAAGCAAGGCATCATTTGTATATATGCATACAATTCAATTCATTGTAAGTCCAATATATCACTACAATCTTAAATATTGCATATTGGCCATATCTTGTATCCATTGTTGCAATTTCATGTTCTTTATTTTCCCTCTTGTAAAAGGTTATTTTTTGTTTTTGTTGGTGGTCCTAGAGGTTTGAGTCCTTGAGTGAATCTAAATGGTATCAAAGCTTTAGAATTGCAAAACCCCTTCTTAGATTTGAGGGTGATTTGAGCTTGAGCTTTTGTAGGGTGCAAATTAGGGTAAGATGGACCTTACAGTTGAGTTCAAAAGGCCCATAAACCCCTATTTTTATATAAAATACTTGGTATTTTGTGAAAAAAATTGAGCCATTTTTGGAGGTGTTGTGTGGTCTCACAACACGCCCTAAGAATGTAAGGCTTGGGGACCCAAGTTGAAAATGATTGCTTAAGACAAATGCTAGTTGGTTGGTGGCACCATGGAAAATACATGGGAAGTTAGAAATATTGAAAATAATTCATGATCAAGTGTGTTGGGTGTCAGGAGTCCAGGTGAATGGGTTGGGTAATTTGAATTTGAGTAAATGATCAGGATAAGTTTGTGGAGAAAGTTCAATGAGTTGCTACGGCCGGGAGTCAAAATCCCGCGAGACTAAAAAAAGCCGGTAGATGGTGGAAGCCAAGTTGAGATTTGTTTTGGGAAGTCTAGTACATCGAATAGTCAGGTTTTAAAGGTAGTCTCGAGTAAATGGGTGTCGAGTACCTAGGTAAATGGTGCATTAAGGCAAGAATGTTCAAATTTGTTGTTTGGTTTTACCCGAATCCACAAAACATCCAGGAACCTACCTAAAGGTGATAGTTACAAGAACATTAAAGCGTGTTACTTGCGGATTGGTTTTGAAAGGATTAATCATAATGATGGTTTAATGATAGTAAGGTTTTTATTAATGTTTTAAAAGGGAATTGACATGTGGAATTTTATGTGCAGGAGAAATAGGTTGTTGGATAACATTTGGGTATGCATGGTCAGGTAAATCTAGATTGTGAGTAGATCCAAAAATATTATCCAGGTTATATGGCATGTACTCTAGGAGTTCATGTGAGGAAGGAGTGTAGGGAAAAGAAACACAGGTAACGGGGGAACTAGAGATTCAAGTGCATGTGATGAAGGAGATGCTGAGCTCCAAGGTACTACACTTACTGGTATTTTCTCTGAAGCCATAGCTTGGAGGCAAGAACATAGGGCTAGTGGATTAAAAGTTCTATATCTAGCTAATCACTCTAAATATCCAACTAGTTCCTACATTTTGTTTGAAGATTAAGTTGATAATCTACTCAATCTAGTTTGACATCCTAATTGCATTTTGAAGATATAAGCCCAAAAGTTTTAAGTGCTGAAGAAAGTCAAAGTTCCTGTTGAATTATTCCAGAAGTTTCTTTTGCCATCTGTCATATGCCACATGTTGTGCTATTATTTTTTCCCTAGATTCTCTTTCACCTGTTTTGATTGAACTCCTTGGGTGCCCTTGTCTTATAAAAGTTCAAGAGTTGTTTTATTTTTTTAAGTTTAGAATTTGTGGATTCCAAAGAGCTAATTTTTTTGTAAGTTTTATCATTTTCCCTATTTGCTGTTCCATTATAGACTAAAAAATTGTATGTTCTAGTTGAAACTAATTAATATTAAGGCCAATTTAAAGCAATTTCCTAATATAAAAGCATACATAGCTGATTGTTTGTTCCTATCGGAAAAGACTGTGTGATGCGTTAGATTTGGGTGCATAATGACACTATCCGGTAGCAAATAATTCATATTTCTTTAAACCCTTGCATCATTCTATGCCTAGATATGAAGCAATCTAGTGAAGCATAGAGTGGTTTGCTTTGATTTAATTTGTTTCATAGAGCATGCATGGATAATACTAGGGAGAAATATTTAAATTTTAATGTATTTTAAATAATGTTTTATTTTATAATATATGTTTAATATTTTTAGAAAATGTTTCAAAAATGATAAATGCATGGAGTATTATTGTAAATATTTCATTTCCATGAAGTTGTAGAGTAATTAATGCTAAATATGCTTGAATGTGTGTAAGTAATTTAAATTCATGAAATATTATTTCAAATATTAAGTTTCATGAAGTTTTTAAGTGACATGTGACTGATCAAATTGGGCATAAATGTAATAATCCTTTGGATACTAGCTAATCTACAAAACAATAAACCCCTCATTTTTAACAAAAAATTACACAATGAATCTTGAGTGAACCTAGTACATCAAGACCTGAAATTCCTGAGCCTTGGGATCGAACTAAGATCACCTTAGATTTAGGTTTTCCCAGTAGATATTTCAAGTAAAGGTAGGTAATTCCTATGTTATTTTGTGAGAATTTATCTACCTGTTGGTGTGTGTGTGTGTGAAATACTCGCATCAATAGAAGTGGTGATAGGAGGGACCTTTTTTCCTTAAGTAGGTGTTGGTGACCCATGTAACGTCCCACTGAGAACCCTAGAGGACAAAACCCAAGCAACTAAAAATGGTTTTTTTTTTAAATGAAATGTTGCACGATTGAAACTATACAAAACTTAATTACTAACCTACATCCTTTAGAGTGCACGATTGCATTACTTATTTCCCATTTTCCAAATTTACAAAACACTATAACTAAGTACTAACCAAATTCTAATCATCATTAAACAGGTCACATTTACTCATCCCATATAATCAAATAAACCATGAGATGCAAACATACCATAAACATAGAAGAATAATTGATTACATTTGTTTCAATTAACATGTACAATATCACTGAATACATAATTCTTCACATACATGAGATACATTAGTTTCAACTTACAATTACATCTTGTTCAATAATACTTCCTTGTTACATGGGAGGAGTACTCAACACATGATACATGATAGATGATAGAGATAGAGTACAATGATCACAATTCTCAAAAGAAGATGTAGTGTAGTAGTCTTCAGATCGAGTGAAGCCACCATGACATGAGCAGGAGAAGGGAACCCAATGGAGAACGTAACATGTTCCACCCAACCATGTGAACCCAAAGGTTCACCCCCCATGCTAGGAGGTAACAAGGGGTCCCACCATCACCAAAAGACAAGGACTAGACATCACAAGAATGACATAACTCATGAGCACATGAGGAACAACAACAACAAACAATGATGGCTATATTTCCAGAGCAACATAAATATCTAGGGAAAAACATCAAGCAAGGAAACTCATGGTTGTCATAGGGAAAGTGTCATCACATAGCCAGTCATAGGTTATCCAAGTAGATCTTCCTAGGCCCCAACCCCCATCCTGGGTTATCCTGGTAGTCTCTACTGGTCTCTGACCCCTCATGCACACTTATGTAGAATCAACTTACCTCTCGTGGAGATGAGGTAGTTGATTTTTCCACTCCAGGCCTTCCCGACTCACCTCAAGCCTAAACAGGAACTTGAGGCTGAGCGAGGTATACACTTATCTTGTTAATATTTTAGCTAAGCCTACTTAGCAGTGTAACAAACTCCATGTTTGTATTTTGTTGTGAAATTATTATTTTCTGATGGATTCAATGACTATATATTTTGTATTTACTCTATTAGTACCTTCATTATTTTGGAGGTGTAATTCCACGTGTGGCTTTATGCTGGATTACATGTTTTACATGCACATGTTCATATGCTATTGTGTTGTTGACAGTCATTATTCATGCTGGATTTCATGTGCTACATGGTTAGATATTATCTTTGGATTACATACTCTCATATTTTATGTATACATCATTTGTCCTTTACTTTTGTATGATTATGGATAGGAAAAGATGATATCATAACACTAAGTAACGAGGAGAAAACTATGATATTACAATTCTTTTTCCTGATGGTTGATGTTGTTTTAGATATATGATATATGATTCATGCACATGTACTTTAACGTTTGATTGGAGTGATGCAGGTACTGAGTATTGACTCCGCCTAAATTAGTAGGCCTGAGCGTACTCTCATTCCCCGATGGTGGTTACTGGAGATAGTCACAGCCACATCCCCTACCCTGGCCCACTGTACCCTGTTAGGGCAGTGTTTTCGTATTCATGTCTTCTATCCGATTACCTAACGGTAACTTCCGGAGCACCCTTCTCCCTTATGCGACTTGCCTGCTTGTCTCATTGGAGGTATTTGGCTTTGGGCTTTCATTATTAATTCATGTGTATTTTAATATTGCTTATTTGTAATTTTAATTAGTTGTACTTTTTGGGGGAGCTTTAATGTATAATTTTAAAAAAATAAAATGCTTTATTCTCTTTTGTGGTTTTGGGGAAAAAAATACAAAAGCAAAGAGAGCTTTTGTTTTGAGGAGGATTTTTATGTTTGGATTTTTGGTGAAGAAAGAGATTGTTGTTTTGCATGGAAGAAGGAACCCTCTTTTTTTTTGGTAAGTAAGTTGGGAAGATTGTGAAAGAGGGCTGTGGAGATTTTGTGGGTGGCAGATTATTGAAATCAGCCTACCAATCCTTGCTTTTGGTCTATTTTTGGAGCTTGGTCGTGCCTTCTCCTTTGTGCAAATTCACCATTTTTTTTTGGGCCAATTCGAGGTAAATCTCTATGGTTTTCCAATGATTCCTAGCTGGTAAATTTTATTTCTATCTTGGGTTATTGCTGTCCCATGAATATTTGGTGAAATCCTTCATATTTTTGTTTTGTTTTGTTGGATATGAATGTCAGATTGATTTATTGGTGATTGCTACTGTGTGAGGTTATTGTGTGTGACTAAATTTTTTGAACGCCAGCAACTTGAAATGGGTTCATGAAAGAAATCTGTTTTGGGTTTTTCTGTATGTTTCTTTTTTTCCCAATTTGTGTGAAAAACTATGTTTTCTTTCGCTGCTCGTTACCCTATTATTGAAAATGAAATTTGAGTATGGAATTCATGTTGGGATGCCATTCGCTCAACTGGGTTCTCACGGATTTCAAATCTGGGCTCTTTCAATTTTTTGTGCTTTTTGCTTGGCTTGAGTGGAAAAATGACATTTTTCTAAACAACTCTTATTTCTGGCCCTAAAATAAAAAATAAAAGGTGGTCTTTCACTTGAATCACCCAAATACAAACTGGGTTGGGCTTAGTTTCATGATTCAGGCACTTTGAATTTTCACTTGTTTTCTATGCTTTCTTCTCTTGCGGATTTGCAGCCATTAAATGTGTGTTGCTACAGTGTTAGATGGCTGCCTTTAGTCAGTTTATTTGATAGAAATTTTGTGGCCCTTCTTGTTATTTTATGTATTCCTTGGTTTCCTCGTTTGGTTAAATGAGTTGAGCATAGGTCTAGATAATAGAGTGGTTGTTTGGAGTGGCTCTCTACGGGCCCGGGGCCCGCAAGTGGCTACCAGGGGAACTAGTAGTAGAGTTAGAGTAAACAAGTGATAACTAAATAAAATTAATAGGGAAAAAAATAATAAGATAATGAGTCCTCGTGCATGGCCTTGAGCACTTGTAAAGGCTAAGGATGCACTCGAGAAGGCCCATCCGTCTACGAGGCGTGGATTCGGGCATGATTGAGTCTCCTCATCCCTATGAGAGGTGTACTTGATTCCATGTGGTGCCATCCATTCAAGCACGCATGATGACACTCCATCTGATATGCACTCTATTATCTAGCCCTTGGTAGATGTGAGTAGTACCTGTCTTGATATTGGATGAGCATTTCTTGTGGTGACTTTGGTTGTGTGCATTGCCTTCCTTGATTGCTTCGTGATTGATGTGAGTGTTGGCCTTACCTTTGTTTTGTCTTGCCACCTCTGCTTGGGCCTTGTGACTATCTCTGAGCACAGTGGGGTGGCCTCTTTTGAGTCCACATGGTAGGGAGGCGTTGCCACCGCCATTGGGGACCAGTGTACAGGTTATTGGAGCACCATTGGAGTCATCCCCTCTTCCATATTTATATTTTTGATGTTGTATATACTCATGTAAATGCTATTGTAATCAAACTCATTTCTTTATGCTCATTGTACTCATTTGAGAGTGAAAGAAATCATAAAATTAATGAGAAGATATGTGATGATTATGTTTTGATTTCGGGTTCCGATGTTGGTATCAGAATGGCATGTTCAATGATAATTATTTTATGGCCTCATGCTTATTCATGTTAAAATTAAAGCTCTTGATGTATTTCCTTCCTTTTGTATCTTGTGGTTAAGTTTCCAACGCATCATCATGTTATTTTAATCTTTGTAGTTGATGCCCAAGTTCCAGAGCAG